>JAOWBC010000001.1:22441567-22460761 GCA_028566105.1 Hypoplectrus providencianus
TCATGATCGTGAGATGTAAACATTTTTGGCGCCCTCCTCAGTTGAGTTACAAGTTTAGCTTGCTCATTGGTACTTGGCGAGCTATAAATGAATCTTCAAAAGCATTTTGTGGAAAGAAAATAGGACCTTCTTGGAAAAAAAAACCTTTTAATCAATTGATAATCATCTGATTACAAATGTAGGACAAACATTTTTCCTTTTACTTTTCAGGTGTACTTTACATAACACAATGTGTTATATATATTTATATATATGAAGCAGAATATAATAGGTATAACTCTTTAAAAGTAAAAGAGATATTGCAAACATTGGGTAAAACTGAACAGTGCATCAAGGCGGCACTCAGCATTAGAAAAACAGCCAGTGCTTTGAAATATCAATTAGAAATGCTGTTCAAAGAAAAGTATGTTTCTCTTTAGATATTTGCATAATGTACTGTGGGTACTTTAAATAATAGCATATGCATTTATATTAATCTGTGCTCTCCTGTAAGGCACTTTTATGAGTGCTATTGAACTCACAAGCTCAGTCTCAGAGTGGGTACTCCAAGTACAAGGACACAGAGAAGCTTTAGCTCATATCAAAACCAGTTTATATTTGTAACACATTATATTAAACAGGAAAGCACAAAGAGGTTGATTGTGTTTTAGTGAAAATTAAGAGGAAAAAATAGCTTTCAAATATCAAACTAAAGCTCACTGGAAGCCATGCCATAAAATATATTTTTCATCTTAGTCCCACTGCCATTGTTTTTCATCTCAGCAAAATCACAGTATTCAGAGACACTTTTTAATACTTAAGTTGGCGTGCTGACTCAACACATGCATAGCTGATGTTGCAGATTACAGAGCGTGAAATGTGAAGAAGACATTTTGACTCATTAGTGAATGCTCAGAGAGCCACCAGTTTCTTCTCTGTTGGCACGCTGAAATGGATCTCCATAGTTTGCAGCTAGGAGTTTTTGTGTTCTGAAGCCAAATATGCCCATGTTGATATTCCAAAGACGCTGTCAGCAACACTAGAAAACTGCATCATTTGCATACAACTCCAGTCTGTGAAATAGCATCGTGGATTGTGACTTACTTATATGCAATATAGAGGTTATTTAGCACCATAACTCACTGCCATATACATTTTTTGTTATTACACATGGATTGGGGACTTTTAATTAACTTTTGCTGCCATTGAACTGTATTCCAGTTACATTAGGGAATAGGAAAAAACACAAATTCATTCCCATACTGTCACAATGTTGCAGATGCTGCATACTGACTGCTGTTTCGTTAATCAAAGAACACAAAGAGCGGATCAGTGTTGAGCCGTGCAGCATCGTCGCCACATTAAAATGCCCCCACGCTGGTTTGGACGTGACACAAGCTCCGTGTTCCTCCACTGTAAATGAGCTGTAAAAAGTAGAGCACGAAGCTCTAGTACACACAGCTGTACAACCCAAGATGTGAGGCCATCTGTCCAGCCGGTGTGCAGAGGTGACATCCAGGTAACGGTCACATCTTAATGGGAAACAAATGAGTGAAACCCCTCTGGGTGACTATGATGAAGAAAATCAGTCCATAAAGGAATCCCACAAGAGTACAGATGGGAAATATGAAACGAGGGAGAGAGGAAAAACGCTTTACCCTCAAAGATGGTGAAAATTATCATCAGAAAGCCTGGGTATAATCTTTTCTGAATAGAATTCTATTACAATGTGGCACCATGTGATAAATGCCCGGGCTGTCAGAAGCTAGCAAGCAGACTTAAATGAGCTCTTAAATAGGAATCAGGCAGCCTGTTAACTGTTACACAAAGTAAAGAGCCCAACAATCACACTAAATACCAGGGGCTGAAGAGTGGCTCCCACTGAGATGAAAAACAGCTTTATTAGATTCATTTTCACTCTGCTAAAAATATATGCCCATCTTTTGCTGCATGTAAACAGAGCCTGTGGGTGCAGAATATTAAAGTGTGCGCATTTTCTACCTGTTTGCTACTCAATTTGTTGGCAGATGTATCTGACTGCTTGGGTTAGGTTGAGTCCATATCAGACCTGAATGGGGAAAAAGAGGTTAAGGCTCGGCACATTGTCAGCTTTTCCACAGCACTCCTCTTTCTTCGAAGTGATTAAGCTATGTGCTAGAGGTGCAGAGGGATACTGCCTGGGTGCTCTTATCATGTGAGGTTCGTCACATTTTAATGTGTTGATACATGCTGTGGTATCTTCACTTGAAGTCTTTTCTCCCTGCCAGTTGAGCTGAGTTCAACTGTGTTTTGTTTTGTTTTTTGTTTGTTTTGTTATTACTGATTGTCCTGTTAGGGTTTCATCAAACTAGATGATGAATTTTTGATCCATAAAATGGACGAATAGTGAAAAGTTGACCATTATTGATGGCATTAGTTGGAAAAACAGTCCCAACCCCCAAAATATCCACTAAATAATAATAATTTTTTTTTTTTTTGGTGTTTTGATAAACACCTTAAACAATTAGTCACTGTCAAACTAACTGAATGGCAAGTCTTACATTTCGGAGCCCTAAAATAAGAAACATGAGTGAGTTAAACAGAATTCCAATACTACATGATATACATTTTTTTCCTTGGAATGAGGTTTATTTCTCAAAAGTTATTCAACATCTTAACCCACACAAACTGCCAAATGCTGCTCTGGGGCTCTTGTAGTTGACCCTTTTCCAATAATCTATTTAAACCGTTTATTGAACATCTGTTACAGTGATGTTACTGAAATATTCAGAGGCATATTTTTTGGTTATTTGGCAAGTTATTCAAGTTTGGTTGTCACACCTATGGTGTGTAGAGGCCATTACTCCTGTAGAATTACACTGTAGGACAGAATAGTACAGCACAGTGTTATTTATGTTTTTAATAAAATTTTACAATAGTATAATAATTCCCCAATAATTGTATAATTAGAAAATGTTCAGTTCTCTCATCACCATATTAAACCCCTGAACTACCCAGAGAGCAATTCTGCTCCAACACAGTCTAAAACATTGTGAGGTAGAAAGGGTTAATCATCCGCTAAATTCCCTCAAGAATTCCTCCCTCTTGTCTCAGGCATGTTGAGAATCATTATCACAGAAATAAAAGACAAACGCATCTCTCCAGATTGGGGGCACAGGATGGCTGCACATGTGACTGTGCATACAGGATATGCCTGCCACTCCAGCTCTCTGTAAGCCTCAACTTATCTCTCACCATGGCCCTCCACACTGGAATGTACACAAAGACGGGGATGGGCACACCAAACAAAAGAGAAAATCTCATTTATTTGTAGGTGACTTGTGATCCATATTGTCTCACTCACTTTATAGAAGCTCTCTGATCCTTTCAGGTTTTTAATGGTATATTATGAACATTATTCAGCGTGGGATAACAGCCTGAGTAGGGTTCTGCTTGTTGTTGGTAGTCAGTGATGAAATCAGGGATGCCCTGGAGGGACTGAAATATAAGTAGCGTGTTGTGGCACGCCAATCCCAATTGGCTTTAGAAAGAAATGGCAATGGGGTGCTGTAGTCCCTCCCCTATATGTCTCTAATTAACACATGGCAATTAAACAAGGCTCTTTGGGGACCAGTTAATAAGAAGCCCAAAGCTGATTATTTGTGGGCGAAGAGGCTCTAGAGATCTTTTGTTCCCCCACTTCATTCCCCCAATAAAAACCTTTAGAAATAGTAAATAGTCATCAGAGAACTATTTTTGCCCTTGTAGATGTGTTCTTTTCTTTCTCACAGGGAGGGAAATGGATTAATACCATTAGAGAACTAATAAGACTTGAAGTTTCTTAACACATTTACTCAGTCATGCCTGTGTTGATTGATTTAGATTTAAAGACCTTAAAAAACCCAAGCTTAAAAAACAATGGCAATAACTTTGTGTGCCTTGCAGAGGTAAAGTCACAATTTCCGCACACAATCAACCCAAGGACACAGCTGTCAACATGTTGAGGAGCTTAAGTCTGATTCTGCCTTACAGTAAGAGCCGTTCTCATTAGTCTGGACCTGACTGATGGCATTAATCTAAACCCTGCTACATTCCCTTTCCCTCCTTGTCTGCCGCATAACTTTTACTGCTGAGTCAAGGACTGTTGACATGCCCCAGAGGTAATAAAATAATCTAACCAAAACTAAATCAAACATGCAACCAATTTCATTCTACAACATATTTAATATCACGGTACATTTATGCTTTCTGCAGCATCTGCAGTGGTTGTGTTAAGATTTTAATTCTGACAGACATAAAGCTTTTTAGATGTGCAGTTACAACATGCTGTTTGTAAAGAGCAAAGGCATTCGCTTGCTTCAGATAGTGAATAATAATCACTTCCATAATAAATAACCATGGCCTTACTCTAGCAACTCTGACCGATGACTGAATGGCTCTGCTCCATAGACTCATGCCCTTGTTTCCTTTTTTTTTTTTTTTTTTTTTTTTTTTTTTGAGGCTGTGAGTTCAAGCTAGTCAGGTTTTAAACTTTGTGCCTGGGGGGATGTGTGATAGTGATACGTGTGCCCCAGGGGCATTGGAAGAAGAAATAAAAACCTCTACAGCTAACATTAGCAGAGTACAGCACACCGTCAACTAGCACTCACATGCTAAACCAGCTACTGAAGGTGTACTGGATGCCTTGGGGCTGTGGCATGAAGGAAGGACACTGACTAGGCACCATTCATCTTAAACAAAAAAAAAGTTTCCCAGAAGGAGCAACAGTGTTCCTGTAAAGCAAATGTTTTTCTTCTCCATGACCCCATGATGCGACGGTTCACTTACACTGTCATCTGTATGCCTTCACTTCCATATGTATCTTTGAGACCTGATCTTGCTGCCGTCAGTTTGACATTCTGTATATCTTTTTTTTATTTTTTTAATCTGATAATATTTCTTCAGGGAGTGCTGTAAGTCACAGTGTGAACTTACTTAAGGAGGGGGAGCCTTTTTCGCAGATGTTGTACATGAAAATAAAACTCCATAGCCACGCTAGCAGCTGTGAGGCTGTACTTTTGCACAGATGTGCTTTTAGCTAAATGCTATCAAAACAGTGACAGTGCTAACACAGAGAGTAAATGATTTGATGTGATAGCTGTCATTTTATGAGACCACCTGCCTCACACTAGCATAACACTTATGCTATTACAGTATATAAATCACACACCACATGTTTTCCCTGAAGTCTGAGCTGTCCTCCGATATACACATGGAGCATTCTCTGTAACTTGGTGTGCTGATTTCTCTGTTTTCCATTTTCCATGCATATATTTGCTGGTGCTAATATTTTAAGACTCCACTTAGCCTTATTGTATGAACCCATACCTTTTGACCATGCAGCGCAAGGTTATGGAGTAGGAGACGAAGAACAGTGGAGAAAAATAAATGTTTAGAAAGTATAATTAAGTGGCTGACATGTCTGGTGGGAAATGAATTATTCATTTTTTATTTGGTGAAAATTTGCATCTGCTTGGAGAGCTGCATGAGAGAGAAGGGAATTGAAAGAAAAGAAATGAATAACATAATAAAAGGGTAGAGAGACTAAAAGAAAGTGAAAAGTAGGAATGAGAAACAGACCAAAGAATGGCCATGTGGAAAGAAATCCAAACTCAGAAAGGGATAGGGCGGATTTGTAAAATGAAATAGCATGAAGATGCAATTCTGTATAGCTCCAGGGGCAAAGTATGCTGCTACTGTAATATTGCCAAGACTGGAAGCTAATAGGCTCAAACACACACACAAAACCTTCTACTGTAACACGCTTAGGAATCTGCGGAGTTACAGTAAGGTACTTAAAGTATAAATAGAGAAATGGTTCAAGATGGAGAAGAGAACTTTTTACTTTTATGGTTGCTGTTTAATGACAAAAAATATTGAATAGTGCAGCATTCATTTTATTTTTAGCTTATATGATGCTAGCTTATTAAAATGTCATAAAAATGCATCATCAACAGCCAAACATTGCAGTATAGAACAAAAATGTTGGAATCAAGTTTGTAAAAAAATGTCTTGAATGGTATACTTTGACTTATTATGTGTGTTTCTTATAGTAAGTTAAGAAGGTTAATATGATTGATCACAAAGGCTTGTTACAAATCAACCTATAGCAATGGGGGTTAGCTTAGCTTAGCATTGGAGCCAGAATTTATAGACTGCCGGTACCTGTCCAGTTTGTTTAATCAGTACAAAAAGTATACAAATGACATGTAGTGGTTCAGTTTCCATTTCTTGGTTGGGTGCAGATACATTTTTGCGTCTTGTCATCACCCTGACTTTGCTATGCTTTCCTGGCAATGCAGTCTCCATTGCCTTTACTATAGAGATGTCCCCACACCACCAAGGCCCCATGCTAAGCCAACAAACTGCTCCTAGTTACTAATACAGATATAAAGGAAAATATTACATTTTTGAATCTTATAATTTAGCATATTTCCCAGAATGTCTAACTAAAGTATGAAGGAAAGTTGAAATAGAATCCTTTCTGCGGTTCTCATCATCTCCTCCTTGGTTTTGAACAGCCCCCCTGCAGCCTGAACCCCCTGGCTTTGGGAGTGCAGCTAGGGAAGCTGATGGTGGAATGATTACCTCCATAACATGACTACGATTTGATTTAGCCAAGTAGAGCAGGGGAGCAGGGATCTTCCTGGTGGCAGTGTGATGGCGGCTGTGCAGCAATGAGATAATTTCCCATCACAGGGGGTGTTATCAGCCCATCGCAGCGTCAGGAGAGCGCCGTCCCCCCCACCGTCGCTGTCAGCTCCTCCTCTCCCACTCAGCGGTGATTAGTAAATATGAAATGACTTTGACGGAGACACTAAACTGCTGTATGAAGTGCATTTTGTACTCATCACAATATAAAAGCAATAAGACATTATCTTGCGTTTGTTCACTTGACTAATGCCCTTTCATGCTGGGAGAATCAAATTGTAACAAGCTGCAAAGCTGAGGATAAACGGTTGTTTTTTTTTTTTTATGAATGTAAAAAAACAAAAAAACAAACAAAAAAAAAACAAGGTTGAGAGACATTCTGAAGCAGATGATAATCCATGCCTTTGAAACAGAGCACCATGCTGGGGCATGTCTAATGCAGGAGACATAAAGACATTAGACAAGATTGCAGAATGTGGGTTACACCTGTCATCCTCACCCTGGCGTCACACGCAGACAGGCCGTCCTCACTGCACTACTCTGCAGCCAATAGCACTGCAGCAGGAGATGTGTGCCATTGTTTTTGGAGCTTTCTGTGTCTTTGAGCAGAGGAGCAAAAACTTCTTCTTCTGTGCAAGGAATCTATTTCATCATCAGATCAGTAAATGCTCAATTTTATGCCAAAGGGATTGTGAGGATGAAGGCTCAAACCCTTACCCCATGACAGAACTCATCCTTCTCTCCACAGACCGGATATGTAAAAGCTTCTTTCCACGTCTTATTCTTGCTTCTGCAAGTGTTTAACTTTGCACAGCATTGACACATAAGTTGTAGAATATTTTGCTTGAGGTGAACTAGTATTTTAAGCAAATCGGGTGATAAATGTATCAATATTGGATGTAATAGTATAGTATTGGCTTTACTCAACAAATTGATTACTTAAAGGAATAGATTTGAAAAAATATGATAATTATTTTATTATCATATAAAACTAAACATCTTGAGTTAGGAGTGGCAAGGACATGCAAATCGTCACCAGATTATAAGACAAAAAAAAAAAAATCATTATTTGCATCCATGAATTTAGCTAATCTGCCTTATGTGCAGCATTTACTATGTGTGCCCATATCATATGCATAGAGTCTTCTTTCACAGTTGCAGATATACGCTATGCATACCTTGTTTTCTGATCGTCTGGTGGAGCTAACAAGGCATTACAAATCGCTATTACAGGCTGGGGCATGCAACAGTTTACAACCAACTGGTCACAGTCGAGGGAGCTGTGTCATCTATATGCACAGACTGACTCCAGATTGTTTTCTTTGTCTGTCAGGGACTCCAAAGGCTCTGGTCAAACACAGCTAAAATCCATTGAAATTTGGCAAAAGGAGAGGGAAAAAGAGAAGACTGCAGAGCTGAGCATTGTCAAGGCTTACAAACACAGCGGGGTGTCAGTGTGTTTTGGCATCTAATCAGACTCATTCCAAAGTGGTTCTACAGTAGTTTAGTGTGCCTGTATGTTTTATAACTCTGGATTGTAACCCTCATGTGTCTCTTTCCAACTCTACTCGCATCCCGTGATTTTCAGGAAGCCTGACAGCATTTCTGCTTCCACAAAAAAACAATCTGACTTGCATGAGACAGCTGTCCTTATTTACTGTGCTATATTTCCAAAAGATTGGCCTTTTGATGATCCCCTGCAAGATTAGTGGTGACTAGTGTAGTAGAGTGGGATAACAAAGAGGAGACATCTGAGGTCAGCCATGTCGTTGAGTGCTAAGGCGGTTGGCAGAGTAGAAGTGGTGATCAAAGAGCACCTCCAGCATTGCCCTGTGAATGGTTAATTTCTTTTTCTTTTTTCTCCTTTTTTTTTCTTTCACTAAGGGGTCAAGGATTCTACCTGTTTTTATTCCTGAGGTGCTCTCAGTGGGCTTTGATCTGCATCTCTGCTTCTTCCAGTACTTCAGCATCAATGAAAAGCCATCTTACACTTTCATTTTTTGTAACATATTTACTGGAGGCTGCAGACGCATACAGCCTTTACTGTAAAATGTATAAATTGTCCTTTTTCATTCTGTTTGAGGAGTCAGAGGGCTTTGTTTGTTATTTATACGTTATTTATAAGACATACGTTTACCACCTATATATTGTGCACGGATTCATAAGCTTTGTATGTAAATCAAATGTATTTCTAAACATATTTATCTTTGTATTTAAGGAGCCTTTATGCTCTCAGATTTCATCACATGCACACACTCCACTGTCTGTTCTACATTATTCTAATGCAACTATTTTATTAATATTTTTAATTATTATCTTATTTGAACTTAACACTACAGATCCCATTCATTTTCAATAGGTTTTACACACTTAAAAATGTACTCACATGGACAAGACAAGATACTTCTTTAGTTAAGAGGTTTGAGTCATCTCATCCTAACTTAAAAAAAATGGTTACATTTGGAAAACCTCCTATTTTAAGTATGAGTTTTTAACATGAGCTTGTGTTTCCTCATACCTGCTATGTGCAGGATTCTCCAGTCTTTCAGTCGTTTCCTGCTCTCCATCTAAATTCTGTCCTGAAAGTAACATGATTGCAAGCAAGCTATTCCAATGAATTGCAACAAGGTGTCCAATATCATTAGAAACGTAGTAGCAGTAAAAATAACATGCATGGAGTTAGTAGAATATGTCATATTGCTTGCTGTCTTTTGAGAGCCATTATCAAATGCTGGTAAAGCGGCAGTATTTGATAATGGCTGGGCGTAACCTACAAGAGCCTGGATGCCCCATATGTATCCATCTCCATTTCCTTGTGTGTCTGACCTCGTTACCAGCTGTTCCCTGTGGCTGTGTATCTGTGCTACAGCACTGTGGCCTTTGAGTAACCTGATTGTTGTGTGTCTTTGTGTCCCTGCAGTACAAACAGGTGGAGCAGTACATGTCCTTCCACAAGCTGCCAGCAGATATGAGGCAGAGGATCCACGACTACTACGAGCACCGTTACCAGGGGAAGATGTTCGACGAGGAGAGCATCCTGGGAGAGCTGAACGAGCCGCTCCGAGAGGTGGGATGAGTGTTCCTGTCTGGGGATCTCCCGCACATGCGATGCATTCAAAAGCTTGTGTACTTCTTGACATTCCCCTCAGTTGAATTTTTTTCTTTTTTTTCTTGAGGCCGAATCCAAACGGGTAAAACCGAGAGGAGCTCAGAAATAAAGTCTGCACAGCTGACATTTTTTCTGTTCTTACTTTAATATCCCTCTTGTCTGGAATTGTGACAGGCCAATGCCGTTTTGTAAAGTGCCAGCTTTTTTTCGTCTGTTCTTGCTAACTGCTTTCTTTTTGCTCTCACACAGGAAATCATCAATTTTAACTGTCGAAAGCTGGTAGCGTCCATGCCTCTGTTCGCCAACGCGGACCCCAACTTTGTCACCTCAATGCTCACCAAGCTGAAGTTTGAGGTGTTCCAACCTGGGGATTACATCATCAGAGAGGGCACCATAGGCAAAAAAATGTACTTCATACAGCACGGGGTTGTCAGCGTCCTAACCAAAGGCAATAAAGAGACCAAGCTGTCAGATGGCTCCTACTTTGGAGGTAAGACGAGCTGGCACTGCACCAGAATCACAAACTCAAAGGTCACATACACACACATCTTTCTGCAGAGCTTAAATATGCTCTGTTTTATTATTAATAGTGCTGTCCTTCGGTACCTTAAGAGGTTAGCTTGGGTTTAAATTCGGATTTGTGAGGCATTTGGATAATGCTATTCTGGCTCTGATATTAGCTGGTTGTGAGCATGAAGTGGTATGTTGTGCAGTGCTTGTCACCTCACTTAAAATTCTGCCTCATGGTTTATGCAGGACTTTTCCCTTAATTCACATCAAGAGCTGTCTCTTAAATGTAGGGCAGAGCCAAATTAAGAAAACAGTACTTGTTGTAACGCAAATTAGGAAATATGCATTCATAGGTCAAAGGGGTCACAGAAAGCTGTGAGATGACATACTATATAAATGCTTAAGACTCATGCAGTAACTCAGAGTTGTTATGTACTTAATCAGGGTCAGATAATGCGTAGCCCTTTCATGGCCCCACAGAGCCTGTGACACATGTAGGAGACAATGCTGCCATACTGCCCTCACCAAATACCAATTAATTTGCCCAGTGACAGCATATCATTTAGACTACACTGTTAAGTAATGAGAAATGGTGGCAAAGCGTTTAACAGCACATGACCTGCCTGTGGAAGTTTAATTACGCCTTGCCTGCTCAAGTCCATCTCCATGCCCTCTCTCCAGGGGGGCTCCAGAGAAATAATGAAAAGATGGCAGGCAATCTATCTCTACACATGCCAAAACTAATCAACATTTTAGACAACATGGCCCCAGCTCTCTCCAGGGCCATGTTGTCTAAAAATGTTGTCCAAAATGTTCCCTCCTTCAGTTCCTCCTCGGCAAAGGCAGAAGATTCAAAGAGAGCTCACATACTTGTTTTCAAGCACAAGCTTCATGGTAATGGCACAGTTTATGTGACAGCTTGGACATTTTGTTGCTCAAAGACAGATAAATGCATTAGAGTGAAAGCATCTTTTTTTTTTCCTTGAGTAAACATGAGTAGTCTAGCCCACAAAAGTGCAAATACACTAGTTTTGGAACCGAAACTGGCTTGCTCGCTTTAATCTTAAGCCATGGATCTGTAATTATTTTCCCCTCTTGCGCATTATAGGCACAAGGCTTTTGACTCCATTATCCTGTGACTATTCCTGGCAGTGCCACTCCTCGGGGTGGGTGGGAGGGTAGGGGTTTGTAAGGGTGGGGGCTAGTGAGGTAAGCCTAGAGCCACTGGGAGTTTGTTACCAAACACGAGTTAGTCATTCATGAAATTAATTGGTGCAGGATCAGCACAGGGAGTATGTGGCACATGTGGATCTCGGTGTGGCTGTCAGTATCAGCAAGTAAGCAGTCAAAAGCAATAATTTTTATATCACGTGCAAAACACATGGGCCTGACTCACAGGGATTGCTTCGTTTTAACTCTTTACCATGCATGTGGATGTGACTGTGGAGCAGCAGTCTTCAAGGAGATTTCTTGTGGTGTGAAACGCACTCAGTGTCAGTGGACTCCTGCTTACAGTCCACCGAATGCAATGCATATATGCTCATAAACATCTCGGCAAACTCATGTAGCGTAAACGGTCTCATTCATAGATGACCTGAATTATTTACGCAATTATATACGTAGCAGTCTGCTCCAGTTTGTTAGCTGTTGGATTAGCTTGAGCCAGAGAGCCTAAAGTCTAAAGTGGACACGACATGTCCTGGATGGGAGCGTCGGCTGGGCACACAGCGATCTAGTGGAGAGGGGAAATGTAATGTGACTGCAGTACTAACGCCAAGGGACACGTGGATCGCTGCCAAGCCCGCTCTCTGGACGATGCTCTGGGCTCCGAAAGAAAACATGCACCCTCGTCCCCCGCCTCCACTACCCTCTTTCTCTCCTTATAGTTCAGTATTGAAACACTTATCCGAACAGCATCTCTGCTGCCCTCTCCGTGCCCAGACAGAGCGGGTTATTGTGTTGTTATAGTTCATCCTTTGTTGCCTGCGGTAATTGATGTGTTGCCAGTGCAGACTGCGCCTCTCTCTTGGTTGGAGCAGAGCTCAGTGACCTTGAGGTGGCCCTACATGCCAGTCAGAGGTGCTTATCAAAAGCTGCCTTTGATTGCTCCTCTAAGATGGCTCACTTTGCCTTTGAGTGAGTGGCTTGTAGCAGCTCTGAGAGTGGGGGTAAAAGAGGAAAGTGAAACAGAGTCAGAGAGTGGGAGTAAGTTGACTGCACAGTTTGCAATCTCCCGTGTCATCTTTTTTGGCTTTACTCAATCTCTGACCGGTT
The DNA here is from genome assembly GCA_028566105.1 of Hypoplectrus providencianus. Taxonomy (NCBI): domain Eukaryota; kingdom Metazoa; phylum Chordata; class Actinopteri; order Perciformes; family Serranidae; genus Hypoplectrus; species Hypoplectrus providencianus. The sequence continues at coordinate 22,454,109 of JAOWBC010000001.1, forward strand.
TTCTGCGAATGGCGCGCTCTTAATCCGTAGTCTTGTGAAACCCAGGGTCAGAGAACTAACACTCCTCCCAGCTCCCCTCTCTTTCTTTCTTTTTTTTTTTTTGTTGCCTTTTTCACCCACTCAGAGCTCAGACATGGCTGTGCTATAGAGCTGCCAAATGGCCACCCTGACTGAGTGAGTCAGTGAGAGTGGCTGGCAGCAGCAAAGGCCCAGGTAATCCTCCTGGTCCTTAACCCAGTTAACACCCCTGCACCTCTTATTCTGGAGCAGCATCAGCTGAAGATCGAGGCACTGCAGCAGCTGACTGAGTGACAGAATGAGGGATACGATGATATATAGAGTAGTCTTATATAATATGACAGGTTGGATAGAATCAGATAATACAATGCTGTGTTTTTATACAATGTATGATGTGATATGACACATCGCATTGTGAGATGTGGTTATCATCCAGGGTGGAGTGTGTTTGACCACATAGGGAATATTATGTGATGCTGTATCATATTACATTATTACATACATGTATGGAGTTAATGGATAGGGCAAATGTGATGCAGTGAAATGAAATTCAGGAGAATACTCATCAAAATTAATCAAAATACTGGAGAAAGCAATAGCAACTTCTGCACCAGCTTCTATTAATATTATCACCTGCTGGGTTCTCTTACAGTGAAATGGTTATAGTTTTGTAAAAATTCAGAGGTGGCTTAACATAACCTTAGGCTCCGGAGACTAAGGAACAAATGTTTCCGCCTTAACAATATAATTAACAGTTATTTATGTTTTTCTAGTAAAGACTATCAACAATCATTTTGACAACACACTGAGCCTCATATAAATGTCTATTTTTCATTTCATAATGTTCTCACAAAAATCATAATTGTGTTTGTAAATAGAGTGAGAGGTCTGTATTATTTTTGTGTTTATATTTATTTCCAAAAATCCCCAAAAGAAATGGGACATTTTATTGTAGGAAGACACCATATACTGTAAAGGTCTTCTTTATTATTTACTTTATCACTTTATTTAAAAAAAACAAAAAAACAAACAAACAAACAAAAAACAAAAAAACAACAACATTGCACCATTTTTTCAAATTCCATCTGAACTGCACACGGCCATAGTCCTGCTTGTTTAGTATAGTGCTGTCCATGGTGCTGATCATGAAGCGGTCACAATGTAGCACTTTCAGTGACTTAGTTTTACAGTCTGAACTAACTTAGGCCTCAGATAGTGTGTGTATGGATTGAGTACTTAAGTATCCTATTTCTTAGTGCTGTCTTTTATTTATGTCAGTTTGCAATTATTACATATCACCAAAGTGTCAAAATACAGATATACAGTAAGTAAATCTACAACCATTTTTGTTGTAGAGAACCCAGAAAAACATGGCTATGATTTTCAGGACCGACCTGGAAATAAACTAAATGTCCAGCAAATTCCTATCCTCTGGCAGGGACTGACAGCACAGATTTTTTTTTTTTCAAATAGGTTTAAAATGTATTTTTTGATGTATATGTTTAACATTTTTGTAAGCTCATGTCATGTGAGGCCCCAGGTACTGAAAAAACATTATCTTTAAAGGTTTTCGAGGCTTATAAAATCCTAAATTACTTGATTTGCATCTATACATATACACAGACACCTTTGGATCTTTGTGCTGTTGTGTTGTGTCTTTTTTCCCACACCAACAAAAGCAGCCTCAGTTCAGGGGGTGAAATAGAGACGATGATATGTGACGGGAGCCCAGCATGAGCCACGGTGCCGAAAAACACCAGATATCCCCAAACTGTCTATGCATGCTAGCCAAACGCAAGGTGTTGCGCAGCTATGCTAATGCTGTGAGGGAGTGAGCATGGCATGTCACGGGGAATCAGGCAGCCCTCTGCGGATGTTTCAAAGGTTAGAGAGTGTCCGCTCTGTGGGCTGGCGGCAGTGTCGCGGAGGGAGATGGGAGCTGACAGCAGGACTCAGAGTCCAGGTGAGCTTTGCCAGACCAGGCTGCAGGACACAGATACTTTATCACAGACCAAGCAGTCCTGCTCGTACTCATTAATTCACATCCATGCACACTTATAAGCAGAGTGGAAGGCAGGTACACCCATGCACATATCGAATCTCATGCAGATACATGGACACTGAGACTTATATGAAAGAACATTCAAAGGCCACAATTTGCATTCACTCAGAAACTCGCACTGGAGTTGCAGGTGCAGCCACTTGCACATGTTGAGCTGTATCTGCTCTTTGCTTAGACAAGTGAGAGATTTTTGGTGTAAGTCTGGGAGCACAGAAAGGGAAAAGAAATATAAAATATCAACTCTCAACTTTTTCCCAGACAAAACATCTCTGTGATTATAGTCTGCGTGCAAGTTTTAGTATTTTTTTTTTATCCAAATATATTATTAAACCCTAAACCATATGGCTATTAATTTTCTATACTTTACTATACCATGTCAATTGTCTTAATCATATGTTCAATCTAGTGTAACCATATCATATCTAAATTGAAACTTTTTAAGTTCCACAATCAGACAGTTGTTTGTCAAATTTAACCCCTTGATAAGTTTATTCCCTTTACTCTCTAAAGCTTTGTCTTTTTTGGAGAATGTTTTACTTCAGAATTAATGATTTTGTAGGACTTACAATTTCATCGATGTTTGTATCTCAGTGCAGCCCCTGTTGCACCAGTCTTACCTCATAACAAGATGTTTTATATTGACTGTATTTAGCTCCCAGTGCGGATGTAGCTAAGCAAAAGTCAATAAAACCTCACAGAGAGCATGGTTTGTGACCCTCTATTATCTGTACAACATGTAGACATGGATTCAGAACTGTGATCATATGGTATTCATAATGTAAAAACATAAATACACACATGATGTGCCCGGTTTAGTTTTTCTTCCCTTTTCTTGCTTTCTCCTCCGCACATCCACACACACTTTCATGCACACTGACATATTGCATGGCATGCAGTCGGCTCTCCACTCTGAGAGCCGGTGCAGGGACTCCAGGGAAGTATCTTTTGAGTAAGAGCCTGGGACACGTGGGCTGCACTATGCAACAAAAGACCAGTCATGTGTGTTCTACTAAGGTCACAGCACATGACGTCATAGTCCTGCTTTCCCTCAGCATTCAACTTTAATTGATGTCATTCAATTTTGATGAACGCATTGTCACTTAAGTGTGAAAATGGAACACGTCATGGCTATGGCAAAGAAACATCTTCTGGTTCACAGATGTAAATTTCCTCCTGTAATCTGAGGCATCTTTGTGTCTGTAGTGCAAACTTGCTACACACAGTTTTTTGGAACAAGATAACAAAAAGAACAGCAGGACAGCTGTGTGACAGGACAACATCTGGCAAGTAGACTTTTAGTTTATTCACAGATTTGCATCTTTGCTTTTACTTTCCTTAAAACTATAGGATCAAAAAACATTGAGAACGTAGACATTTAACTCCCAGCCAATCATTTATCTTGTGTAGTGACGATATTATAGCTTTGCTAATTTGAGTTGACAAATCCCACAATTTTGGGCTGATTATGCATCATCACATTGTTGGTGAGGAGGACCACACAGAAATGGGTAATTGTAGAAGCAGCAGTCAGTCTGAGGAGAAAACACACGCCCCCCTTACAGAATACAGGCAGAGCTACACCAACTAAGCCTGTCCTGTGATTTCATGCAGGATTTGGGGAGCATTGCGATGAGTCACAGGAGATGTGAGTAAGCAGTGGGAGTAGAGCATTCATAAATAAATTGAATGTAACTCACGAACCATCCTCAAAAGCCAGCTAGAGTTGAAGAGTGCAGTGTGATTGGCTGGATTAAGGGGCGGTGACAACACTGCTGTTATGAAAAATGACATGAAATAAAAGTGCCATGGGGGCACAGGCTTACGATGTTTATTTAATGAAAATACTTTCATAAAATAAGCAACCGCAAAAGCAAAAACTGTGAAATGGTTAAATCATTTATTATATTACTGGAAAAGTTATTTGTTATTTTGTTACTATATTTTACACAATCCTTTTTATATTAAAAAAAAAATTCATGCTGTCAGTAGAAAATACATGTGATTGGTTTCACAAAAAGTGTTTATGTATTTTTGGAGTGAGATAGAAGAACTATGAGAAATCAAATATAATATAAATAAATACAAGATGTAATTATTATTATCTTTTGTAAATTTATTTATATGCATTTTTTTATAAAATGTATTATTTCTCCTTTTTTCGTTTCCATGTTTACTTGAAATGTTAATGTTTTTCTATTTTTCTCTATAAATGAAAATACCCATCATATAAACTTTTTAAGCCTGCAGATCCATTTTTGGCAAAACACTGATATTTAACATTCAAATTTGTATTTTTGTCATTTCTATTGTTATTTTTTGTTAAACTCCTGATATTTAGGACATTATTCAGCTTCAGTGCAGCCGCCTGCATTTAGCCTCTCAGCAGTGATCCACTAATCTCTTATTGTTCAGCTCAGATTGGGTTGCACCAGACCCGGACCCTGCCATGGATTTTTTTTTCCTGTGCTTGTAGTTCTGATGGCACCGCTAAGTGTCTGGGCTTCACTTGCTCTCTGCAAAGACAGTAAGACGAGGCCAGAGGGCTCACTGCAGCTCACCGCCTCATCTTGGCAGTGTTGGCTTCATCCAGAAAGCCACGGGACAAGAGGATTTAATACAGAGCTGTGATGCTCCTCTCCAGAGGGGATTACTGGAGCAGTGCTGCAGGAAATGGACCCCCAGCACAGCTACAGCCAGGGCTGCCCCACTAGTACAGTACACACACATACACACGTGCAAACACACAGTGTACACACAAAGACAGAAGAGCATGGTATTTTTACTCTCACATTCACACAGCTCTCTCGCTAACTTGGCCATTGTCCATTCATCCGTGCTCTCTCTCTCTCACACACACACACATACACACACACCGTAACACGCTGCACATGAGGTTGTTTTTATGCTTCATACAGAGAACATATTCCTCATTCGCTGTCCTGTCAAGTCAGGCATTCTTCCTTTATCCGTTGCCCTATCTCATTTTTCAAACCATCACACACAATCATAACCACTTTACACTCAGTGACCAGAAAAATGCAAAGTGCTGTACAGTCTAATCCATTACAATCGCTGTGCATTGAATGCTACATGTGAACCATGTAATAGTGACATGTTCTCTCAGTTTATTGGTGTTTTTCATCATATAGTGAGGTGTTTGCAGTTCCTCAATATATGTTAAAAGAGTGGACACATTTTCAAAGGGAAGTCCTGTTGCTTTGAAAAGTGCAAATGCTAATATGTTTTTCTCAACAGAGGATTTACTCTGAGATTTCACTCATTCTAGCTGTTAAATGAGGTCAAATGTCTGTGTTTATCATTTGCCAGGTAATTCACAACATGTGGTCCATTTGTTTTTCACTTATGGAGCATGTTTTGTTGTGTTGCCAGTGGGAGGAGAAGTGCAGTAGGGGGAAGGTCGTTGGCAATCGAGCAGCACGCTGCAAATTTGGAACCAACATTGATGGCATATTGTGACATCTGCCTGCTCAGAGTAGTTGAACCATGCACTGTACTGCACCTGGCGCCCCCTCAAAACCCATCCAAAGTCATCTTTTCACTTGGCTTTTCACTTTCTTCTACCTGTACAAATTGGACAAATTGTTGTGATTATTTCAGTGAAAGCAGAGTGAAACGTAAATAGCTGCTGCTTACCAGCATCTGTCATCAACAGCAGCCAACAGGCTGTGGTTAATTATCTGAAAGGCTTTCCCTCTCAGTCAGTTATCTCTTTATCCAGCTGCGTGATATGGTTATCTTTAACAGAAAACTTTTTATCCTCAGTTTCCGATGTGAGTGGTGTACATTCCTCATGTTTGTAATTGGAACTTTGATCAAATTCTGCAAAAAACTGCTGCAAAGTAACCACAGACATTTCTAAGCTCTTGTTAATATATATGTTCATAAGCTACGCAGTTAAAGTCAGTAAAGTGTGACATTTTTGGGGCGCTATTACAGTTCACCCAAGACTGTTTTTTTTTTTTTTTTGCCCAATACCAGAGTAAAGAGAGTAAAATACATTAATCATACATTACTAGTAATGCTGTCATACTAATGTCTCAGACAGTTATTTTGCTTTATAACATTTAACTTGATTGTCATGGTGAAGTAACATCAGGGCTTTGAGCTTGAACTGAGAATTGAATAAGTAGGAAAATTTGCTTAGTCTTTCCTTAATTATATATATATGTATTAAAGTAAATTATAAAGTAAATGCATTATATTTTTCTTTTTGCACTGCAAAATAAAAGACCTTATATTGGCACATTCAGACATGTGCTCAGATACTGATGTATATGTGATGTAGATTAGGCTATACATACAATAAGTCATCTAATAAACATAATGTTGCAGTAAAATAAGGAGTTTTTGTCCCATATCAGGTGTCATGTATAATTTTAGGCAACCTCATGTAGTGTTAATATTATGGTTAAAGTTGAAATATGAATTAATTATTTTAAAAACTAAACTTCAAGATCACCGCGTAGACTTAATTGACAGCATTTTTGTCATGCACCTAGACACAGTGTGTGTGTGTGTGTGTGTGTGTGTGTGTGTGTGTGTGTGTGTGTGT
>JAOWBC010000001.1:22495772-22508677 GCA_028566105.1 Hypoplectrus providencianus
ATATATATAAGCAATAACACAGAGAAGAATACACCTTTTTTTCAACATTTTGTGCTGTTTCCTTGCAGGAACTTTAACCTATTATATTCAATAGAGGTTAAATAAATGGACCATTCAGCCTCCAGCAGTGTAATGATGATTAGCAGGCCAAGCAAAAAGTCCCTGTAGGCCTTTTGTTTGTCTGCTGCAGGACACAGAGATTCAGAAGATCTTTTGTCCCTTCAGCCGTCAGGAGAGCGTATAGAGCTAAATCAGACAAATGAATTTCCCTTTGGGGATTAATAAAGTAATTTTGATTTGATTAATAGAGCCAAGAGGGCTGCTCTTTTATTGATACAGAATATTTCACTTCAAAATGAAAGACAAAATAATATGATCGATAAATACTTTAGTTTGAAAAGAAAAAAGGTTAAACATATGAAGGTAATAATCATAGGTAATAGTGACTTAAAAAAGCCCTTTAGCTATGGGCAGAGGAAAATAAAGGAATACCTATCGCAATAAAAAAAATTCTGTTATTGGTTTTTTGAGGTCACGCTTTTGTTCTGTTAGCACAAATCATCATCATCATGGTGCTTTTATGCAACGTCACACAGTTATAAATAATACTGTGTCTCCACCTTGTGGCAGAGAACCGCCACTGATGGTATTAACGCCATCTGTTGGGTTTCAATATGGCAACCAGGTGGGGAATCTGCAGCGCTGGGAAGATCAGCCATGACTTCACGGTGGCTCTGAAAACTCTTCCTCCTGAAGACCATCAGGTATCGGTATATAGAGGCGCAGACATAAATAACAGCCACAAACAGCTACAGCTCTGGTTTCAAACGGAAGAAGTCCCCTCAGGACTCTGCGAGGCCTGTCGCTCCATGCAAGCTTTCTTGCATGGAGCTCCAGCTTTCATACGATCTGAAGTTTCCTCTGTAAAAACAGGTCCTAATGAAGTGTTGGGTAGGTTTGCAACCTGCAGCTTTGGCGACCACATTACCACGGACACTGAGCAGTAGCTTTACCTACAGTGCAAGCCACAGTTTGGAGCATTTCGAACACTTTGAGCCAATTTATTGTTTTACCGTAAAGTACGTACTAAATAAGCATCTTTATTTATTGAACCCTATAAGCTAAGCATTACGACATTTCCCCTGCAAAGTCACATCGATAAAGAAACGACATAAAGAAATCACATATACAAATAAAAGAAAGGTTTACTACGGATTTACTGCAAGTTTAAGTTTAATTAAATTACATTTCAAAGCATTTCTGTTTCTTCCCTTTTTCAGTGATAAGAAATAATGATCCTTGTTTGTGATTTCAGAAATAAATTATTATGTAAAACTAGGTTATTAACCAAGAATAAAAATTAAGAAATACTCAAAAGATGCTTAAGAAGATGCAATCAAGGGTAAAGTTTTTTTTAAATTATTTTGCCGTCTGATCTCTCTCCATCCATTTATATCCATGCTGCAGTAAATACCATACTGAAACTGTTCACAGGTTGTGGCTGTTGCGGCTCGCAAATTGGAGGACGCACAGGAGTTTGCTAAAAAGCACAACATCTCCCGAGCATATGGCAGCTATGAGGAGCTGGCCAGAGATCCAGACATAGGTTGGTTTGATTCACTGAAGATTTTTTTTTAAATTTTTTTTTATAAGTTTAGGCACCAGATGTCAGTAATATGCTTTTTGAGGACACTTCAAAGTGAGCTGGAATTTCACAATACAACAAATTTTCATCTGTTGAGCTGAAATTTACAGCACAACTGTCTTCATTTCTTGATGATATTGTGTTACATGCATTTTGACTGACATCAGACTGTAAAGCATGGTCTCTGGTTTGTGTTTTTTATGCGTCTGCAGATGTGGTGTATGTTGGAGTCATCCACCCCTGCCATCTGAGCGCTTGTCTGCTCTTTACGAATGCCAAGAAGAACGTGCTGTGTGAGAAGCCGTTGGCCATGAACACCAAGGAAGTAAAGGAGATCCTGGCCTCTGCCAAGAGGAATGACGTCTTCCTCATGGAGGTACGGATGAAGTCAACCAAAAAGAAAAATACAACCAAGATACAAAAAGAGTTTGGGTACTTAGTACAAGTTAAGTAAAACCAATTGTTATAATGTGCTAATAATTTTTGACATATACTCAATTGGAAACTGACAAGATATGAATTCAATATGAATAGGAGCTGAATATAACGCAACACATTACAAAAAAGTTGCCTCCAGAACAGCAAAAGACTTGGAAAGTTGTGAAATGCTCAAAACAAACCTGTATGGAACATTCCACAGGTCAACTGTGAACAGTTGATAATATCATAATGGAATGAAGGGTTTTCTTTTTCACAGGCAGAAATGGGGCAAAGTTCTCCAATGTGTGTTAAAGCTGCTTGGCAAATAATCCAAAACAAACATTTCTCAATGTACAATGTAGGGATTTTTACCATCTACAATCCGTAACATCATTGACAGATCAGAGAATCTGGAGAAAACCAACATTGGATGAGACTGCACTGGCACTGCACAATTAAACAACACAATTCTATAAAGGACATTACTACAAATCACATACAACTCTACCATGCAAAGAGAGAGCCAACTAATAACATCTAGAAAAGCCACCACATTTGTCCGAGCTCAAGCTCAGCTGTGATGGAGTCATGCAAAGAAAAATGTGCTATGGCATGATGAGTCCAGATCTTAAATTGTTTTAGAAATCATGGACATTTCTTCTTGCTGGCTAAAGAGGAACAGGACCATCCACATTGTAACCAACCCCCAAAGGCCAGCATCTGCCATTCTATGGAGGTGTGTTAGTGCCCCTGGCATCATGGGTGACACATCACATCAGTGAAGGCAGCATTAGGGCGAATGTAAGACAATGTGAAGCCACATTCTGCACGTCCTGCAAAAGCACAGCTGGAACAGTGTGGCTGCTTGATGGGACAGACCAGTCCTGTCTCCCATTGAATATGTAAATATAACCTACCTATAAGGCAATAATGGGAAGGAGTTGTTCTTTTTCAAATTTCAGCAGTGAATTTTCTCATTCCCTAAACTCTTAATAAAGTGTTAATGGAAAGTTTGCATCTTAAATGCCATGTCTTTGTACAGTTTTCAATTAAATGTATGTCAAAAAAGAATAAGCAAACGATCATATAACTTACATTTTAGACACCATCTGAATTTTTTTTTGAAATCTCTTGTATATTGCTCATATGACTTTACTTTCTTCTTCTAATTTTTCCCCTTCAGAATCATGTTTAAGAGATGTCAGTGTTAGAAGTTGCTCCAATTTATATTCTAGTGGTGACAGAAAGTGTCCACAGAAAGTTTGTATTATATATCTTGGTTCTGTGGTTAACAGGGCACTTATTACCAGTTTTTATTATATGCCACATCTATTTAAAGTTATTCAGCTCTTTGTTTTTACAATTACATTTTTTAAATCTAAAAACAGAATATATATGAATCTTAAATTAATTAATTCACCGGTAGGACTTCCACTTCCACTGTTTTTGTGTTGATATATAGCAGCAGAGATTAAAATGTTGGTGTCATTATGAATTGCTTAGTTTTTTAAAATAATTTACACACTGGGATGTCGTGGCTGAGCTCTATGTAGGTCAGCACCTGAATATCACCACACCCAAGCACTCAGACTGTAAATATAAGAACTGCATCCTGCACTCTGCTGTAGGCTGTCTGGACCCGATTCTTCCCAGCCTCAGTGGAGATAAGACGGCTGCTGGCCCAGGGGGAGATAGGAGAGGTGAAGATGGTAAGATCAGAGTTTGGTGTGCCGGTGATGCACATCCCAAGATCGATACAGAAGGAGCTGGGCGGAGGAGCAGTGCTAGATCTTGGCATCTACTGCTTGCAGTTCATTTGCATGGTGTATAATGGAGAGAAGCCAGAGAGCATCCAGGCCACAGGGGTCTGCCTGGAAACAACAGGTAATGACAGAGAGCAGGAGGGACTCATTTACATCATTTGTGAAGCCCTGTCACTGCACTAAAATATTGGTAAGTGTTATAAAAAAGCATATTCATTTGCCAAGGAGAGAAAAAAAGTCTTCTCCAGATATGGGTGATATTAGTCTCAAGTACATCGGAACCCTGTTGTAGTGGCCAAGACATCCTCCTCACTTCTGCTTCTCTCTGGCAGAATCATTATCCATTGACCACAGACGTACATATTCCTCTTTCTCTTCATATGATACCATGCAAACTCTCTAAATCTACATGAAGATGGAAAGGAGTTTTAGACATTGTTAAATATTTTCCATTCTAATTCCTCCTGTAGGTGAATTAAAGGAAGTGTTAAGTCTGATGAGACTTTACCTGTTAAAGCTCACACCATAAAATTTAAGGTGTGATTTCACATACCTAGTGTTACCCTCAATTATGATAATAATACAGTATTATTCTTCTACTATATATTAAGTACAGTGAAATGACCAAATCCACATTATAATTTCATTATTGAGATTGCTTCAAATACTCAGCAACATTTCCTTTTAATTTCAAGTATGTTGTTTATATTATATTCATTAAATGTGAATCGTATATCTGTATGTTTTTGCAGGAGTGGATGAGACTGTTGTAGTCACTCTGAAGTTCTCCAAGAACAGGATGGCGGTGTTGACGTGCTCTTCAGGTTTACAGCTGCCCAATGACGCTGTTATTGTGGGCACAAAGGGCAGCATCAGGGTAGGTCATCACAACAGGGCTGCATGGTCAAATAAAACTCGAAATGCATATTGAATGTAAAATTCAACATAAATAAGTTAACCATGGTCAGGTGTGAAGCAATGTAGGAGGGAATTTAGGAAGTTAAATTGTACAACTGAAGGATATGATATTATTTTTCGCTGCACACACAATATATAATTGTGTACCGTTATTGTTGTGAACATATCCCGTTGCATGCTTATTAGATCCCTGAACACATGTGGTGCCCAACATCATTGGTGGTGAATGGGAAGGAGACTCAGTACCCGGTGCCAGAACCCAGCCTGCCTCTGAACTTCCTCAACAGTACAGGGATGCGCTTTGAAGCTGAGGAGGTTCGACAGTGTTTGCTCAAAGGTACTGTGACATTCAGCATCTATACCTTTATCACTACAAGAACTTATCATTGAAGATAGAACGACAAACATAATTAATATGGCATGAGTCATGAGGGACTTTCGCGTTTCAGTTATACACACTTTCAACACAAGGTGGCATCAGAAACACTGCAACCTAAAAGGCCTTTTCCAGTGCTCATACGTGCAGGCTGAACAGTACATGTTGTGACCATATGGTTTTTCCCATGTAGGGCTGAAGGAGAGTGCAGTTATCTCCCACGATGACTCTGTTCTGCTGGCTGAAATGGAGGACGAGATTCGCAGGCAGCTGGGGGTGGTGTACAGCCAGGACTGCCAGTAAATGTTACACAAAGACATGGATCATGTACCCTTGAAAAAAAAGATTATGATGGAGATTAAAGTGTTACATAAATGCATGATTCGTGAGAAACAGGAACAAGTGCGTTAGTCTTTTGAAGGTGAAATAGAATGAAACTTTTTCTCTCCTCTAATTTGGCTGGCAAAGCTTAGCGTCTGTATGACTAATGTGGTTTGACAAAGACGCTTGATATATCTTTAAGCCCTTAAATCCACAATAAAATGATTCACAACCTCACTGTAAAGCCTGTTCATTAAAACACATTTTCAATAAAACATTTACCTGAATCTTTAATTTATTACAATTATTGTATCATCACCCACAAACAAATTCTATGAATTATTAATGTAAAATAAAAGCAAAAGGCAGAGTTAAGGTAGGTGCTCGTCTCTTTTTATTGATGGAAATCCAGTCTTTTAGGACAGCTCAGTACACCCGCTAGACATTATATTACCCCTTTACATTTAGTTAGTTCTTACACTTTAGCATTACAATCAAAAGCATGTTAGACACATGAAGACAGCTACAGTGGGCCACCAACAAAAGGAGAAGGACCAACAGAGCAGTTCTACCCATCACCCACTGGGGTTGAGAGGGTGTCATCCCATCACCAGGTCCCCTGGAAAGAAACCCTAAAAGTGCTCATTTATATCAGACAACTTTAGTGAACCATACGTGATTCATAAGTGCCAACTTAGATATGATCCAAATGCATATAAATGTAAAGGCCTTAAGACACATCTAAAAACACAAATACAGTAACTAGCTCAAACACCTGGACATCCAAAACTAACATTTCTCTATAGTCAGACAAAATATAAGTAGTATTGGATGTCCGAAAAACAAACCGTTACCACTCACAAAGTCAAGTATAACATCAAATGTAACATTGTCTGGAGGAGGTTAGGAGTGTGACACTTACAGATACACTTAAACACAATGATAGCTGGCATTAATAGAGGACACCTTCATACAGACAGCACTACAGAAGGATCTGTTTGGGTGGAGCCATGGAGCTGTGGCTGCTCTACAGGAGGAGCCCTTTGATTTAGGATGCCACAAGTTTGTTCGTTCTATCGGCAGAGGAGTGTGATTGGTAATCTGTTACAGTACTCAAGGTGCTCTGTGACGATCAGCCAGCACCAGCCACCGACTCCACCTAAACAAGAGCCAGAATGCGCATGCACACAGACCAGGATTCACTCTCAGACTGGTTCCCCTTCAATAATACAAGTGTTTGAGTGAATAAATACAGCAGTTTTCTGGTCAGGGTGTATTAGTCTGAGGCCCTGTCGACTGGTTTGACTGAGAGAGTCTATGTGAAAGGAATGGAAACAGAGTGGAAATGTAAGAATCAAGCCTCCACTCCCACCCAAAACAGCTCTTTGGCTCAAAGGTTATATTTGATTTGTTTTTTCTAATTTCTTTACAACATTGCCTAAATTATTATTAGCTCAGAGGTTGAGTGTGAGAGCCTGGGTGTTGGATGAGAAGAGCTGTGAGCTGGAGTGGAGAGCTATGAAAAATAGATGAAGGTGGAGGAAAGCAGAGCAGCCCTGTTGGCTGTTCAGGCCACCAGAACCACGCGCATGGTGTTGGTGTAACCAGAGCCTGGGCGCCAGCCAGTCAGGACAATGACAACGTCTCCCTCCTTGAAGAAGCCTCGGACCTTGCCTGGAAATTAACCAAAAAACAAACAAAAAAAAAAATCAAGATTGCTTTATACTGAGCTCAGCAGTGTCTTAGTTTAAAGCTTCACAATCTTCTGTACAGTTAAACACATGCTCAAAATACTAAATGGTGACAGAATCTTACCCATTTCCATGGCAAAGTTGACGCGCATGTCGACATCCTCTGCCCACACATCGTGGGCGGGTTTGGTGTAGAGGACGGGGAAGATGCCACGGTACAGGTGGGCTTGACGAGCCGTCTGGGCATTACGGGTAACAGCAAGGATGGGGGCACGGGGCCTATACCTGGAGATCAGGTGGGCGGACCTGCACATACATACAGAGACACAGTTAAGTATAACAATATCATAACTATGATAACTTCACCTTATTTATTAATTTGCATGGGTATGACAACATACTTATGATTTGGATATTTGTAATTCAGATATACCGTCAAATGCAAACTATACAAGGCATTAATCACAATACTTTATACAGTTAAATCAACTCCAGGAGTGCATTCTTTTTTTATGTACAACTGGGTGATTTAAATCACTGCCGCTAACATACAGCAAGTGTTTTCAGATACATACGTTGATTTATATGGATTGATTTTTAAATAACCAAAGTTTCTGTAATAATACAGAGCTGCACTTAAGCTGTCTAGTGGTAAGGTAAACCAGGACAGATAAAGCACACACTTATAGTGTTATACATTGTTTAAGTTGACCTTTGTCAGTTGGTTAATACATGCTGTTGCTTCCCATCCTCAGTAGAACATTGCTTTGCTTCTGTGATGGGACTGTCAGCTTCTCCAAACTAGGAAGTGCCAACCGATATCTACTTGAGAAAATCCAAACACTTTGAACTTCACTATAGCTCCTGGATGTTGGGTGTTTGCAAAGCTAATTCAATTACAAAAATATACAAAACAAAGAAGTCGTTGAGTTGACTCGCCCTCACATATCTAACACAACAAACTGGATAGTCAGGGAAACTGAGCAGACTCTTTACGCCCACACAGTCCTAAAAGGTCTGATCAGCCCAAGTAAGTGACACTTCTTGAGTATGGTGATTGTGCCAAACAAGTTCACTGTCAGTGGCCCACCAAAATGTTCACCCTCACACACTTCAACTTTGAGGTGTGTTTCTGTAAACCCACTTGGGACTAGGACAGTTAGGGATGGAGAAATTAACCCTCCTAGCACTCATACCACTGTGGTATGTGTTCTCTTGTATGTAACAGCATAAAGTAACATTGTGTGTAAAACTAATGATTGACAACATTGTTTTTAGAGCGATATATTTCATATAATGCATAAAGCACTCAATTTGATTAAATTTCATGATTCTTAAAGTATGTGAAGGAATGACATTTGGACTGGGCTAATGACCACCACCAAATGTTGCTATCTCAACCCACCCTATGTAACACGGTTCAGGCACACACATGCACACAAGAGTAAAGGAGAGGGGATCTGTAAGAGCGAATTAAGGTACTGGAGGAAGTATCAAGCGGTGGTGGCACAATCTTACCTTCAGGATCATGTCACCTCTACCCTTTTCTTTCTTACCTCCCAGTCTTGGTGAGAACAATTATGGCACTCGCGCAGCATTTGAAGGATGACTCAACAGCACCGACGGCCACAGCCTCTGAGGGGTCTCTGGTCAGTTGGGAGTGTCTCCTCAGCTCCTCAAACAGCTGTCTGTGGAAGGTGGCCGCCTCGGCCTCTCGTGCTATCTGAGTCCAGAGGGACCACGAAGGTAGGGTGGGGTTGGGGAGGGTTACTCTCAATCATTCACACTAAAACTACTGCACGCTGAGTCATTTACACCTCTGGGAGTGATTGGCAAATGTATTGTAAGACTCCTGGTTGAACAACATCTGCTGTTGCCCCTACAATGGGCTACTTTTTCATTCCAACACTGAATCAAACTGAGAGGTCAATAGATAAAAATCTACCAGCAGTCTACTTATGCCATTTGCCAAGCTTTCCCAGTTACTTCCTCAGTCAGTCCCTGTCTGGCCCTACTCTCCCTCTGACAGAGTCCTCAACCACCAACATTGTCGACCTTGACCTGCTAACCTGCCTACCTTCCAGAGCCAGTGAGCACAATCATCGCGGAGGCTAAGCTCTTAAAAGAGGCCTCAACAGCACCAATTGCAATAGCCTCAGCCGGGTCTTTGCAGTGCGGCGTGGAGCGGCGCAGGTCCTCAAACACCTGCCGGTGGAACATGGCTGCCTCGGCTTCACGAGCAATCTGGCACAATTGAGGGCAAGATGCATCAAGCGAAGGCATTCCCACACCAGACACACATAGAATGAAAAAAAATAAGGGGAAATGGAGGACATAAAGAAAGGACAAGAACACGAAGACAGAGAGGGACAATGTTAGAGACGCACAAGAAGAACAAGTTAAGGTTAAAAAAAAACAAGGAAAAGAAGGAATGACAGAAGGTACAATGGATAAAGAGTTCAGGTGTGCAGTTAGTGGGGGGAAATAGGGAAAAATCAATGTTAAAACATATCAAAAGACAAAATGTCACCAAAAAGCTATTACACAAGGTATTACAATAAAATAATAATATAACCCAAGGACTATTGATTATGGAAATTCAAAGGCCTATGCAATCCTAATGCAAGCTTGGTCAAATAGTAGTAAAAAAGGGACGTGGAAAACTAAATACCACGCACTGCACAAAAAAAAGTGAAGAAAGAGTTAAAGCAGTGAGAAGGAATGAACAAGAAGCATATTAGAATGATTAAAATTAATGAGAAGACAATGTCCAAGGTCAAAAGAGGCTTAGCAGCAGAGTTAGTCTATGTGGCATTCCAAGAAGTTCTCTTCATAAGAGTAAAGTTCTAAGCCTGTGAAACCTGTTGTTTCCTTTGAATTGCCAAGCACCACATGCCACTTCAGCATAACAGCAGCAAGCTCAAAGTAGGAGCTGCAGTACTGCTGAGTCACTCCTGCATCTGCATAGCAGTGCAAAAACAGCTCAAGCTGGGAACAGTGGAAGGCAGCCAAGAAAGGCCTGAACAACAAAAGACAGGCGAGACAGCATTAAGTGCGTTTTCCATCCATGCAAATGAGATTATGATGCAAGAATTCACTAAAACCTGAGTCTAAGATGTTCAACCTGTGACTGACCCTGACTGAAAAACAGATAGATATTAGTAGTTTGCATAATTCATCACCAGCTTTTTGAATGGTCATTAATTGGTTAATTAGAATAGCACAATTTTACCTCAATAGATGCACTATATGAAGATATTTTTAATTAAGTTTGGCATCACTCTTAGCAGCTGTTCCTGTTCCCTCTTCACCACCCTAATGGTTATTTAAGAATACAAGTATAGATCTATGTAGTTATTCAAATGTGCACCGTCAATACTTGATAACAAAAATGTTGGATAGATTTGGGGATACCGTGGCATATTTATAGATGGTGAAGAGCAGCAGAGTGAGTTTGAATGTTAGATGACAGGTAACAGGCATATACCTCAACTTGGGTGGAATCAAACGTCCTGATCAAACTGATAATTTTTAGTATACCTAAACCTGCACACCTCATTTGAAAGCAAGTGGATGAATAAAAGAAGCATTTCCAGTTGGCCGAACAATCCTGCTGACACCTTCCTTAACAGCTGTGAGGCCAAGTGGGAAAAAAGATGTTGCATTACTGGGCAACTAAATGAGGAGTCATAGATGTGTTCAGGAGAACACAAAAATTAGAAACGAGAAGGAGCATTCACCCAGTGATAGAGCATGCTTGAGGTTAAAAATACTAAATCATGCTAGATCATCCCATGAACATAACTAATTATTCAGGTTTATGACCCTTTAAAAATAAGTTAGAATGCATTGATTCTGATTAAATTACTGTAATATGTATATTGAATATACATGAACTCACCATGTGCTGTGTGCGTACTGCCTCCAGAGGGTAGTCTCCCTTGGCAGTCTCTCCGCTCAGCATGATGCAGTCAGCTCCGTCCAGCACGGCGTTGGCTACGTCACTCCCCTCAGCACGGGTGGGTCTGGGTTTCTTGATCATGCTCTCCAACATCTAAATTGCATTCATGTGAGGGTTGAGAAGATAACATACACATATCTCAATTACAGCTTTCTGAAAGGTCCAAACCAATTGAATGTAAGCATTATTTTTACTTGCACATGAATACAAATGCTGGCCTAAGATTGCAGTCCCTGATGAATAAACTTTGGCTCTTAGGGTAAAAACAGCTGAAGAAATACAAGACAGCCTCTGCGTTTTTTCTAACCTGAGTGGCACATGTGATAGGCTTGCCAGCTCTGTTGCAGCGACCGATCATCATCTTCTGGGCTAGGAACACCTTTTCTGTGGGGATCTCAATACCCAAGTCACCACGGGCAACCATGATGCCATCACTGGCCTCCATGATCTCATCAAACCTGTATGGCAGACAGAAAATGCAGGACGGTTGTTATTGGATTTTAAGAGCTTTGAGGCTATGTGACAGAGGGGTGGTACAAAACAAAGCTTAAATAAGAGTAAACTGTTATCACAGCCCAAATATACCACGATGTAAGAAAAAACATCTGCATTACTGAAATAAAAAAAAGCATTCATCCACATGCACACACCTGCGTACACCCTCGTGGTTCTCGAGCTTGCTGATTATCTTAATGTCTTTGCCTTTCTCTCCCAGCACTGCTCTGACGGCATGTACGTCTGCTGCTTTGCGGATGAACGATGCAAAGACCATGTCGACTCCATGCTGCACACCAAACTGCAAATCTTTGATGTCCTTTTCTGAGACAGCGGGCAGATCTACAGCAGCACCAGGGAGGTTCACTCCCTTCTTGCTGCCCAGTGTTCCACCGTTCTCAATCTCGCACATGAGGAAATCAGAACCTGGAGAGACAAGGAAATATTAAAGGACTGTGGGCTTTCGTTTGGGTATTACTACATACAAGTGAGATTTTATTCATGTGCCACTCCTTTGCTCACCAATCTCCTTAACCTGAAGTGACATGAGTCCATCATCAATGTAGATCTTGGCACCAATTTCCACCACGTTGATAATGTTCTTGTAGTCGAGCCAGAGTATCTCTTCACTGCATTTCTCCTGATAACTATCGTCCAAGGTTATCTTGATCATGTTGCCCTTCTTCAGCTCGACCTCAGCCGTGCCACTCTGTTACATAATTCACAAACAATTTTGTTTTCTGTGTGGTTTGTTAACCTAAAAAATGCTCTTGTTTTCAGCTAATTAATACACTTTAAAGACAACTAGGTGGTGCTTAACTCACTCCTTGGATGAGGCCTGTCCTGATCTCTGGACCCTTGGTGTCCAGGGCAATACCAATTGGTCTGTACTGGATGCTGCCGGGTTCGAAGCTCTCACATGCCTCTCGCACATTCTTGATGGTCTCTGCATGGTACTACAGAAAGAAAAAGAAGTAGAAGATGCTGAAACACCTCCAGAACAAACCCTTAAGATACAGAGCTTAACACCTTGGAGACAATTGCTTAGAAAGATAAAGTAGAGGTCAAAGATCAACAACACACAGGTGTGTCTCTCAACTCATAAAAGCTATAAAGATGAGTCATACTGTCAGCATCACTCCTAGGTCATACATTTCTTTTTACCAGGCTATTGATGAGGAAAAAAGGAGTCTGCCAAGCAGAATACCTAAGTTAGTGCCTTGTGACTTTATAATATAATAATATAATATAATATAATATAATATAACATAATGGGACCATATAGATAAAATATCTTATAGAATCATGTAAAAGT
>JAOWBC010000001.1:22525771-22538851 GCA_028566105.1 Hypoplectrus providencianus
ATAGATAGATGGTTCAAATAGATTGCTATACATAATGGATAAACAGTTTGAATATTTAGTTTAAAAAGCAATGGATGGATATATAATTTAGTTAAAAGTAAGAGATAATGGTTGGAATAGTAAAACAGTCTTTGTAGAAATAAGCACTTTAATATAATACATAGCTATCCAATAAATGAACAAAAATAAATGGCATGGTAAATGTTACCATTACTTTCCTTACAATTAAAAATGTGGCTTACAAGCCACAGACCTGCCGTGATTCCACTGCATGCTGGCATACTCTGCTCTCATTTGCTTCAGTTTGTCTGTTTGTCAGATTGCCTCCCTTGTCTTCTTTAATGGAATGTAGGGAAGCCAATATTGGATTTCTTTTACTGATATTACTCAACTCATTTTGACTTATTGCAGATGAAGTTTAAGATATATTTATAGATATTTTTTTCAAGTTATTACAGAGTCTCTCCTGTTGCTGAATAAGCA
Source organism: Hypoplectrus providencianus (assembly GCA_028566105.1). Taxonomy (NCBI): domain Eukaryota; kingdom Metazoa; phylum Chordata; class Actinopteri; order Perciformes; family Serranidae; genus Hypoplectrus; species Hypoplectrus providencianus. The sequence continues at coordinate 22,526,255 of JAOWBC010000001.1, forward strand.
TCCAGTATGCTGCTATTGTACTGTCCATGACAGAAGCAGACTAAAATACAAATACATTATATACAAACACAATACATACAAATAGGGCGAAAAAAGAAAACTACCTAAGTTAAAAGTAAAGCAATCCTTGCAAAAAGCAACATATACCAGCCAAACTGCAGACATATGTGATGCATCCACTTTCTAAACACCTTTCATCATGTGCCTGTAAGCATCATCTCATTGGCCTGTTACAGAAGCCCAAATGATCATTTCTGGCCAGCACAGGTATTTTAAAGCCTGTAGCTTGTGATATCATCTGATATCATTATGCATCGCTTATAAAAAGTGTGACTTGTCATGTTTAAATGCTTCTTCTGATTGCGTGCTTAACAGTGTTTTGTAATTACTGCCGGCATTTTATATCATTATTTTTAATGCCGTACTGCTCGTAGATTTTTAATCCTGTTCAGCTGTCCATGTTTTGCTTTTGTTGGTTCTGATTTTACATTTTGTGAGTTAAAGTGTTGCTTAAATTGCTAATTTAACATCTGGCTATTCGTGAAAAACACTAAAAACGAGCCTTTTTGCTAACGCTGGCCAATTTACACTGATGTTGATCAATACGCATTAATCCCTAAAAACACACAAAGAAATGAGCTGATTTAGAACGTGATGGGTGGTTTCACTAGAGGGTATTTGAAATTATGTCAGAGGGCTGTGGGTGTAAATCGGACAAAAAAAAAAAGGTTGTGAATCACTGTAAGTTGTCCTGTGCTATAATTGTGACCAAGATGGATTTACTGCCTGTTACAGGGGAGCTGCGCTGCTGACCTGTACCGCCACCCTCAACTGGATGCAGATATCGAGGCAGTAAAAGACATCTACACCGACAGTGCTGTCTCTGTTAGGTACAGCTCTGATACACAGCAACACACACACATACAGCAATTTGAAACCTGCTTTAAAAAATGTCGTACACCAACCCGATTCAAAGATATTAAGTATTAATTTTAACTAGGTACAGTCTGGCGAGATAAGAAAAAACAACCCCTAGTTTCTCCCTCAGGGGATAATCAGCTGAAGGGGCTGGAGTGTAATGCATCCCATTACTTCTGATAAATGAACTGTATCTGTTGTTGTGTCTCTGAACAGAGAGTATGGAACCATTGATGACGTGGACATCGATCTTCATATTAACATCGGTTTCTTAGATGTGAGTCAGCATTCCTCCTCTCTCTGCACACACCTCCTCCTTCTATGCCCATTACTATTCCAACGTTGACATTTTGCAAAGTAACACATCATTTATAATGCATCGTGCGCTCCTAATTTATTTATGTGATGAGAAATGGCCCTAATTAGGATGCTAACTCTGTATATTTGTGTGTATGTGTGTATGTGTGTGTGTCTGACTCAGGAGGAGGTTGCGACAGCTTGGAAAGTTATCAGAACAGAGCCCATTATTCTGAGACTGCGCTTTTCTCTTTCTCAGTACCTCGACGGACCTGGTGAGTAAAGATGTCAGTGTGGATGTTGGTTTTCTGGGAGGGACTTTAGGTATTTGTGCCACTCACTGAGCGTAGGAGGTGAGTACAATATGTGCTATACAAGAGGGACAGTGAAAGAAAGAGGCTGTGTGTGTCTGGGCACTGTGTAATCATGTTAGTCATCTTTTCTCAGAGCCGTCAGTAGAAGTGTTCCAGCCCTCCAATAAAGAAGGCTTCAGCCTCGGCCTGCAGCTTAAAAAGTAAGTCATGTGACTGGTTGTATTCAGTAACCATAATATTTTGTAGAGAAATTGTAGATTTTAGGTTTTAACTCAAAATGCAGCATGAGAAAATGTGCTGCATCGGAAATTCAAAGTACTCGGTTTATTTTTGGTTGCCTAATCAACTAAAACAAAATATTTATGCACAACCACAACAAACGTTACGTCCCCCTTTTTAGAGATTTTGGTTGGAGGACAGGGAATATTTATGGGGAGATAGCAGGTCAACTGTAGATGCCACATAAAGGTGGTACACAACATCTGAAAGCTTGGAACCTGGATCCTTGGGTGGTTAGTTTAAGATGCAGCACTGTGTGTCTCTTGTTCTGATCCTTAATCCATAATGATATTTGACAATTGATAAAATAAGAAAAATCCCTCCTCTTGAGGAATACCACGCTGTGAGTATAAAAAACATAGACATTTTGGAGATTACTGCTAGAATTAAATGACATTTTGGTGACTGGATAGTTCTTCTGCTCTTTATTTAACTGCTGAGAAACCCATTTATTGTTTTTTTATCTACTGAGGACATCCATGCACCCTTAGAATACCCCAGGTCTCTAGGTATATGCAAAGATGAGACCAATGGGTGCACATGGAGTCAATTTTTATTCACATATGTTTAGTTCAGGGGTCCAGAAATACCATGAAAATGACCATGTCTTGTTAAAATTTTGCCCAAATTTGGAGCTTTATTCACCCCCTTTATGACAAGATATGGGGACATAGTGTTGGATTGCGTATCATAGGATTGCTGGGGGGTTAAAACCTAATTCACCATCTGCCAGGTTCACTCACACGTCTTTCTGCTTGACTCCCTTCATTTGGAACATGGCAGGATCCTGAGCACGTTCACCTCACAGCAGTGGAAGCACCTCAGTAATGAGTTCCTCAAGGCCCAGCAGGAGAAGAGGCACAGCTGGTTCAAAGCCGGAGGAACCATCAAGAAGTTCCGTGCCGGGCTCAGCATCTTCTCCCCCATACCCAAGTAGGCCTCTCTGTCACTTTGAATTTCTTTTAAGGCATCTCTGCAACCACACCTGTGTTTCATATACAGCATGCAACGCATTTACGGCCATCAGTCCTCATATGTAACATTTACATATAAAAACCAAGGATTTTGGCTGGAGATAATGCAGATATGTTTTTATTTCATTGTAAAATCAATCTCTAGTTTCCAGCAGTGGGGTCAATATAGCTCATATATAGTGATGTTTATTAATTAATTTCCTGATTCATTTTCACATCACCTTACTGTTTCAAAGTGTCTGCAATCACTCAGGGAGAAGGGCACAGATTAATTCACCTCAAATAGAACACAAACAGGTCAGACTATTGTGGTATTGTTTTGTAATAAAATCTGCAGGATGTTCTTAAAGAAGGGTAAAGATGAAATAACACTTTTTGAAATGTGTTTGAATCATCATTTAGAAATGGCTCATTGTTTCCAATGAACCTTAAATGTATTTATATATAATGATTTAATTTAGATCCTTAAGTCTTTCATTTGTATCTTCCATTTTATTGCTTCATCACTTCAATATTTGTTTTGTTTTTCATATCTTGTAAAGTACTTTAAGATGCCCGATCTAAAATGATGCTATATAAATAAATGTTGTAAACTAACTTACATACATACAAGCTATTTTCAAGACAGGAGCTTCTGAGGCATCAGGCTGAAATGTTTTCACTATGCCAGCTGTAAAGATAGTGATGGAAATACTGACAGAAGGTTTGTCTGTGAAAGACGAACTGTGGCAAAGGAGGAAGAAGGAAAAAGAATGTCTGACACTGCATGTTGCAGATTGACTTTTACTCAAATTCTGGCACACTCAACCAATTTCCCAGGGGGGGAAGTACTCTTCTCGGCCTCTGTCTCACTCCGCGATGCTTTGACAGTTATGGGTGCACAGGGATTGATTCTCAGCCCACTCCATGGAGGTCAGACTCACTAACTGCTAGGCTGTCTTGACATCCTCACAACTTGACAGGCGTCTCATTTCAAGAGTGTACATGGATATGTACTGAGAGTGGTGGTGGAAGTGAACACGGGTTCTTGAGATGAACAGATAGTGACTTGAGCTACTGTCCAAACAGATTTCAGGTGGTCAGAGCTAGTGTTATACTGTAAGAGCAGTGTGTGTATTTCTTCATTAATACATGCCAAGATAAAATCACTCTAACACAGAAGTCTTACCATGCAACATTACATCTTAGGAGATGTTACAACGCTATATTACAATAAAAAGTTTAGAGATTTCTGATTTGACCTTTGAAGACAAACCATCCGCTATGTAATTTCTGCAAAGACCTTAGCATTTCTCATCGTTGAAAAAAGGTTGATGAAGTGATGCGCATGAAATGTATCTTGCTTTATTATTTCTTTCAGGTCTCCGAGTTTTCCTCTGATCCAAGACACAGTTTTAAAAGGGAAGCTGAGCGTCCCTGAGCTGAGAGTGACCCGCCTGATGAACCGTTCTATCTCATGTACCATGAAGAACCCCAAAGGGGAGCTCTTCAGCTATCCACCAAACAGCCAGGTCAGTGCCCGTCTGCACAAATAAGCACACATGCACCTCCTGATTTGGAGTCACATAGCACACAGTTTAAAGCAGCAGTGTGCAGTATTGAGAGAGATTCATTGTCAGAAGTTGAATATATCGTACATAACTGTGTTTCCATTAGTCTGTAATCATCTTTAAACTAAGGTTCACTGGTTGTGTTAGCTCAAATGAGCTCTCCATTTCAGAATCAGAATAAGTATCAGGAATACTCTATTGATCCCAGGGGGAAACTTCAGTTGCTGCTGCATAGGAATAGAAATTTCAAGTATGCAAGTATGTAAATATGCGGTCGCCCATAAATTTGGAATCAAATATTTTGTTTCCCTCTTTCCAATGAAATGATAGTGACAATGTGATTTATTATTGACACATCAAGTGTATAACTTCACAAAACATTATAAGTTGATCTTCCAAACATATCACAATTAAAATGAAATCATAATTAACAGAGGTTTGTGCCTGAACACAAAATTATTCCAAATTTATAGGTGACTGTAAAACAAAAATAAAAAAGCATACTACACTAAATAAACGACAAAAATATAAAACACAGATGTAACTATTAAATATAGATATGAAAAAAAATAGATAGGCATACATTTAAATGGGTAAATTGGCACCGTCTGTAGTGTAAAAGCGCTTTGAGTGGTCACAAAGACTAGAAAAGCACTATACAAGTGCAGTCTATAAATCTGGACCTTTTAGATTTGATTGATGGAACTGAAAACAAATTCATTGTCCTCCTCATCCATTTTTTATGGAGCTCTCTCACATGTCAGGTTATGGTCTTAGTGATATATCAAAATTTCCAACTTTACTCTCACTTATATTTGTAACATTGCTAATGAAGAGGCTTGGGGTGCTTTTATAAAAAAAAAATCCTCCTGTAGAGAATGATTGCTTTTTAAGGCACTGTATGTTATTCTGTTCTGTTTTGTTCTGTGATCCACTCTGACCCTCTTCTCAGTCACCCGTCACCTGCACTGTTCCCACCTGAGCCTTTCCTTACCCCTACCATAACATGGCTGGTGCGCCGTTTCCCATAATGCTTTGTCTTCACTTGACTCATCAGACTGTGGCTGTCCCGGCGGCCAGGGCCCCTGCGCAGATTACCACGAGGCAGCTGATTGAATTGTTTTTCTCATCCCAGGCGGGCGGCCACTGCAAGAACATCCCCACCTTGGAGTACGGCTTCTTAGTGCAGGTTAGACCTCAAGGAGATATGAGTGTGCAGGTATAGCTGTCAGTGACAAGGGGCTTCGGCCACATGCAGATTACTGCTAAGACCTTATATAACAGGTTAAATCAGCCAGAGCTGCAACGCAGAATTGTAGTTTTGTGACACATCTGCTGCCAAGCCAGGCTGTATGCCCTTATATGGCAGAGCTGGAGGTGGGAGTGATAACTGGGAACACCACTTTGCTTTTTTTTCCCAAACAGATAATGAAGTACTCAGAGCAGAGGATCCCCACGCTCAACGAGTACTGCGTGGTGTGTGACGAACAGCACGTCTTTCAGAATGGATCCATGCTGAAGGTATCAGAGATGAGAAAGGGAAACATGCCGTACAGATTTAGAAACAATTGAATAGCATGTACGTGTTTTCTCTCTCTCTGAGTAATACCCTCCTGTTCAAGGCTTTTCCATATTTGTAGTTGTGTGGGAGCAAGATAGAGAGTGAGAAAGACTGTGTTTCAGTATGTGTGTTCATGACTGCGTTTGCGTAGATATGCAGTACAATTGACCAGTGTATTTCATATGTTTATATAGCCAGCCGTGTGCACCAGAGAGCTGTGTGTGTTCTCCTTCTACACTCTGGGTGTGATGTCCGGAGCTGCAGAGGAAGTGGCCACAGGAGCAGAGGTGACAGCAAAACAGCAGATAAAATATGCTACATTTCAGATTATTTGTATTTCTTTGACATCAGTAATTAAATCTTATTTCTCCAAAATTTGCTTTGAAAATATAGAAAGAAAGAATAAAAGCTTAACACTTATGTAGGAAGGACAGTGACACATGATGATTTTGTGTCACTGACTTTGATGTTGCAGTAATTCAATATTAAAATGAGTTGATAACAGCATCAGACAAAGGCATACAATGTAAATATAAAATCCATTAAATCCCGTTTTCCACAGGTGGTGGATTTACTTGTGGCTATGTGTCGAGCTGCTCTGGAGTCTCCACGTAAGAGCATCATCTTTGAGCCCTACCCATCAGTCGTCGACCCCAACGACCCCAAGACTCTGGCCTTTAACCCAAAGGTCAGCATCCTCGCTGCTAGGATCCTGTTTATGAACTAAATCTACTTTTAGTAGTAGTTATCTACAAACTAAATAAAGTTATGTGACAGTAATGCTGAAGAGAATCAGTCGTATTTTTGTATGATTATTTTCCTTTTCATAGAATGATAAGGAAGGCTTTAGAGATAAACTTTTACTGATACAAGTGATTTTAGATGTCTGTATGTTGTCCCCCCTCTCTCATTGCATACAATGGATGTTTGGCTCGACCGATGAACACAGAAGAAGAATTATGAGAGACTGCAGAAGGCGCTGGACAGCGTCATGTCCATTCGGGAAATGACCCAGGTACAAGGAGGGGAGGGGAGGGAAAGATGGGACACATCACAGGGGACCTAGGCTACAGTTAGGCATGATGTGTAATGTTACACAACCCCCTCCACTTAAAATGGTGTTTTTCCACTGTTTATGTCCCAAAAAATGTTAGCTCTTTACCATATTGATTTTTCTACTGGAAAACTTCTTGTCACATTCCTCTACTTCAAGAGCCTCACAGGCAACCTGAAATCACAGCATACAGCAGACTTTTCAGTAGAGAGCAACAAACATCATAGCAGATACTATTGTATCACTTCACTTGTAATTGAGCTGTGTCTGCCACTGCCAGTTAGAAGCTAACAAACAGCATGAATAATGTTTAATCATATTTTTATACACTTTAAAATGTGTGTGGAGGGGGAAAATATCCTGTTTTTTTTTTTTTTAGTTTATATGTCCACCCCTAACTAAAAATGTGTGTTACACAGTTCTGTATTTAGTGGACTGCTTGAGTGACATGGGTGTGGCATTTGCTTATCTAAATGACAGTTGCTGCTGATAAGTTTATCTTCTTGTGGCTTGACTGCATCTGTACTATCTATAAGACACTTGACAACAGACAACAATAATTGCAAACTGAAAACAACACATGCTTGTGTGTTTTCCAGGGCTCATATCTAGAGATCAAGAAGCAGATGGACAAACTCGACCCTTTGGCCCATCCCCTGCTACAGTGGTGAGTAGAGAGGATCTGTCGGGAAACGGGTTTAGTCTGCTTTGCGTGTTAACAGGATTTGACTTAATTTCAGAACAGAAAAAAGCAGTACTTATCAGAATGGGCATATCCAACTTACTATATTAGATAATTGATCATAAACAAAGCAATAATGGATAGGGGCTTCTGCCAACAGGGCTTTTTGATGAAAGATTTTGGCATTCCACATCAGGGAAAGCTGTTTTTACATCAAATCAGACGTTGCAGTTCAAAGAAGTATGTTTCAAGCAGTGACCGCAGGAAATGCAGAAAAAGATGCAACAGCCATGGCGAGAAAAGTAAATAAAAAAAAATAAAAAAAATAAAAAAAATAAAAAAAACACCCACACAACCCGATGAAAGACTGCAGTGGTAAATCACATATTGGTGATCACAGCAGAGCAGTGGGATAAGAACCTTGATTGGTATGTAGCATTGTAAAATGTTGTTGTTAATGTTTACTGAGCAACTGAGAAGATGACTGACAAAGTGATTGCTGTATAACCCTGCCATAAGACAATACAAAGACTTTAATCTTGGCGCAGTCGCTTGGTCTTGTAACACTCTGGTTAAATATTGCTTGGTGTTTAATGACGATTAGAATATTGATTAGGGGAGCATTACTGGGACCTTCTGGATTGGAGGGTTTAAAGTTCCCAACAGGCTACACAAACAAGTAATAATAAAAGTAAATGCCCTGCACCATCATAAGCCCATGCGCTGACTGCACAGCTCCTGATTTGGTGTGAATGCAGCCTCATATCCCTATGCTTTCCCTACTGTGACAGTGTGTGAGAGAGGTTTATTGTGGTGGCAGCATACTGACTTTAAATTCTGATTCACTTTATTTTCTCTCTCTGTCTTTCTGCAGGATTATTTCCAGTAACAGGTCTCATATCGTCAAGCTGCCTCTGAGTAGGGTAGGGAACCAGAATGACATCCCCTCAAGTATCTTCTATCAAATGAGTGTCTTATTACTGCTACATTATGTCATTTAATGTTTCATACTCACTCTCAATCTCTCTCTCTCTTGCTCTCACTTGTCCCTTATGATCTCACTGTGATAGCAACTGAAATTCATGCACACCTCCCATCAGTTCCTGCTGCTCAGCAGCCCCCCGGCCAAGGAGGCTCGTTTCCGCACTGCCAAGAAGCTATATGGCAGCACCTTTGCCTTCCAGTGAGTGCTTTTTGTTCCTCTCATTAGCTGACACAGCATTCATACATTCCAAACGATATCATTCCATCGACTACATTAAAGCTTGTAAACCTCAATTTTCAGAATTAAATCATCTGGCCTCTCATAAAATATTGGAAAATAATTAATATATTGTTAAGCTTATGGCTGTTAGGCAAATGTAATGTGCAAAATCACTTACTGTAAATAATTGATTTCAAATCAAGCACCGTCACTAAAATGCATGCATAATTTAGCATTACAGCAGTACATTCTGTCAAACATGTCTCAGTGTAACACCTGGTCATTATGTTGCGGATGGAGGAGCCATTCTAGCAGATTTTTATGGAACCATAACAAGCAACAGTACAGAGCAGTGGCCATTCTCTTGGACGGAGAAACCACCTCGCTAAGCCAGCACATGGAGCCAGCAATATCTGTGAGATCAAGATTTGTACTGTAGCAGATGGGGCTTTGCTGAATATTTTAGATACACACGGCCCATCTGGGCACTCGCAGGGTACAGCCCGCACATGAGCAGTGCTAACAGTCTCTCTTTGTGCTGGTTAATACTACAAATTTAATCATTCTCAACAGGAAATGCCAAAATTCGATGTCAGCTTGGCTTCCATCATTTCATATTGATATAAATAGAAACATAGGAAATATAAATACAAGTTCAGAGTCAGTTTAATGATCTGCAAAATTTAGAAGCTGAAATGAAGAATTTCTCTCTGTATATTTATGAGACTGTGGGAACAAGAACTCAGAAGTTCTTCAAAACGTGTTAAAAATAACAGCAGCCATGACACTGCTGACTGCTGTATTTTATTTTAAGACCGTCCAGGTACCCGCACTGGGAGATGTATTCAAATAGCCCATCCTGCGCTCAAAGACAGCACTGATGGGTTGTCATCTTTTATCTATGTCATTTAATCTTTTTTTTTTAGTACTAAAGGATATAAATTCGGAGTACTGTGATGATGTAACAGAATGTCCCAAAATGTCCTTGCCAATACGGTATAAATAGATGACTAAAGAAGCTCTTCGTGGTTGGCAGAAGACTTGTTTTCTCTTCGTAAATTTCTAATTGTAGTCTTTTCAAAATACTTATGTAATGATAAAAAGTAAGACACTTGCCTTTTTTTTTTACAGCACTTATTTATGACATATTGGAATACAGTGAATGGTATTATAAATTAAATAATAGGAAGGTCACAGCCAAAATACGGCATGGTGATATTTTGAACAGCATGGATCCGGCCCACTACACATGAGTGGATCTGCGCTGTTTATATTCACACAGCACTGTGTTTTATCTCTTCTTTCTTATCTCTCCCTCTCTCTACACTTGCTCTAGTGGTTCCCATATAGAGAACTGGCACTCTGTTCTGAGAAATGGACTAGTCAATGCCTCTTATACCAAACTGCAGGTACGTAACCCTGGCAGTTGGCTGGAATTTACGATGCATCTCCTCTCGGACAGTAAACCTGCTCTCTGACAGAGCAGGCTCGCTGTTCGGCTGATTCATTTTTGCAGTTAATGGATGCCAGATTCCCTTTCGTCAGCTTTGCAATTGGCATTTTAGCGAGCGGGGCACACTGGGAGATTTTCCTGGCCTATGCCGGCTGCTTTCTGCCGCCGACAGCAGCAGACAGCACGTCTCTTCCTGTTGCGGGACAAAGGGAGGGGACTGTGGTGTCCGCTGTGATGTCGGGACGCTGCCGGTGTGCCCTGTTGGGGTTAACCACCTAGAGCACTGAGTAGGCTAGGTCTGAAGCTGAAGGATGCAAAGGACAAGCTCCATTGTAGTGAGTATAGACTTCTGTGGGTGAATAAGGAGGGCGTCCATTAAAGGTCAGTAACGGGTACCACTCATTATCCGCTCACACTTGGGAGAAATAATAACCTCAAATCAAAAAAGCAGATCCATAATGATTTATCACAGATAGAATCAGCTGATTTTGGCTTATTACAGACATAAATAATTATGCATCAGTGTTGGCATATATGTTGTTCAAACATGCCCCGATATAAGAGGCTTTTTACTGATGTGTAATGTAAATAAAACAATGTTTGGGTTGATTTTGTATCACTGTCATATAGCTATAGCTATTTATTTATTTTATTTGTTTATGTATTTGATCAGCAATTGACTAATAGACATATAGTACAATTAGTTTTTTTTTCCCCTATATAAATGGTCAACAGTCGATTAATACTAAGCATACAGTGTTATTTAGCTATTTAATTTATTTATATGCATTCTTCATTTTCTAGAATTAATTAACAGTGTGCAACATGTGCTTAAAATATAAAATATTACATAACAATGTTAATTATCATTAATTATCAATTATCATTTGTTTGAGAAAGTAGCTGTGCAAGTTAATTTGCTGAGTCATAGTGTTGCCAAATCAGAGCACCATCCTATTTTTATTCCAACTTCCAAATTCACCATTTCTTTTATCTGTGATTTTTTTCCTTCTTTAAAATCAGCATCAGTCTAAAAAATCTGTTCGGGCTCTAATCAGGACCACAGAGATAATTTCAAGGCAGAAGCAGAAAACCAAACCTTTGTTCTTCTCTATTATTTATCCTTCTGGATCTTTTAATTATTTTCCAAAGGTTTTTGTTTCTCTCTGTGACCCAGGTTTGCAAAAGAATAATAAATAATAAAAGAAGACGAGGGCAGCGCAGCATTGTCTCATTTGCCAAAGCAGGCAGATAACGACTGCTTGGAGATACACCGGCACGTCCTGAAAACAGATGAAAAACAATTAAATGTGAAATCTCAAGGATCTTTGAAATGTTCGTGTCGGCCATGATTGCTCTATCATGCTGATGTGTTTCATTTATGCCTCCTTTGTTCTCCAACTTTCTGAACTCTCCATCTTTGATCTCGCCTCAGTGCTCGTCTGCCTCCTCTTTCTCCTCTCCGTTTCACCTTGAGCATTGACACCCCTCCTTCCTTTGTCATTGTGTTTCACAGGAGGAGGACATGTCTGCCTCCAGCTCCAACCATCATACAAAAGCTTCTTGTCTGTTGTTCCTTTTGATTTCTTCCAGATGTGCCACGTCCTGACCTCCATCTCCCTCACATTTCATTCCCAAATCAAGTTGCTCTTTGTTCTTGTTCTCGTTTCTCTGGTCTCACTTTGGCTTATGAACAGTTGTCCATGTGCTCCTTTTCCTTTTCCTCATTTTGGACATTCTTGTGTGGAGGCTCATCATCATTTTCAGCCATTCTCATACTTTACCCTCTTTACCTTCAAGCCTGCCTTCATGGTCTAATTTCTCATGCCAGCATTGCTGGAGTACCTGAACATTTATTGCTACATTTCATATAGAGCATCTCAGAGCATCACATGATCCCCTGTGGACTGTGGTGTGACGCTGTGGGTAATAGGAGCTGTTTTAGATGGCTGGATCAATCAAACTATCTCTTCCTCCTTTGGCTATTTGCTTTTCCACTGTCTTTGGATTCCCATGTTTGTGTTTTTAGTCAGTGGGGTTTACCAGATAAAATGTCACAAAATACAATTCATACACAGTGATTTCACCACTGCAGGACAGGTATTCATTGCTGTGTGTGTGTGAGTGTATGCGTGTGAGGTTGTCCTGTGCAGCTGCTCAGTGACCCTTCCTTCCTTCCTGCTCTTTTCAAACCCAAGCTGCATGGGGCAGCGTATGGAAAGGGCATCTATCTGAGCCCCATCTCCAGCATATCTTTTGGATATTCAGGTAGGAACGTCTCATTCCTCGCCACTAAGCCCCCACGGCCCCC
>JAOWBC010000001.1:22563870-22580820 GCA_028566105.1 Hypoplectrus providencianus
CCTAATGTGCAGGTTTTTGGACTGTGGGAGGAAACGGGAGTACCCGGAGTAAACCCACGCACCCACGGGGAGAACCTGCAAACTCCATACAGAAGTGCCCGCAATCCCTGGCACCAAGCACTCTTGCTGTAAGGCATGAGTGCTAACCACTGGCCCCAGTGGGGCCCGCATTCAAACATATCAAATAAAATGAATAGAACACATTTCTTGTTTGCAGTGATGCTCACGATAGTCATGCCCCCAGACCCTTATGTAAGTGGTTTGTGGTTCAAGACCAGCAAAGAGTTGGTGCTGCTATGGAACCAGTTTTCCTGGCCAGGAGGTGGCTCTCTGGCTGTACAAAAACCAAAGAACTGGTTCACAACTGAGGACCAGCGGACAACTGGCTCCAGTGGAAAAGGGAGACTTAATGGAGGGATTTGGTTCCTGGTCAACCAGGAACCAAATCCCATATCCCAATCCCACCAATCCCAGATACAGTTAGCTCACAAATTATCACCAACATTTTATATGCATAAACAAAGTTAAATAAATGCAGGTGTAAAAAAAAAAAGAAATATTGGTACATATATAAGTGAACAAAAAACACTTGACATGATGAATCTGTAATATTCTGTATTATTCTATATGCCACAGCTTTTTCACAAAGACTGCTGCTCAAGCTTTCCTAGCAGGAAATCTAGCATAAAAAGAGATGGTGAATGGTGGGATGGTGTGCTGCTGATTTGACAAAAGATCAAGGTTCCACTTTCATTCCCAGTCTTTTGCAACACTCGGCCACCTCTCCTGCTTTTCAGTCAGCAGCACAACATTTCTCAGAACGGCAAAATAAGATAAATGGCAAAGTCACAACAGACGATTACAGTACATCGTAGCATTACTAATTGTGTACGTCGACACACTTTGTGCTTGCATCGTTAACTGTGTGTGATGGTTTCTCAGTCCATTACACTTGAGGAACGCATACATTCTAATGACATTCTGCGCATAACCATTATGCAGCAGTTGTAAATATTTATACCTGAAAAAACAGATATACCTCATTAAGCCATGCTGAACTTAGAGGGCAAAGGACGAATGGGCTTTCATATCAATAATGTAATGATTGTGTGTTTCTGCATTGATATTCTGCTGTGTAAACGCTGATGACAATAGGAAAGCTTACAGATGAATGGGATTATGGCTTTTTGTGTATTGAAATAAGCATTATTGAATAGTAATTCAATTCTGACACGGATTACAAATTTCTCATTCCTGCTCTATTAGTTGTTATAATTTCCCTCCAAGCAGAGTCTCTAGCTCATACAAAAAGTGAATTTTTGATGCATGCATCAGCATGCATCAGCACACACACACAGAGAGACCCAAGTGCATATATTTTCTGTTTAATATATACATACACACAGTCAAACAAGCCTGTCAAATGTGGGGAAGTTCCTCAGCACATACACAGTGTGTGGTTAGGCCTGCTTCCCTCATCCATCACATCTCACACTCTCGCTCATTTGTCCATTTGATATTTGTTTGGTTATTGCCTTTGCTATTATTGTTGCTGTAGTTTGATACATTCCCCGACAGCTCTTATTTCCATTTTAAGTCATCAATTAATACAGAGGAATGTAATTATTGTGACAGGGCGTCTAATGCGGGCGGCAGAGATGAGGAATAGATTGTGACGGGGTGTGCTTCAAGCTGTCACATATAGTGGTGAATTCTAGCCGACCCTAATACTTACAGCTCCACTCCACAAAAGCCCTGAACTATTACAAAGCTTATTTTTTCAACCTCTGCATTTCAAGGCACATGTCCCTTTGTCTGTCTGCATGTTCACAATGTTATAACAGAGCTGACACAAAAGTAAAGATACATAAGTTTTGTTGTTGGGCAAAAACATATTGTGCTGGCTCTGGAATTATCCTTTATACATTATTCTAGTTACCTGCATAACAAAGTAACAATTTATAATGTAGTTATGATGCAAACAAAGTATGGTCAAGGTTAAAGCTACATGGATATTGCAATGTTAAAGCAGAGAAACATAAAGTCAAGAAACACCCAAGCAAACAAAACAATAAAGCAGAAACAATGTGGTTTGAAGGCTCGTGGTCCCTTATGTTTCTGAGCCAACTCTGGATATAAAAAAGCATGAAAGACTTTGAACTTTTTTCTTTGTTACCAGGCCCAAGACTTCGGAGCAGGTTTGTGATTTAGCAATAAGCTATTTCTTAGCCCTGAACAGCATCAGCGCCACACCTTAAATGAGATAACAGATTGGCTCTACTTCCCCAAAGGAAGGAGCATTAAAAAAGTGACAAAACACAAACTTGTACAGCAGCTCGACTGGCATGAGTTCTTTCTTTTATTCCTTTGTAATAATTAATCAGATTTTTTTTGTTAGTAACTTTTCTGCACAAGAACGAAAGTCATGACTTTCATCACTGCCAAATGTATTAAAAATAGTCAGTTCATCAGCTATTTCTGATGGGAGTTTGAAGTGACTTTGTTCAGCTTTAAAGGTGCCCAAAACACTTTGTCTCAATCTGATTCTTACTATGAAGTACAGGGTCTTAAATAAACACAACACAAGCTGGCAAAGTTGACTTCTGACTGTATCTGTGTTTATGTCCTTACTTCTTTGTTTGAAGTGGAAAGTTCACACAAGATTGAAATCTAAATTGTTCCTCTAAACACAGCGTTTTATTTTTCCATCTGGAGAGTCCCCTCCAGAAATGTATCTTGGCTGCTTCTTAGAGTTTTCTAGCATAGCTTCTGCCACACTCATCGCCATACTCCCCCCTTAAAGTCCCCCTTAGATCTAGCCCAAAACACTTTAATTCCAGTAGGCCAGCATGAGAAAGTAGTCACAGACACCAGACATTAGCCTAGAATTTGATTGGTTCTTAGTTCATCACAAATATTCAATGCTAGAATTACTAAATATTTGATTCCACGCTTCCACTGGCTTTAAAGTCCCCATTAAACTGTATTTTGATGATTTTGTCCACCCCTAAGTGTAGATAAATAGATAATTAAAACAATATATTTGATATAATAGATAATAAAAGCTAAATAAATAGATATGTGACAAGACAAAATGGATATCCTTTTTGAATACAAAAAAAAAAAGAAGCTTGAATGCGACTTAAAAAACAAAACAAAACAAAAGATACACCATTATCATTATTATGCTGAGAGAGAGAGCACAGCACTGTGTTTAGACAGAGCACTGAGCTGTGTCTAATATGATTACATGACATTCCTCACATTTTGCACCGGGCCCAGAGGCCTTTGTTTGCCCTCATGTTGACCTCTCTTTCCTCAAATGCCCTGGCCTTGACTCCTCCATGGCTCACTTGCCTTGTCCTGTGCACTAATTCTCTGACTAAATTCACATCTTCCCCTCCCACTCATGCATCATGCTGCATCTATCTCTTTTTATCCCTCTTGCTTAGCCCTGTCCTCTCTTGTTTCATCTTGCCTTATCCTGCCAATCTCATGTCCTTGTTATCCCTACCTCTCTCCCCTGCGCGCTCCCTCCTTCTCTCCCCCCTTCCTCCCTCGCCCTCCCTTTCCCTGTCTGTCTGTCTCTGCCTCCCTTCCCTCTGCTGTGGAGGTCAGGTATGATGCAGAGCCAGAGAGCTTGCCCGTGTTTAATTACATTAATAAAACACCCTGTGAGGTAGAATGACCTCGCACCCCACAACCCTCTCCATACCCTCCGCATCCCTCACCCTCTACCCGTCCCTCCCTCCCTGTTGTTCTGCCGGCTTAGGTCTATTGAGGCTCCCTGCAGGCCCAGTCCAATTGGTGCCAGGTTGCATTTCATGGCTGATTGCGAGGCATGTGTTTCTCCCTCTTCGGCATTGGTTCCGCCTCCAATCTCCAGCGGTTCCCGACATGCTCACTTCACTGGAGGTCATGTCAGAGACTTCTCCCTCCCTTCCTCCCTCCCTGACCCGCTGCAGGTAGAGGACGCAGAGGAGAGCACGCTGGCAAAACGAGACTCTCCCTCCAAACAGCTGTAATGAGGGACATGCCCTTCCGGATGAGCTCCTCAGAGATGTAAAGCATCCTGATCACTCTCCTTTAGTTTGGTTCACATCTGACAGAGGAAGGCCACACGTTTCCCTCTGCTTCTCGTGGATCCAATTTAGCGAGGGAGGTGAAACATTCATTTGGAGAGGAGTTGCTCAGCACGTGCCAGGTTTTGGTTCACTTGGCATTGGTGGAGCCTCTCCGCTCTTTGCGTCGTAAAACCCGAAATCGGAGGCTCACAAAAATGCCCCCTGGGCCACAAGACAATGGTCGTGTGCACATAAATTATGCCAGAAGCAGGATGGCATATGACAAGCAGCAGTAACTTACTATTATTGCCTGCAACCGATGATGACAATTCCCGTGGTAGCCAACAGGTCGGAGCGATGTAATATGCATAGGATTCATGCAAATGGGAATGCCTCAAACATGTGTCAGAAATATCGCTGCCACTGGGTAGAAACCTTGTATCTTTGAAAAGCAGCCTTATTTTCACACTGACAACCATGCATCCTTATTGTAGTTTATGAATAGATTTTGTGGGCCTTGGGGTCACACAGCTGGCACTTCCTATAAAGAACCACATAAACCTTCAGCTCAGGTAGAAACATGGAAATTACTAGTTGGACTTACGAGGGTTTCCTGCAACAGCAGGAATCTAATCTCCTACAGCCACCTTCATGATTTTCATGAATAGTCAACAGCCTTATCATAAAAAGTGGCATCATCTTCCCCAAGAACATTACAGCTTAATGTAGACACATAACTTACATTTCCTCCACAATGGGGAATCCTAACCTTGTGAGGAATGTTGTCCTCTTTTGGCTCCACTATTTATGTGCCATCTCTTTCCTCGGTGTATGTATGTTGATACTGTAGCGCTGTCCTGGCATGCTGTTGGTAATATATTATGGGCTAATGGTAAAACCACAGGGGCACTCTGGCACCATAATGGCTTTGATGGTTGATGCTTTCAGTTAGATTGTGACAGCAAAAAGTAGTTAAAAGCGTTATATGCTGTGGGCATTGCGAGTCTTTTCCAGTGTCAGAGAGCTGTTTTTCTTCCCAGCTGCCATTTCTGTTCTCAACAACAGCATTCATCCAAAGAAAGGACACAAAATCTGTTGCAGCAGAACTTGTTGCTCATGTTTATTTGATAAAAAGCCATCCAATGATGAAATCAGATCATTCCTTGTCCCTTTGGGTCAGCTTTTAAATCTCTTCCCTAAAACTTGTTACACAGAAAGGCTTTTTATATTATTTGTTTTTACCTACCTTATCCTTACTATAAATACTTGTTTTATTGATCTCTAATACCTTTTCCAATTCACGGCTGGCGTTTTTATTGTTTCTCCTTGTGACTTTGAATTACTGTTGGTTCACTGTGTGTGAAGCATTAACTGCCTTTAATAGCTATACCAACAGTGTTCATTATTATCATGATTTCATATATTCTCTCCTTGCATTGCTCTCCTCCCTTTGTTCTACTTCATACACTCTTCACTGTCTGCTTTGTTATTTGTTTGGAGGGTTTTCATTAGATTCCCCGACTAGCAATTAGTGTTCCTCTCCAAAGCGAAGGCAGAACAGTGGCACTCAATGCCCCATCTCTTTATTGCATGGTTAAGTACCCTTCAGACTCACATGGTTATTAATAACATCGTTGCTAAATCACACAAAAAAGCATTGCGGCTAACTAGGTTACCACCCTGTTTACTTTGCCTCAAAACATCAGGTTAAACAAATGTACCGTTTCCTTCTTTTACTCTCTCTGTCCTCCTCTCTCTTTCTTCCTTTCCCCAGTTTGGATGTGGGCACAAAGAGAGGCAGAGAGAGGAAAGTTAATTAGATAGAGGTCCAAGGAGGGGGGGCACCTGGTAATGGAAAGGGGCTGTATGGAAACAGATGGCCCAGAATTTATTAACTTGCAGGAGCACTTCAAGGAAGCCACTGCGACCAGACATTAGGCCAGTCACTGTCTGGGTGGGGGCTAGCAGGAGGCTGGATACAGGTAGAGGCTGTCAGAGCCCAAAAATAGCAAGCAGATTTATCTCTGGATTGTTGCAAATGATCCATCAGAGGAGAACAATGGATGCAATCCAGCTCACCGGTTGACAGTTTCACCTAATGCCTTTGAAGTAGCTCTGTAAGTACGAGACTAGATAGCAAAAAAGAGATTTTGGCGAAACACTTTTTCAAAGTTAGTATAAGTCATTTGCCTAATACGCTCATTTTCCCCCTCTCTGTATCATATGTGTTTTTGTAATGCTATCAATTCTTTTGATAATTTGTTCTTTTCAAAGTTCTTTTAAAGTTCGTAACCTTTACATCATCCTGTATATATTATCCCTTGTGACTCTCTAGGGAAACATTCGTTGTTGTTTTTGTTTGTTTGTTTTTCATTTAGATCATTCTATATGTGTTCATGCATATGGTATGCATTTTGGCAAGGTTTGTAGGATGTTCAACATCAGCTTAAATAATAACAATGACAAAGATCCTCCTCTTTAGACAAATTTCCCCATTGAAACCCATTATGACCACAATTTTTGATCCCACAGTCACTGTAGCATAACATCATGCATTACATTTTATCAAGCTCTCAATCTAGAGGTGCTAGAGAGGCCCTGGTTTTAAAATTGTAGTTTTAACTATTTTCCAACAGATTGAGCCATTTTTTTAACCTGACGCAGCCAGATGGTTTGCTACACAGAACCATCTGAGAGGCCGTCACTGGAAACTGTTTAGAAAAGGGCAGACACTTTATAAAAAATACCTGGCAGGTGATTGGACGAACCATCTGTCTATCACAGTCACACATGGTCTGTGCTGGAACCACTGTGGAGAAGAGCAAAAGCCCAGGTTTGTTGTCTTCTTTTATTTCTGATAAAAACATTCTGATATACTGGTGATATTGCAGCATCCTCAGTAACCACTTCATGAGCCAATAGCATTGTTGTCAAAACTAACGGTCTAGTCTCCATTTCATCACACACACTTACGAGCCTTTTTTTTTTGGCATGTATTATTGGGCAAACACGTGCCATTTCTTCTGTATTATAGAGCACACAGAGTTTGATGCATTGGATTAAAATGAATCATTTTGCAAATCACTGGCATATTTTTGTGTTTTTCATAAAAATACTTGTGGCATTATGCAAACACAATGGTAGGTAAATATTTAAAAATTTAAAAATGATTATTTGATAGTTATGGCCAGGACTGATCTTGGTTAAAATTCAAACTCGGTGAAATTTGAAAATAATTAAATATATTTTATTTTAAAGCAGTTGAATTTGAAAATAATGTATTGTTTTGTTGACATTTTAATAATGCAGACATTTTTGTATTCAAAGAACACCAAAGAAACTTTTTTAAAGTGAGGCGAAACTCAACTAAAGGTTTCCAAATCCCTCATCCTTGCCCATCCCTTTGTTGTGGTTTTAATTATGTGCTGTACTCTCAGCTACAACATATTGTACTTTAATATGCTCAGACATATGGGTAAATAAATAAAGAAAAACACTTCTTTGAGAGGATGAACAGATAGAATACATGTTAAGTTAATTGCACTGCAAAAGTTCAAGGCAGCTACAGACTGTCTGAAAGAATACACAGCAGCTTGCTGTTTACACATAGCTTCCTCAACAGAAAAACAACTGTTCGCCATACCCACTCAGGAGACATCATTGTAACTAAATGTTATTTCTAATGTAGCCTTAGCCCAAGGTCAACAATAGCTGATTGGTTTATGAAAGACTCAATGGAACAAATTGTTCTGGAAATTGGTGCTCAGATATTAGAACCATGGCAGCAATAAGTAATTCAGCAACACTTAGGTGACAAATGGAGTTATATAAAGCAGTAGGTTTCAGCTCTGCAGTCCTCATTGGGGTTACAGAATACATATAAAAAAAATGTTTCATAAAGAGTAAAATATATAAAAAAAAGTTTATGATGTGAAACGTCTAGCAGTCAGACCTTTATTTGTACTCTGTGTCAGTGCAGTTATACAGTATTCAATGTAGAACCTTCAGTGCTTGGAGACACAAAATACATCCTTTAGACTGCAAAACAAATATATCCTGTCCTTCCAGCACAATAAACAGCATTATACTGGATAGAAGCACACTACTGGGAATGGAACATTCTTAGAAAATAAGTAGAAAACAACAATATTATATTGAGCCCCTGAGGTCCTCAGACATCTTAAGAGAGGTGGGCTCGATTCCGCCACATACCCAGGCTGGTGTGTGAATCATGTAGACACACACACACTCACACACACTCACACACACGGCCACACAGATGCACACTGTGCCTTCAACATATGTAGCCCAGTGGGGAAATAGAAAAGTATTCAGCAGAAGCAAAAGAGCAGGGACAGTTACAGGTGCAGAAAAGGTGAAAGGAATATTGTGTTATCATTTTTTCTGCTTTTTCTTCCTTCTTCTTCTGTCAACATTGCAGATTGCATGGAGCGAAAGGATGCACATGCTTTATCAAATTCCTTCTTCAGCATATGTGTTTGCCTGTGTCTACTTCCTACTTCTGGATTCAAACACAAGAAAGGATCCTCCAAAGGTTTTCAGAGTTGCAAGGAGATGTAGGAGTTTTGATGTGTTGCGCCAAAGCTCTAAAGGCAGGACGGCTGAAATCAAACAGCTTGCACAACACAGTCCTAAAAGCTAATGAAAAATAGATTTAGGAGGGAACACGTTACTTTATTTCAGTCTCTCCGAAGTGGCGTGATGGAAGGCAACATGTGCGACAGAACAGCTTGTGAACTAGTTGTGTAGGCTCTGTGAAGCAGCGCTGTTTGTGAGTCAACGGCGTGAGCTTCAAATGCCACACTGCTGATCCTGCCGGGCCTTCACCAAAGTAAAAACAGACTGTGATGACAACTCTGTGGTGCCATAAAGACGCCCATTAACAATGTGTGTTTCTGGTGCTGCCGTGGGGAGATCCAGATCAGCTCACCTCAAGCTGTTGAAGCGGCCTACAGCAAAAAAAAGCACAAAACGGAAAAAAACAACTACCCTCCTTGATCAAACAATATCTACCCCATATAAGATAGACAAAATCCACCGTGACAAAATGCCCAGTCTCTGTAAACAGGGGCTAAAGCAACTAACAAGGTTTGACTGGCTGCAGTGCCAGACTGTGTGTTACATCTGATGGAAACAGAGTGCAAGCTGTTGGTGCAAGGCATGGCATCGAGCCTGACAATAGCTGAGTGCTGTGTAAGCTCCACTGTGCTCTTTCTGTGGAGCTGCACAGCATGAGGGTCCACCATGTCCTCGTCTGACTCGCAGAAATATAGGAATAACTTACATGCATATGTTGGTGTCTGTGTGGGCACCTCTTTGTGGAATTAAGGGGCATATTATGCCAGTTGGCATTACAGTTGGCATTATTAGGAACGCCTACAAAAGCATTTACTGCCATGCTAAAAGTTGCCGTGGTTTAACATGAAAAAAACAATTGGCATCCACTCAATCAAAAGGCTTTGTTATGTAACCATTAATTAGCTCATTCTTGTTTTCTAACTGTGTCACAAGTGCAGAGCTCAGCTAGCTAATGTTAGCTCTCCAGCTGTCACAGACTCAGTTTTGGCTTCATAATGTTTGGTTCATTTCTAATAGCTATATTCTCAGTAACATGACAATCTGCAGGAAACAGTTTGCTGATAAACAGCTTAAAAGTTGTGACAGCAATATTTGGCGTATTTAACAGTATGTTTAACATGGTATGTCTTTCCAGATGATTCATCCATTTAGTGGGCTCAGTTGTGCATCCATTCCAGTTCTGATTAATATTTGAATGTAGTGGCAATGGTCAAGCGACAGAAGGGACTCTATAAAAACACACTGACACAAGACTTTGAGCGAAAAAACAACACTTTGAATGGTGGCAAAGAAAAGGAAAGCACAGTCCATTTACCATTTAAAAGTGGTGTTTTCCAGCAATTCCAGTCTGGGGGGCAAGGATTGTTTTGACCTTGTTGGCTCTGCTCTCATCTATTCAGGTTTCCAAACCAGCCCCTGTACTGGGAGTGTGGACCTGTACTGCTGAGTCACTTGATTTTACTAGTTAGTACTCGTACAGATACATGCCTCTCTCTTTATCTGTATGCATGTGTGCCCGTGTGAGACTTTCATTTTGTGTTGACTTTGTGTCGACTTTGTCACTTGCACAATCACTGACTAAGCATGATAGTCCAACTTACCCACAGCACACTGGTCTCATCACCACAGCTATTGAAGCCACTTAACAGATGTGGGCAGCCTCAGAGCAGGCACTGCCTCAGCAATGCAACTGCAAATTGGGATGGAGAACTGGATACTGTATATTGTTGAATCTCCTGGTTAATTTCTTCACTTTTACAAGCAAACTATGCTGATGAATTAGTATGCTACTCTCTTAGGTACATATTTCAATGTCTTGTCTGGTTGTCCTTGTGCCATTATTGCTTCGGTATGCACTGTGGAACTCTCTGAGTTGTCAATGTCTCTGCACCAATGTCACTAAGACAAATTCCTGTACATTTATTTGCAGTCTACGTCGAATGCAATTCTGAAAAAATGCAGCCACTGGTGAGAACATTACTTTTTTTCCCCCACCATCAAAACGCGAGGGCAGACTCTTTATTGGCATTTTACTAAGCTAATCTTTCAATCATGCTTCCTCACAATTAGATTTTTTATTGTGTCATGATGATTATGAACAGATAACTGATACTAATTTCCATAATGTTAATGGTTTCCATGCTTTCAGGGGCCCTTCCTTAGCTAGGTATTAAAAAGTGTTGATTTGAAATCCAAGGACACTGCGGTCCATCTACATTTCAGTCTGCTCTAATTTTATATATACAAAAAACATCTGTCAAACCATGCTACTGCAAATTGAAACAGCAATTTCATTCTGATGTTTTCAGACGCTGATGACATTGTGCTGATGTTATTGTTGTAATGACAAGCTCAGAGGGGTGTTTATTTTAAAGGCACTTATGACTACAGCTCTGAAAAGTCTTCTCTTTCCAAGCTGTTGAAATACCAATAACTTTTATAGTCTGCAGTCATTATGTTGTCTTTGCCTAGTCTATAAAAGAAAGACTTTTTTTTTTAATCCTCAAGTGTTTATCTAGTCAAATAAAGGTCACATGGTCAGAGCACCCCTGGTCATCACGTTTAGAGTTATGGGATTTCATAACAGGCATTTTTTACACATACAAATAAAACCCAGGGCTGTTCTTCTTTTGGCACTTTCTTTCTAACAGTCATTGGAGTCAATGCATCATATTTGCATGACTTGTTGATTCATACTAGCACAAATGTCAAGAAAAAAAAATCTGGAATCCAAAAGGCTTATTTCAAGCTTTAACCAAACCTTCTTAGAGGATGCTTTCTCACACTTAATAGTCTTCCATGTCCTCTTATCATCTGCTATCTTGCTGCTACATTTGAACCTTAATAATTTTTTTCAACTTGCATCATCTCCACAACTGGCAAACATTGAATACCCTGAAGGAAAACTACTTTAAAAAGAAAAGTTTGCCCATTTTTTTTTCTTTTCTTTTTTTTTTTTTTTTGTGTGTGTGTGTTTAGAGTAGGATGAGAAAAGTGATGGCGTAATATTAAGCTGGAGCCAACAGCCAGTTAGCTTAGCACAAAGACTGTAGGCCTTGAAACAGCTATCTGGGCGCTGTCTGATAATAACAAAATCTGCCTTCCAGTACTTATACTAATCAATGCATTTTATAGTATCTTGTTTGTTTTATCCATACAAAAAAAGTTTAAAAACTAAAAGTTGTGGCTAAGTGGGATATGTGCAACCTCACCAAAACAACAACACTTCAGGAATTAACTGTCCCCGTTCAAAGAAAACCCCACAACTTTGTTTTTTGGGCCCATTTAAAGCAAAACAGATGCAGCGTGTTAATTAGTGAGCTTTAAAGGTGCTTGTAGGCAAATTTTGTTCCCTCTAAACAGAGCCGAGCTAGTTGTTACCCCTTCTTTCAACTTTTTGTGCTAAGCTAAGCTAACGGGCTGCTGGCTCCATTGATTTTTCTAATTAAACACTTTTTGAACTATTTCTTTAATGCAAGTTACGGAACAGAGACCAGGCTCCTCTGATTTTTTGAGGTCTTACAAATCCCCCCCTCCCGTTTCCTTTCCTTAACTCTCTTTCCAAAGACTTTTCTCCTGAGGAGCCTCAGGTGCAGCCTTAACACTCCAAGCCGAGATGTTGCCGGCACCCTGAGTCTCGACCCCCCCACACCAGATTCCATCCTCCCCGACCTCATCACCTCCATTCACCATTCAGCTTCTCTCGCCATTCATATTGCAATAAAGCTTTGCGGCGCATTCTGCTGAGGCATGGCCTTTGTTAGTTCACTGCGATGTAATTGTCCTGCAACTGTCTCTCTAGTTCTGAAGCGAGAGTCTCAACTTTCTGTGCACACAAGCACTTTCTGTGTGTGTGTCTTTTAGTGTGTATTAAACTTTTTAAAACATTTGCAAGATAAAATAACTAGGTCAACTATACAAAGTAAGTCGATGAAACAATACCAGTTTTGAGCGGCTTTGAAATGGCTTTGATACATTTTACATCAAAAGCATACACGGCAATGATATAATAAACCTCTGACACATTATTGTAACACTGAAGTCATAAGCGTTCTTTCTTTTAAAGCATGCATGAAAAACAGCAGATTTTTGTCTCTGTGCTGTTATACAACACAGTAACTTTTTAAAGTTTTGGAAAGTCGTATGAACTACTGTTAAAGATAAGGTGCTCAAACAGCCGGAGGTCATTTTTAATCCATATCAGAGGAATCTAGGTTGACAGAAAAGTGACATCAGTTTTGCAACAACAGCCTAAAGGAAAGGAAGCAGAGGAAAGGATGTGTGTGTGCATCCACCACCTCCTCTGCATAGGAGCAAAACACATTTTATGGTTTAGCCTAATTTTCTTGTTGTTTTATGTCTCTCAGTATTTCCTGTGTATATCTCTATGATTTTGTCATTGTGGCCATTTTCTGACTCTTCGTAGTTGTTTTGGTATTTTTGCAGTTATTTCTTGTCAGGGGTCAAAACACCTTTTGTAGTCCTTTTACATTCTCATCTTATCTCATCTTTGTGGTTGTTTTTTTTGTCTCTTTGAAGTCATTTTGTACGTCTTTGCGGTGGTTTTCTGTCTCTTTTTTGTTTCTGTCTGTAGTTGTTTTGTATCACTTTCCAATTTGTTGTTTTTGTAGTTATTTTGCATCTCTAAATTGTGTCTGTCTCTTATGTTATGTGTCAAGTCTCTGCAGTGATTTCGTGATCAACTTGTTTCGCTATAGCAGAGGCAGTTAGTGATACACTACATTTCCTTAGTGACACTTACGTGGCATTTTTTTCTTTTATTTTACTTTTCAGAATAGTTTAAATGCAACATACTATTACTTTTACTTGAAGAATAAACACTTCTTTTACTTGCTTTGGTGTAGAGAAACACCAAAAAGAGATTTTTTATTATTATTGTTTAAGTTAAAATGACATTATTGGGCAGTCTTATTTTATATTTTTGACTATTTGACATTCAGGCTCCAACTAAAAACAATAATAAATAGGAAGTTACTCAACAGTTACTCAGTTCTTGAGTATTTTCACTGAATACTTACTCTTACTCAAGTAATTATTTGGAGGAATACTTTCTACCTATACTTGAGTCTTATTATTATTCTAAAGTAACAGTACCCTTACTTAAGTAAAATTCTTGGTCTCTACCCATCTCTGCTTTATAGTCATTTTTTATATCTGTGCCAATTTTGTATCTGCCTGTGGTCATTTTGCACCTCTTTGTAGTGCTGTTTTTCTTGGTTGCTGTTTTGTGTCTCACTGCGGTCATTTAGTGTCTCTTTGTACTTTTTCATTTTAATTTGGTCATTTTGTGTCTCTTCGATGTTTTTTTTCATCTCTTGGTAGTGGCATGTGAAGGCAAGTGAAGACCACGGGGCCCCTGGGCCTGTGCCTGGGAGCCCGGTCAGTAATCCATCCATGAGAAGTATTAAAGTTTTCTATCTGACTTTGGTTAAATGTACCACAGTACATTCGATGAACATCTTGAATTTATACATTTTACTTCTCTTTTAACAAAATACAAAAGTCTCTTCAGTGACCTCAAGTCCACTGGATACCCCTGCTTTTAAATTGTACCATGAGAGTAGATGTTGAGATATACCCAATGAGATCATTTCAAACAACTGACTACAAAGCTGCAGAGTCATCGTCTACATATACACTGATCTATAGTTCAAGGAAAATACTGCTATGCAATAGCAACAGAAGCAATGCCTATGTGACTGTACTCAGGGGAGGCCTGCAGTATTCTGGGATTCATTAGCTGGCAGAAAGTGGATGACTCATTGTGGTCTCCCTGACCTCTTCTTTGTTTTTCTCTCATTTATTCACTGCCTTGCATCACTAGTGAACTTAAACATTCAGCAAGACACCCGCTTATCATTCAACAGTACATCAACGGCAGCACAGAGCAAACATCGCCCATAAAGGGAAAATAGAGATGTAATCCACCTTTTCAAAATAAAAATGAGCAAAACTTAATTTATACAAAACACTGTTCACGGCTAGACCAACAATCACTTCTGCATTTTCCCTACAGCACAGAAGCAAATGAACTGGCAAGAAATTGTGTTTTAAGAGAAAATTATGGCTTCTGAGTGAGTGGTTCTTTATCTTGCAGAGCCTGTGTGGGGGGAACAGTGCACCCCTCCCTCAGGCACAGACTGCAGTTGAGGTTTGAGGCTGCTCTGGTATTACCATATACACTCACAGATTCACAAAAAATACTGTCACACCTCATACTGGCTGTGCCATGAATATCAATGGTTGCTCTCCTTTTGGACTCACTCTACAAAACAGACAGTGAAAAATGTTCATGCATGACTACGTTCCACCTGGCCCACTCCATATATCCAGTTTAATGGGATAATGAACACACAGTATAAAGGAATTGTGCATGACACCAAGCAGTTATGCACAATGCATGACTTATGTCACTGAT
This sequence comes from Hypoplectrus providencianus, assembly GCA_028566105.1. NCBI lineage: Eukaryota > Metazoa > Chordata > Actinopteri > Perciformes > Serranidae > Hypoplectrus > Hypoplectrus providencianus. The sequence continues at coordinate 22,578,973 of JAOWBC010000001.1, forward strand.
TTTGCTCCTTCAAGGGACTGTATTTTTTGGTAGCTGTTTCAAGTGGTGTGTCTGTGACATTCCAACAAGTCACCTTGACAGTGGTGTGAATAATTTTGGTAATAAAAACAGAAATGGCATTCACTCAGAACCGGAAAATAGCAGTTGTACTGTGTGAAATAGTCAGGGTAAATATTTTTTGCATTAGTCTGGAAATGATTTTGCTGACACATGTTCACACCCCCTCCCGGTTCCAATTCTAGTCGGCCTACTGAGGGAAAAATCCTTGCTCATTGCTAATGGGCAAATACAGTTTCCATCCAAAAATAATAAGAAAATAATTTGAGGGAAATGCGTCTCTAGGTGTGCACGAGCCTTGAGGGACAACTTTCCTTCTGTTTTGTTCTTCTTGCTAGTTCATACCCACTTCATAAACACAGCTGGAACTATTCTGACTGCTCTTTTGTCTGAAAGGAGAGCAATCGGCAGAGGTGCCCTGTTCAACCATCCAGGTGCTGAGCTTGGCACAGACAAGAAGAGGAACCCTGTCAACCTTTCTGATACGCTTGCCTGTGTTCAAACAAAGAGGATGCTTACAGACAGGCATAATTGAAGAGATCATGCAGTACCTGCATATCCTCCTGCCAGGCACTTTCCAAGTCTTCACAGCTGTGCAGGCATACTATCCCGCAGAGAAATGACAAAAACAGGGAAACAAAAATCACAAAGCCAATAAGCAGCACCGAAGCTAAATTAGCTATGTCTTTGTGGGAAAGAATGGCCCTGATGGTATTGACAAGGGAGACCCGTTGTGTTTTTGATCCCCATTCAGCGCAAAGAAACAGCGCAGGATTTTTTTTTGATGGTCTACAAAGACATGATTAAATAGAAAATAAATAAATATTCATAACAAAGCCCATGCATTGCCAGATGTTACTGTTAGTTGCTCTCAGAATACTACTATCCCCAAAGATCATTCACTCTGACAGGCATCAGGGGCAAACACACACACACACAAACACACGCGCCTGCAAAGCAAAACAGCACATAATCCATCAAAGCTGACTCCTCGACTACCTAGTGACTATAAATGTTCGTTGCGTACATTGTGACACTTCCCACTGGGGTGACCCCCTACAAATGTATGTGCTTATCATACTGTAAGATATTTTTGAAAAAGGTGGCCACCCTGTTGTCTATTCATGGTAGATAAGATTCCCCTGATAACATAAACACTAAGTAAATCACTGCAGATATTCAAATGTCAAATTTGCATTGGTATCGGGGGGGAAAAATCCGACCAGCTCAATTACCAACTCATGAGGGACGCTGGCTTTGTTTTATTTTTCATGATCCAATAAATGTATAATATACATAGATAGTCGAGAAAGTTAGTCTAGACAGAGAGACAGACGGACAGACGGACGGGTGGACAAACGGATAGACGGACGGACAGACAGACAGACAGACAGACAGACAGACAGACAGACAGATAGATAGATAGACAGACAGAGAAATTGTCCTCCAGCCTAGTTAACCTGGAGAATTCAATGTTTATTTCAAGCTGTTCCCAGCTTGATCCAAGCACGGCCAGCCAAGGCTGTCTCTGTCTTGTTGTCAATGTTTAGGCTAAACATTTCTCTCTTTTAGAAATGCTTTTGCATTATTTACAATGCCAGAGACATCATGGACTGCTGTCTTTCTCTGTGTGGGATGGAATAGCTAATTCTCCTTGTACATGTTAATTCATAAAATACTTCAATGTTAGCCACCCGAGTGTCTCAGTTTACATTGTAGATAGATAGATAGATAGATAGATAGATAGATAGATAGATAGATAGATAGATAGATAGATAGATAGATAGATAG
>JAOWBC010000001.1:22584057-22598958 GCA_028566105.1 Hypoplectrus providencianus
TAAAAAATGAAAAGCATAAGAAAAATAAATAAGGCTGATCCTAAACAAGGGGACTGTAAAGGCAGAGGAGAGAGTAGGGAGGGAACACCGGAGGAGGAGTGGGGAGAGAGGAAGATATAACAGGGGGGGGAGTGTGCACTGTGCAGTTGACTACAGAGAGAGAGAGAGAGAGAGAGAGAGAGAGAGAGAGAGAGAGAGAGAGAGAGAGAGAGAGAGCAGCTCGCCGGCCCATTGAGGAAAGATGGCTACAGTCACTGCAAACGGAGTGCAGCAAGAGAATGGATTCAGCACCACGAACAGCGCCGGCAGGATGAACGGGCTTACCATCGGCCAGAACACCATTCCAATGAAGGACCACGACGCCATCAAGCTTTTCATCGGGCAGATTCCCAGAAACCTGGAGGAAAAAGACCTGAAACCCCTGTTTGAGGAATTCGGAAAGATATACGAACTCACTGTACTGAAAGACAGGTTTACGGGAATGCATAAAGGTTGGTTATTTTGCTATCCTCACTTTTGTGTCCCTTTAAATGGAGAGAGAGGAATCAAAAGAGCGTCCCAAATTCAGTTGTGGGGCAGAGAGCATGAAAAGTGTGTTAATTTGCAGATGTTTGGGACAGAGTGGGAGCCCCGTAGAGCCTTCACACACACACACACACACACATACACACTCACACACACACGCATACATACACACATATATATAATAGGCGTGAGAGGGGGAACACGTGGAAGTGAATGGCTTGCAAGTGCAGGGTTAATTGTTACCGCGTCCAGCCAATCCACGTGAATACTACAGCTGAAAACGCCTTTGTGTGTTTACATTGACTCTCATGTGCTGAGCATCCCAGTTTAAGGGGGCGGGACAGGCAAGCGCGCGATGCTGTGTTATTTCTGCAGCTGCACAACATTTCTTCACAACTAAAAAAAAAAAAAAAAAGGAAAAAAGCGAGAGAGAGAGAGAGAGAGAGAGGGAAGAGAAAAATCCTTCTGTTCTGCATCACAGAGTCCATTTGCAGCATATTGTCGGAGAGAAATAAATGCTTTCAGGGGAGCGGAAAGTGCAAACCATTATCAGGCAATCAGCATCCGTGATTAAGGTGGTGCTGGCATGCTGCTTTGACCTTTCAGCGGGCTAATATGTAGTCCTACTTTTCGGACGTCATTAGCTGCTGGAAAATACTATTTACATGGCAGCTGTATTGTAATGCTGCTCCGTGGGCGGGTTGCAGTCAGGAAGTACAAAGCAGGATAATAGTAGAGGCTGGCATCCAGCATGCATCGTCTTCTCGCTTGTTCTCTTCTCACCCCCGCTGTCCCTCCTCATTGTCCAAAAAAGAAAGCCGGATCAGTATTCACTTAGTAATTAGTCAGGAATCGATCAAAACTAATGATAGTTATACAACTGAATGCCAGAAGGCGGTTTGGTTGGCTCTCTTAGTAACAAATAAAACCCTATCCAAGTCCAAAATTCAAAGTCCAACTCTGGTTTAAACTTCTATGCAATAATCTTATTATAGTCCCAACTTCAATGTAGAAACAACTACAATAGAATATTTAAAAAAAATGCAAATGTAATTTTAATAACCACATTATTTTCCAGGCTTTTAGTCCTATTTACATTTAAGAGTTTATCTATTTTTTATTCCAAGCCCTGCATGGCTTTCATTAGAGTTTAATCGTATTCTATTGTGGCTGAGGGAAATGTAATTATCATTAAAAATGTAATAATCAAAGTTATTATTATTACTGTAATTATTATTATAATTTCTAACTTTTTAAGCCTGTATTTTGGCAGTGCCACATTCATTTTATTGGAATGGGATTTTTTAAAATAAGGTCACACTTCCAGCAATATCTGTGTCATCATGAACAGGCTGTCCTACAGTTTATTATAAGCTAAAGGACAGTATTATTGTAATTCTGCCACTGCTGTGTGCAACTGATAGTATTTTGTAGATAGTTGTTAATTATGATGTGGTTAGAATTTAAAATCGCACACATGCAGACTTTTAAATCTTAATTCTCATTTCAATCGCAGTAAAAATGACCTATTCACAAGGCAGGCAAATTATGTATGATATGTTAGTCAGTGCCTGCAGTTCATGATCTTATTGATCAGCGCGAGCCAAGCGCTCTTGTGGGAGAAATGAGTGTGGGCTCAGCATTGCTTTCCTGTGTGTGCAGCCCTGAAGGTCTCCATGCACCACCTGTTCCTCCAGCCTTAAGTCGCCGGTGCTCAACCAGCTCCTCCTCTTTCAGTGTTCCCTCTTTGGAGCCGGTGATCGATTAAAACAATATTTCTGATGTTCGTGTTGTTTACGCCTGTCCTCGACCATCCCTGAATGTCAACACTCTGGAGGATGGTTGCCTCGGGAAGGATAATCCTGTTCCAAAGCCAGACTGTATGCCCGTTCAAATCATCCTCCACCAAGGCCACTCTGATGTATGCATTATGCCCACTTCATCCCGCATGACATTCAAAGTCACTTTGGGAGCACAAGCGTGCACTTTTAATAAGATTTCAACAATGCATTATATGGATGAGTTTTTCTTATTGGCCACTCACCTAAACCATGTTCATTCCTTCCGCTGCGTCGATGTGTGATACCTGTAGACGGAAGCAACAAAGTACAAGACAAAGAAAATAGGATTAGTGTCGTTAACAAAACAGAGGTAGGTATAGTGTATCATGTGCTGTATCACTCAAGGGTGAGCGGTTAGAAACACTGAATGAACGCCCATTCTGTAACCGAGAAAAAGCTTTTGTAGGGGAACTGAAGGTAAAATTAATTACTCAGCTAACTGTGAAAGTTCTTCGGTTTCTTCAAACTCAATTCTGTTGTAAACAACACACCAAGGTCAGCAAAGCAGTCTTCTAAATCAGTGGACTACTAACTTTTAAATTAATTGTGATTTAATTTGACAAGCAATCCCATCTCAAGGTGCACTTTCTGGTTATCGTCCTCAGGTTTTACCGTATCACACCAATGTGACATTTAACTGAATAAAAAAATTATGTAGGCTACATTAATGTGTAAAGTTTAAGATAAGTTTTTATGAAATATGCAAGTAAACAAAATGTGACATTAATAATGTTTCGACTACCAACATTGCTATATACTTATATTGCTACACTATACAATTACCTGTTAATTTACCTGCTGAAATCTATTGAATATATAACCTGAAATTGTCATTGAAGCTTATATTTGTGTACATTTCTTTAATGTATTTGAGAGAATAGAACATAAATTTAAGGCCTAAAGCTCATCATCATCATCATCATCATCATCATCATCATCATCATCATCATCATCATCATCATCATCATCATCATCATCATCAGGTCTCCCTGATTTAAATATTCTTTTGACTTTATTAGGTAGGGATACATAAATCATAAATCAGTGTACAAACCACTTTACTGCCTTAGGGCTGTGGGATGTCAATTAAATACATAGTTTATGGCAAATAATATATTATATGTATTATTTATGATGAATATGACTACTTCTATCTATCTAACTATCACTTGACTCTGTAGTCCCCCACAGCTCTATGAAGCCTGGTAGCATCTCCCAGCTCATTGTTTTGGTTTACTGGTCTTAAAAAATGTACTGTTCTCACAGTTTACACTTTAATTATATTGTTTTAGCCAGTGACTAGTTGCTGCATATATTACCCCATCCATACATCTGCCATATGCAAAGCTGGAGACTACATAGAGGGGAGAGAGAATACTTGACTTACATTCATCAGGTGGTCATAAACACCAAAACGTGACTCCAAATGAATTACGATGCTAGTTGTGTAAATTAACACGTGTTGGTTATTAATTTTTCCAAATCGACTTAAAGGTTGTAAATATGTTACCTCTGTGCCGGAAGTGCCTTGAACAGGAATTATTTGTAATGGGCAGCAGAAGGCGATGCCACAGGTTGCTAAAAGAAGTCAGTATTATGAAAGTCAATGGGAAAATGACCCTACTTCTCTCTTGATTTATTGCTTCAGTTAACATTCTCATAATGATCTTTAATCTGTACTTTTCCTCGATACAGCATGATGTTCATTTGTAAGTTATGGTCCCATTTAGAGTAAAATAAAAGATAAAACAGGCTATGCTTCAGGGCAGGGCTCTCTTATGATGAACCAGTCGATGCCACAGTGCACTGTGTGTTCTCATATTTGAACTTTGACCTTTTTGGGGTGTTTTTATTTCAGCAAAGTTGACTGGAATATTTTGGTAGCTTTAATATGTCTTTTTCATCTTCATGCTGGTCTAAAAGACACTCCAAGGAGTCAGCTCTTCATTTTAAATAATTGTTGCCCTTTACTAATCGAGCTAGCTAGTAGCATTAGCTGATGATGGGGCATCACAAAAGCCCTATCTATTTTCCAAATAAACAAAAAAGAAAAGAAAAAAACAATAAAGTGATGAACAAAAATATTTAAATGTGCAGTAACACAATCACAAGACTTATTGAAGATTTAAAGAAGATCCTTTTAGAGTGAAAGGATTTTCATTTTGCTGGTGGTCAATCTCATTAATACTGCAAAACTTATTTGTTCATAACACCAAATGGCCAAAAAGTGTTTGGGCATTAAAATGTTTCTAAATTATGCACTGGAATATAGTTTTATGTTAGTAGTGACAGAGGTTTCCATATGTACTGGTTGGCATGGATACAGAGTCATTTTTATTTCTCTACATTGTCGACATCTTGATTTCATCTGAAGTAAAGACATTATGGTCACATAGCACCCCATAGTAATCCCCATGAAGTGAGCTGAAACATCTTCTCAACTTCAGACACAGTCCGGTGGGTTTCATTTCAACCTGATGCTTTGTTGTTTGGATGAATGGGGTTAATCTACAGGCTGTTGAAGCTGTGTCATTCCGTCATCATCATTCCCTCCACATCTTTTCAATCTAAGGTTTTGCAATAATCTTTTGTCTACAGTATATGTGTTGCACGGCAGTTTAAAAGGCAGTTTGTGTTCCGTTTGGTTCACGAAAATGCATAATATGCCCACGGATATTGGCTAGCTATTATGCCAAAGACCCGAGAGGCTCGCGATGTTGTAACATTGTCACAGTCAATCCACATTTTTATCATAAACAGTAACACAAACATTTTTTCTCAGCAGAGCAACAGAAAAGTGGGGGAGGATATAATCAGCTTGGCTCCACGTAGCCTAAAACATAAAGTTCATAAAGATTTAGAGCAGTGCCATAAATTTAGTTTGACTACTACTTTGAAATCTCTCTTTGAGCTTAGTTTGCGGTTGAGAGAGATTTGATTTGTTTCGGAGAGATGATGTATATGGCTGTTGGCATCAGTTAGTAAACCGTACCTAATGGATGATTTGCAGCACTACCTTTTTTCACAGCCCGAGTCCTGTGACACAGAATTGCACCATAATTATGGATTTAAGGGCAGATCAAAATATGTCATGTTTGCTCATGACTAATTCATGTGGATTGTACTGAATCAGTCTGAACAGATGTTTTGTGCTTTGTGAATTCTTACTTTGGGCATTTAGGGTATCTCCAGGGACTCGTCAGAATATCTGGGGAATTTTGTACTTTATATTTCCCTGTACACTTCAGTGGATTAGTGTAGCTGTGCGCTGATGTAGGTTGTGTTTTTTTCATTCTTTTTTTTTTTCCATCTGTTTCTTTTAACAGATGATTTTTTATCTTGCCTCGTAGTTGTAAGACACTGATGCTTTTAATGTTGATTTGATAGTTTGTGTGTCGTCGCTGTCGTGATGCAGCGCGTGGGATGACTTGACACTATTGGCGGGCACGGTGCTCATCGGTGCGCGGTGCAGCCAGGTCGTGCTGTTTAACATCCATCATTTCGCCGAGCACTACATTATCATAATACTTAGTGTCAGTGCCAGAACGCATGCATTGTTCAGACATGCTGAATATTAGTGGGGGGCAAATCTTTTGCTTGAGTAGCGTTATCTATCAATCCGTCTCTGATGCTGAGAGGAGGGACTCGGAGCTGCACCACACAGCCAGGAGGAAGAGATACAAAGAGTTGTTAAATATCCTCATCCATTCTCTTCTCCTCGGTAGGTCCGTGCAGTGTAATTGGCTATAAATAGCCTGCCAAATTGACATAAAAAACCCTCTTAGGCGGTGAGATGTCAAACGTAAACCACAATAGGGCAGTAATATCTAATTGCAAATGAGTCATAGAATGTAACAACAAATCTTTGAAAGTGTCTTTTCAATTTGTAGACAGTTTTGTGGTTTCTGTGAAATTCAATTCTTTTGCTTTACAAAAAAAAAAAAATAGTTTTGAGAGTTTTAGTGAAGGAGTTACAGCTCCGTGCTTGTACTGGGTTTTATCTACAACACTAGCGTCGTAGAGGAAGTGTTGGACAGTGATTGACAGTTTGAGTAAGTTGAGTGACAGGTGTAGCTTAAGTCTACAGATGACCTCTTTGATCATTAGAAAGGAGGCTGTGTGTGAACCAGACAGCTAACGGCTCTGAACAGCCCGCTCCGAATGTAGATGGACTGAAAGATGGAAGGCTGCTCGGCAGGTTATAGTGCGGTTAACACAGACACAGGAAGCGGGATGAATCCTCACATCGTATTTGTCTCAGTACCCATGAGAGGGTCAGGCTGTCACATGCAGCAGCATCCATTTGTTTTACATATTTTTTTTTTTGCACCTAGATCTTTTTGGGAAATTAATTTGCATTCTTTTCCCACTTTAATGAACATTCTTGGATCAGACGTGTGTGAGGAGACTGAAGGAGAGCAAATTGCTCATGATTCATGAATTCACTGCTAATGAATTGAAATTTTATACAAATTTGTTCTAGAGTTATTTCAATTACAGGTACCTGATGCCTTAAAAAAGCACAATTTACTCTTAATGCCTGGATGCATGCAATTGTGAGCACATACTAATTTCCATTTTAAAACAAACTGTTAGAAGAAGCGTTACGGGGGGACGGGGGGTGTTCTTTAAGTAATTACCCGAAACGTGTCTTGCAAACGCAAAGACACATTTCACATTTCCTGCTTTTCTCTTTGAACTAGTTTGCAGGGTTTACTTTTTCATTTGCCTTAAATATAATTTGTTGAACTTTTGCCCCTCGCTGAAATTATAGTGTGGTAAATTGTCTTTGATTACCAAAGTATTATTTTCACCCCACTTAACCTGCTCATCACAGGAAGCCACCAGTCCCTCTGTTGAAGCGCCATCACAGCCATGTTCTCCCACTCTTCTTCTTCTCTTCTAATGCGTGCAACTTATTTCCTCCAAGTCTTTGGTTGATATTTGGTTAATTCAAACCTTGATTCACAAAAAAAGGTTTAAATGTTATCTGGGTTATTCACTGAAAAAGCACTGAAGCTTTAAAGGACCACATCATGTTTTTTCTTTTCTTTTTTTTTTTTATCCTTTAAATCCTCTTATTCTTTAAACTACAAATAATCTGCACTTTACATTAAAGCTAAAATGACTAAAAAGACTTGCTTCACTTCCCCCAAGCTATGTTATACATCACAGTGAACATCATGTCTATTTTTGATGTCAAAGTTTTTTTTGGTGTGTGTGAGAGAGAAATTGTGCAGTAAGTCTCATTTTGCACTTTCTATTGCAATGCACAGACAAATTAAAGTGTTGTGTTTTTTTTAAAGCCCCATTTTTATGATTGCACACAATACCAAAGGGACAACAATGTGGAAGAACTTGCAAATATGATTGTAATCCCATGCCAATTAGTCAACTTAAAATTTTAAGCTGACAGCCCTAACCTGCTACCAGCTGCTACATCCTTGTTACCTCCCCTCCAACAGTATCATTGCCTCTCCTCATGTTCTCCAAGCTGAATGCTCATCTGTTCCACAACTGGCTTTCTCACTCGCTGAGTCCTTTGGGCTTAAGTTGTCCCCTGAGCCAGCACTGTTGGATATGAAGCTTTCCTACAGTCCCGCCTGTTTCCCACCACCGCGAGGAAGCAGAGGCAGAGACGCAGAATATAAAAGGCTACACTGCACAAGAAAGTCCAGTTTAATAAATCATTTGAACTAATAGTATCACATGCTATTTTTCTTAGAGCAACAAGAAAAATGTGCAGTGGGGAGCTATCACTTCATGTGCTTCAGATGTAGTTTGACTTGCTTCAAGCATGTTTTGGAAAAATTCAGCTGTGGTCTAGTTTTAAAGTCATATAATCATTTAAATTTTTCTCTATAAAAATATTTCATTACATGTTCTGCATTCCAAACAGTACTAAAGTAAAAATACAGAAGTATTAGAAATAACATGCTCTTAAAGTTATGGCAATAGATGTAAATGCATTATTGATACATAACATATGAGCACTAATGATTTTGTTGGTTTAGATGGAGCTGATAATGAAGTGTTTGGATGATATTTTGCTATTGGCATGCGTCTTGTGTTTACTCTGCGATTACAACTAACTGTAATTGTTAATTAGGTATAGTGAAGTAGAGGTGTGAAGGATCTTCAAATGAAAGTAAAATACGTCAGTGCTGTACCAGAATAATTTTAAAGTTTTATTAGTAGCTATTAGTAGTTATTTTAGTATTTTTTTATTCTCTAGTGAAACATTGCTCGTATTAAATTTACAGTTTTTGAGGTAAAATTGACATTTCCAAGTGTAAATTTTTTTTTTTTAATTTCTGTGGTTGGAACAAAACCATTTTGAAGTGACAAGACAAAGTTAAAAGTAATAATATGAATGTTTTATGAAATTATCAAACTGTTTCTCCCAAGTATGTGCCATGCCATGTCAAGAAGGAAACCTTTTGTAGTTTATGATTCACTATAGAGCAAAACTACTTTCCTGAAAAGACAACGGTCAAATAAAATTTAACTGCAAAACTTTTTTTTTTTTTTTTTTTTTTTTAAAGTTTAACACTGATTCAGAGAGGGACATTTCATTTTTACCCTCATACCAGCAAACCTACACAGTGAAAAATGCCAACAAAGGTGAAAGCAGCAGCAGAAGAGTTCCAGCAACAGCCTACGATTCCCATAAGCCTTTGCTAGGACATGCCCCCCAAGGGAGGCTTCGACTCATGTCCCACAGTTTTGTAATGTCACAAAGGATGAAGAGTATTTCCCCAGGCACCCAAACTTTTCTGCTTTGCTGTGTGGCGTGCTGTTTCATCAGTGTCGTTTAGGTGATTTTTCCTCTTGAGTAACTGCCTAGTTATGGAGGTGGGTGAAGGTTGTCGTGAAAGGGAGCTCTCTTGGCCGTGTGCCATCGCGTGCTGCTGGGTTTTGGGGTTGATGGGTGCTATGTGCTGCATGCCGGGTATGTGTAAGTTTGTGTGTGAGTGTGTGCCGTTCCTCCCGTGGGAATCCTTGGCAGCAGGTGTGACATGTAGTAATGGGAAATTATGCTGCACAGTGCAAAACCTTTTCTGAACGGGGTCACCCACTGTCAGCTCTGCCAAGCACGTAACAGAGCAACCACTCACCCTTTAATGAAAGCTGCCACGTATTTGTTAGGGATTTATTTATTGATGCATATTCATTCTGTTTTCTTGAAGCTACCAAGTTAAAGAAAAGTCTCCAGAGATGTGTGGGGGTACAGTTTCAGCTCATCACCAGAGGATTTTAATTACCTTGCAGCCAGGAAAAAAATATCCATACTGTCTGACTTTTTCCTCCTGTGCCCGGTTCACTAACTATGAAAGTGATCATTCATCAAAAGTACTATGCATATCTTTTCGTAATGAAAAGAAAACTGTAACACCCTATATGAGGTGACTAAGCATTTTCCATCACCCCTCCCGATTTCAGCTGAACCTGCTTTTATATATTCTAAACTTTCCTTTTGTCTAGTCCATTGAAAGCAAATATGAGAAACTTTCTTGTTGATTTTTGCAACCACTGTGGACAAAAGCAGCAGTGATTTTGCAGGTGCATGCATCTACTCTGGAAACAAGTGACAAAAAAAATTGAACTTGGTTTTTAATACTTTTTTGAAGTCAAAAACAGCTGTTTGCAGGATGCATCGTGATGAAATAAAACATTTATTTGTGGCTGTATACAATTAATAACTGTAATATTAAGCTAATGAAACTTATATCAAACAACCTAAACGGATATATTAATGTAAAACCAAGTCTGAATGCATTTCATACACAAATTAATTGACCAAGGTCGACTCAAGTTTTCATTTGAGCTCTATCTCTATCATACTTTTGCTTTTCTGCTCCATGGTCAGTTCTCTTGCTTCGCTCTGTGCTGATTTGACCATAATTTCAGCCATGACCTCTTGCTTCCTTTTAACTGGGTTACTTATTACACACAGCCAAGCTTGTGTCTGTACGTCAACATCTGCATGCTATGAATCTTTTTATCTTATTTCACAGGGAATCTGACCCGATGACACGCATTAAATTAACTTTTTTTTTTACAAATAGCAAATCTTCTCACTGATGGTCTATTTGCTTATATAGGTCATAAAAAGGCATCATTTTCAAATTGACTCTCAGAACCAATTAAAAAGTATTTGTAGCTGATTTAAAAAAAAAAACTAAAAAACTCAAACCAAACATCAACAAAAATACAAACAACAGAGCAAACATGTTCTTCTCATAAACAGTGAACATATGCATGAGAATCTAATCCGAAAGGGTTGTCATATTTTGAAAAGGAACGTGTAAAATTTTATTCGTACTTCTCAAGCAGCATGTTATTTTCTCTGAGGGTTTAGAGCTATTAACTACAGAGAGCCACATTCCAATTGTGAGCGCAGTATATGAATTCCATTTAAATATAATGCATGGTTTTGGCAATGGCTTGTAAAACTCCACTCAGTCTTATATTATGGTTTGCATGGATGAGAATTACTTCTGTGAAATCACAAATCTCTGTGTCCATTTAGAGGGTTACTGTCGGGATGCTTAATCTCTGAACAAACATCAATAGAGAGGTGTTAGGCTGGCTTTACATGGTGCAAGAACGGACTTTGATGGTAGAGAAAGGATCTGTGTTACAGGGTTTACTTTGTGCAGCCGAAATGAGCTTACATAAAGATGGTGGAAAGTTGATCCTTTTTCAAAAGCTGTCTTATTGCTTGTGCTCTTAGCTTTTATAATCAGTATTTTTAAATCTTAGATGCTATACTTTATGACTTCTGAATGCCCAAATTCCCATAACATCATAATGACATATATATGATTTTGTGTCTTATGTTGACTTTGACTATAAAGACCAAAGACTTTTTAGCATTAGTGTTGGGAAGCATTTTCTGTAATGTTATAGATTAGTATAAAAAATTATGTATACAAATATAAAAACTAAAGTGGAGTAATTCTTTTATTCACTTCAACAAAATAGTGTAACTTGTAACAGTTAATTACATTTTGACCACTTTTCAAACAAATGTTTGCAACTGGGCAACACAGCTAAAAGTCCTGAAAATAAATACATAAATAAAGTTTTATACTAGAGCTCTTTTTGATCCCAGAAAGATATTATTATAGAACTTAACACTGATAGCCCCATCTTACATATAATTGGTTAGGGGAATTCAACAGGCTGTATAAAAATATTGGACAAAGTCACAGTGAAGTCAAGACAAGTCAAGATGAGTGAGGGGCAATCATTATATTCATTCAATTATTATCATTATATTGATCAGCCGACTGCTTAGAGTGTCTTTAACCCAGCACTGAAAAAGACATTTTTAAATGAACAAAATTTTTCATTTAATTTTGATGCAACAAAAATACACTGAAAGGGTTGAAATATAAAGCCAAAAACACAAAACCTCCCCGCTAACTCTGAATGGGACCAAACTAACATCATGCTGTGTTGAAGAACACTTGGAACAAATGATGAAGATCAAAAACTCTTCATGACAATTACATTTATTTTGTGATTGAGTCTCAAACTGTGTTATATGTAACTAGTAACTAAGCATGACTTTACTCTTTCTTTAAACACATTGCTACCCACTGTAACTCTTCTTTTTATTCTGAATGGTGGTTGTCTGTCTGGTGGAATAACCTCTTTCCTCTCTCTCTCTCACTATAGGATGTGCCTTTCTAACATACTGTGCCAGAGAGTCAGCACTGAAGGCCCAGAGCGCCCTCCATGAACAGAAAACTCTGCCAGGGGTAAGTGCCCCCGATCTGCCCTCTGTCATAGGCTAAAGCCCCCAGGGCAGCCAGCCTGGCATGGGAACCTACATTAACATAGGGATTATAGCACTCATGCACACACACATAGGTGCACACACGAAGGCATGTGGGGACACAGTATACATTTAGACACGCAGCTAGGCGCACGCTCACACGCAGATATGGAAACAGATGGAAAGAGTCACTCAGAATTCTCAGCCTCCCTCTTAGGCTTTTTCTCTCGCTCGCTCTCACACACACATTCTTTCTTGCTCTCTCACCTACACACACATGCACACACGCGCCGACATACTAAAAGAGTGTGAGTGGCCTATCTCACCTTGCAGTGTCTTATTACACTAATCACCCCGGCGGAGATATTTGATAAGCGCTCCTTCATAACAGCCCGTGCCGTCCTTCCCCTGTCCTCTCACAATATGGCTGCCGCAGACACTAATTGCCTTGAGGAATCCCACTCTCATTATCACATATAATCAAACAGTAAGTATAAACAATCATTTTTACCATGTATATCACCATCTGGTGTTTTTGTTTTAATTCTCTCCACTGTTTTTTTTTAGTTTTTTTTTTTTTTTTCCCCGTCTTCTATCGTTTGCCTTTGGCGGGCGGGTGACTTTTTCAATTAAAATAATGGCCTCTTCAAACGACACAGGTAAAACGTACCCAGTAGTGGGCTCTTAAGCCCACCCAGGAGGAGACCCTCAATCTGGGATCAGCGTGAGCTTGTGGTGTCTATCTGTACTTGATGTGTGTGAGGGGGATTCGACTCTCACATCAGGGGAATTATCGAGGTGTGATTGAATTACGCCCGCGGGTCCGTAAGAACGAGAAACTGCTAGTGCCCAGGATCCCGCTGCCCCCTTCGCCCCCCCATTTCCTTTCACCACGAACCAAGACACCCTCACAGGTTGGGGCTTTAATCAGAGCCTCAGGATATCCATCTAAATCTCCAGGGAGGGAGAGAGGTACAGAGCGATAGGAGTAGATAGGAGGGGAAAGGCAGGAAGTGGGAGAGGAAGGGATAGGGATAGGTTTTAAAAGAAGGGTGAGGGGGGAGCAGAGGTGGTTGATGGACTTGGGGGGGGGGCTTTATATTGTTCCTCACTGTTGGGTTAATCAGTTGTTTGCACTTCACTGCATTTCATAGGTACTTCACTGAATGTTAGGCACACAGGTACACTGCGGTGAAAGAGTCCCTGGGAGACCGGGCTCCCTGGCTCGTTACTGCCTCCCGCAGCTCCATAATGAGATGACTGTCATGATGGTCCTGGATAGGTGTTCCTGTCTTTATTGCCCTCATGGAGGGCGATTCTTGTTTGTCTTCTATCTGGAAAGAGGTTAATGGCATGTTCTGTGGGGTTTGGGTAAACATTTCCCCTGTACAGCTCACAGCGAGGGGTCAGTACTGCAATCTCGGGCTGAGCACAGCCTGCATACAGAGGGCTAATAAAGATGTTCTGTCTTACTGTGTGTGTGCGTGGGTGTTGATGCGTGTATGAGACAGACAGAGAGAGAGGACGAGTGAGAAAACGTGGAGAGATGGAGGGAGACAGAGACAGACAAAGACAGAGAGAGGTGACACTTCTGGACAAGCCTCATTGTCATTGTCATGGCCTGATGCTTTGAGTTGCTCTGTCATATAATGCTGCCCTTTCAGTGGCTCCTCCACACGCTGTTACAGACATGATTGTGCGGGCCGATTGTGTGACTGTCAGGCAAACTAAATGCAAATTTTGTTCCAATGAGACATCTGGCATTTAAAAAAAATATCAAGTCTTTCTCTCACAAGATGATACGTGGAACCAAATTTGAATAAAAATGTTGGGGGAATGAAATAATACAAACACTTCCTAAAAAATGTATTTGATCCACACATTTGCAGAAGCAGACGTACAGTTATGTCGTACGAGGTTAAATGTAAATTGGAGTATGTGTTAGCTTTAAAAGAGCTCTGTCTATTTCATCATGTGTATCCAGCATGAAGTCCCTATATGGCTTCCTCACTTAGACCGAAAAGTCAATGTACTCTCCCACAAAGCTCTGGATAACAGAAAATTAAGTATTTCACTTATTTTACTCCCACGTTTGATCCAGATTATATTTTGCAAAAAGTTTCTTCAAATGGCGCCTACAGATGCAGCTGGCACTTGAAAATATATCAACTAAAAAAAACAGGAAACTGGGGAAAAGAGCTGTGTGCATGTGAGTTTGATGAACTCTGTGACTGTTCGGCTTTGGTCTGCGACAGACAAAGCAAGAGCATGGCCTTCCTCATTCCCCTTCTCATATCTGTCAAAAGGAAAGTAGTTTCTACTGGGCAGGGAGCAGAAGGTGATAGGAGCGTCCCAGTTCTTTTCCCATGTCTTCATTTTGGTTGTCTGTCTGCTACATTAGTGTGTGCTGAAGCTTGGTTAACTGAGTACGGAAGACAAATGTCAAAGTACCATGTTGTTATTATCATTAGGTATCATCCATACAGGATGGTTTCATATGAACAATGGCAGACTCTCTTTGCTCAAGACATTGTTTGAGTTTTAAGACAAATGGAAGTGCAAGTGAACTCCTATTGTCCTTTGATATGAAATAAAACCTCAATATTTTCATGACCATGTGAATAAAACTATATATTATATGCTGTGGTTGAAAAAAAAAAACAAATATAAAAACAATAACAAAAAAAACATTTGACATTTGATTTCATGGAAACAAATATAACTCCACAACTCAAACTGGGAGATGTG
>JAOWBC010000001.1:22599058-22609554 GCA_028566105.1 Hypoplectrus providencianus
AACAATAACAAAAAAAACATTTGACATTTGATTTCATGGAAACAAATATAACTCCACAACTCAAACTGGGAGATGTGTGCAAGCATCTATATTTTAAAGGCTTTCTTAACTGCTAAATTCCACGAACATAAAAACACAAGTAAAATAGCTGTCATGAACACGCAGAGATGAAAACCCATCACAGACACATAAGTTGTAGCAGCCGTTTTGGGATGACAGATCTGTTACTCAGATTTGGTGCGAACTTTAAACACTACTGACTACTACAGAGAACTGATAAAGATGGTAAATTTCTTTGGGCCAACACCCCTCCACTCCCTCCCCAGACCCACCAGTGCAGTCGCGGTGCTTGTGCATACTTCATGTAATAGTTCCATTGTTACAGTGTCACTTTTCCCACAGAATGCGGATATATCTTCATATTAACACACTGTGTGCATTCCACAAAGGAAGCGAACTAAAGGCTTAACAGTGTGACACAGCGGAGACAGATATATCTCTGTGTGGTCTCAGCAGGAAGCCACGACTCTTACATCATCTCCAGATTGGCTGTGAATCTTTCATTTTCCATAATTCACATCCCTGTATTCACTCAGTCTTGTACTGGATGTGCTGCATCTGACTTGCCACCAGAGAATCTGGCTCTGTCTGCCGTGGCTGAGGCGAGCTGTGTTTACATTGTTTGATTAATTGCATGTAAAGAGCATAATGAGCTCTTGATGTCCCATGCATCCGATCCTGCTGCTACAGTTTGTACAGTAAATGTAATCAGAGATTCAGCCTCTCGCCCTTGGTGAGCTCATGGTACTGTTGTGTTTATGTGCACATTCAGCATCTCCCTCGATGTAGGGCAGCATGGCACTGCATGTGGACAGGTTAGGTCATGTCTGTGAGTGATTTCTCTCAGGATCCGATTCATTTCTAGGATCCTCTTGAACCGATTTGACCAAAGAATGGTTTATAATCAGTGGAATAAAATTTACTTTGTACATTAAGACAATTTGCATTGATCCAGGAAGGTTGCTGATCTGGTAACTTAATGGCAATCATGATACCTTCTTTTCTGGCAGTGAAAAAGTAAACAAAAAAACAAACAAAAAAAGAACAAATAATATTTGCAATTGCAGCGTTGTGTTTTGCAACTGTTCGCCAAGTAGCCTCCCCACAGCAAACCTTTAAATGAATCCTGCTCTTCCCTTTCAGGGCCACACCGCTTTTTCCTCTCAGACCAATTAGCTCCTGGTGTTCGCATGTAACATGCATGCTAATTGGGTGCTACTGAAGCCCAAAAGCCAATTAAAATTTTCCAGGGAAAAAAAAGATCCAGCTTCTCTTTGTCTTTCAGTCACTCGCGCTCGTCTTCCTCCCCTCCCCCAGTGCTTCTCCCTCCTCATCATATTTCTACCGCTATCATTCCCCCACTCTCTTTTTCCACACTTGCTCTGTTGGAAAGTGCTGAGTGTTGGGTGGCACCCCAACCTTATTCTTGTCATTTATGTAGCGGGTTCGGTAGAGGGATCCACTTTTTTTTCGTTTTCTGAGTGAGAGTACCAGCAGCCACCTGACCCCAGTATTGATGACGAGGCAGCCAAGCGCAACAGTGAAGAAGATAGGAGAGAAAAAGTTACCAACTCCTACTTTTCTGAAGTGTTTCTCTTCAAATTTGAGAGGGTAAGCTTGAAGGTATCAGCTTCCACCAAAGTGAGTAGCAAAATGTTTGGGTTTCTCACATTTTTTTCTTCTTCTTCAGTGCATGAAAAGTGCAGAAAATTGACTTCTGTGCGTGTCACACAAAAATGGGTCAGGAGAAGATTGTGCAATACCAGTATTATGTGTCACTAAGCACACTGCCATGGACCAATGCATCCATGTTCTTGACACTCTCTCCCTGCATCACACCACAGATGCGGCCTCTGTAGACCTGCCATATGTCTTTGTCTATGTCTCAGTGCATGTTGAGAATAAGCAACCAGCAGTTCCCCCCCTGACATTTTCACTCTCCTAAAATAAAACAGTCCTTAGACAGGCAGAGAGTATGAATGCATGACAACAAAAGTTTAATTTGTTAAATCGTCTGCAGTTTATTTGCTTTGTTGTAGTCTTTATTAAAGCAGAATTTTGCTTCCGGAAATATGACTTCTTTGAAAATTTGAATTTGAGAATTTATGAGGTGGTAAGAGATGCAATCTCACACATGCTTCTAAATAAACAGAATAACACACACTTTTAAATGTATTAACACTAACCCTCTTCCTTTATTCCCATTTATCTAAAAAAAAAAAAAAAAAGAAAGAAAGAAAAAAAAGAAGTGTTAATTGATATATTCAGTAGTAGGAGCTTTGTGTGCAGCATTCCAGGTGAGAGCTGTGTGTGTATGTTGCAGCGTCAGGGCGTCTTATCAGAGGACACACTGAGCCCTTCTCCAGCAGGTCCACTCCTGGACAGACATGCTGCAGTTTAAACTAATTACTCAGGCCACACAGGGCCTTTGCCCATTCTTTTAAGGGACAAATTGTCTTCTGTTGCCGATCAATTTGTCCTCCGTGCCAGATTTGTCAACCTCCAGTGCCCCTGAGCAGTTGCCATTATGAAGCAAAAAAAAAAAAAGTCCTGGGCACTGGACGTGAGACCTCTGCTAAGGCTCCCGCTGCTCTCCTCATCATCAATTACGTCTATATCATTTTCTTTCTGCTGCCCGCTTTAGAAAAGAAATTAAAAAGGGCCATTGTTTTTCTAATCCCCCTGGGATGAAAGCATTTACTACGCTGCTGCACCGTGCACGGCCATCCTGCCGATTTGGGAGTGAATGGAATCACAATCGAGGGATGCACTCGGCATTGTCTCCTATTATGTGGCTGGTGGCCCTGAATATTGTGCAAAAATTAATTTCGTTCCATCTGATGGGATTTTCAACCTTGGAGAGTGCAAAATGTTAATCCTGGCAGGCAGGCGGGTGGACATTGTGGAACGCCTGGCTTTTTACTGGCGGATGTGGACAGGGCAAAAAACATAGTTGATTGTGAGAGAGCCCTTAACCAGCCCGTAAAGATGGCAGGCCAGAGGCGCCGGACAAATGAGGAGGAGAGATAGTGCTTTTTAAAGGCCGCAGGGCAGGAGAGTTTTGGTGTTCAGAGGACGGCAACAAGCAGGTCCATTTGTCCGCTTGGTCTGGGACATATACTGCACTACAGTATAACAGGCTGGTGCCCAGGTTGTTAAGGTGAAACATCTCAGGCTCTGAATTTATTGCAGGATGGACTCATGAACAAAGTTGCAGTCACAAAAAAAAACACAATATAGTTGGGACCTTTTTTAAAAACTACATCAAAGATTTGTATGAGTGCATTATACACTTGGGAATAGAGTAGAATGTATTTGTAAAGTCTATTCAAAGTCAGAAGTATTGTTTTTTAGGGATTAAAAGTGTTTTGTTCTTGAAATGGACATTCTACTAAATAAGAAATTTAGTATATTCTGTTGCTTTTTTTTTCTCAGATTGTTGTCAGCCCATTCAATGGCCGGTCACTGTTTATTAGGGTAAGATGTTCATACCTCTTTTTTTTTTCAGGTTTAGAAAATAAACATGCATGATTTTGGTAAAAACCTCATTGTTGATTAAATCTGTTGTAAATTGACAAAAGTATGCAGTTAAGTTTAGATGAAAATATTACACAGACCAGGACTCTTTCATGATATAAAAACAACTTAAACTCCTAACTTTCGTCATAGAACTCAAACCTCTAAAGTAGAGAGCATTTCTACTGAGGAACCATCTACCATCCAAAACGTCCTCCTTGCACAGTTGATGCTACTCCTTATCATGTCATGTCTTCCTTTGCGCTGGCATTAGTTACTATAGCCACTAGGGGCCAATACCCAATAATAAGAACCCCACTGAATGCAATAGCCATCTCAAGCTAGATGTTGAAGCGTGCCCAAACCTGTGGCCATGGTTACTGCTAATATGGCCATTCAGTCGTGAGATAACGTCAGAGCCTGGTGCCAACTTGGGAGATGGGACCATCAGAGGAGCATGTGAATGCACCACTGGCCTTGGCGGTGGTCGCTGCTCTCTGTGTGCCATTCTTGTCACTGCCCAGATTGATTATAAAAAAGTATTGTGACCAACTCTGGATGGTTTCCCAGCTTCAAACTCTTTCGGTCATCCTGATTTATGTGTTTGTGACACACATAGTCCCTCCTCACACCATCAACACCTGAAAACCTGCTATCCTCACCTCCATCAGTGGATGGGGCCAATAGGCAGCACTGTGACCAAATACAATACATGTGTGAAAGAGATCATGTAAACTACAGGAAATAGTTGTAGTAGTATGTATGGGGGATATTAAGGAAGTCTTTTTGGAATAAGAAATGTTATAAGTTGGTAAATAGATGAATGGAAAAACGTATTCGATTAAAAACAGGTATATAATGTGTAATTTTTAACATTAAAGCTGAGATTTTATTTTTGCCATTTTATTATCACAGTGATGCTATCACAAAGATTAAAAAGAAGAACTCTAAGAGGACTGATACAAAAAATAAAAGGAATTTTAATGAAAAAACTTTCCGTATGATTGCCTGTATTATAAAATATTGAAAGGTGTACCACAGGCAGTGATTTCGGAGAGATGAGCATCAGCCTCCCTGGATGGGTTTGGTTTTAATATGTGTTGAAAGCTTGTAAGCCGTGCAGTTCCTTCACACCCTTCCTCCACGTCGACACATTCACTATCTTTCCCTCGCTGACAGGTGGAGTCAGACTCCGCCATGCATGCTCTCCTGTGCTAATTTATCCACTTCTTTAGCTGTAATGAGGCAGAACTGGTAAATGTGGGGACAGCATTGTTAACATTGCTGCTTCACTGGGGAAGAGGAGAAGGCTGACAAATAGTGGAGAGGGATGGAAATGAGGCCTGGATGCTGTCATTCCTCAGAGAATGATGCTTTTAGTCTTTTACTCAGGCTGGATCGCTGTCTCTTAGTTAGGCTGCACGCTGGAATATGACATTTCCTAAACCAATTAAACATCAAACTTTCCATTGCATCAAGATCAGGCTGTCTGGCAATAACAATTGGAGAGGGAAAAAAAATCAAAAACAAACCAAAAAGGAATACTTGAGGCTGGATCTTTACTTCGGAATCATCAAAAATGCTGTGGATTTGGCTAATTAACTTCCCGTCCCATTCAATTTGAGGAGATCAATTTGAGAAGATCAAGGTGTAAATCTACCTTTAAAGTTGTGTGATATTCAAAGGGAGCTCCATCTAGTTTCAGAAAATGTGATGTCTCAATAGAAACAGGTGTTGGCACCCGCAATGAGTCGGTAATGAGAAAAGGTGTTGTCTTTTGCAAAGACAGACGGATTGAAAACAATTTTTGGAGTCCTTAATTCTCTTTCCTATCAACCTGCTAGTTTTCTTCCTTTTCCTTTCCTTTTCTTTTCCTTTCCTTTCCTTTCCTTCCATCTCCTCCCTGTCAAGTACGTTTGTATCCCTTCATTGCAATTCACAGCTCATCCTGGCAATCACTGAAGACATCCAGGCAATCTGCACGTATTTGTTCAAAGACAAAACAAGGAGTAAAGACAACATGATGCTGCTGAGTTCAGCAAATCACTCTGGCAGCCCCAGTTATCAAACACTGGAGTTAATCACGTGGACTAGTGTAAACCTTGTGCTGATATGAAAATCATCTCCGCATATACTGACACACACTGGAAGACTTTGGAGGCACCTCTTAGGACTTAAAAAAAATATTTGATTGGATGCCTGGCGCATCAGGGAGGGGACAGAGAAATGGGGTGAAAGAAAAAGCTAGGGAACAAGAAAAAGAGAGCGAAAAGGAAAAGAGATGAAGTGATGAGTCATCATGAGAACGAGAGTGAGAGAGAGAAAGAGACAGAAAGAACGAGAGGAGATGCATTCTTGCATAATTAACACCCGAGCATCACCAGGACAAACTCCTCCATCAGCGTGTCCAAAGGATTAACTACGCCACGCTCCTCTTATCTCCCCCATTTCGTTTAAGAAAGAAAATGACCTTGCGCTTGTTTACATGCTGATTAAAGACAGGAGGGAGAGAAGGAGACGGCGAGAAAGTCAAACTGTAATCAGAAGAGTTTGTTAAGTGAAGTATTTTGGGTGGTGCGTTCTCAGCAGATACAGAGAGCCGCAGCCAGACTGTGTCACGGTAGCAACGCACAAAAACAACCGCCCGATGTACTGTAGCAGCTAACGAGCAATGAGTAGGCTGGGACAAAAAAGAGCGTGCGTGTGTGTGTGTGTTTGTTTGTGAAGGTGGTGTGTGATAAAAAGTATGTTTGGTGTGTGGGTGGTTCCATTAGTTAGTCTGCCTGTTTTATTGCACTGGGAATAACTGCTGTTTCTGGGCTCCTGTGAGTCAGTCTATATACTATACTACACACCGTGTGTGTGTGTGTCTGTGTAGTGTTTGTACGTGTCTGTGTATGTGACGTGCATGTGAGTGCTCTTCTATTTATTTTCTTGTAAGAACCAGTCTGAATTTCAGACTTGTTATAGTAAGGGCATTTTGTCTGGAGTCATTCTGGCTTCTTCATGAGAATAGTTTAAGGTTCTCTTTTGTTTTGGGATTAAGGGAACTTTGTTTGGTTGATTTTACATTTGCCATTTGTTGAGAAAATCACCACAAACAGCTGAGGCTATTGCCATTTCACTGCATGGTGACTTGGCTCACTTTTGGTGCCAGGTTATTTTCTCTATTCAGTTTGCCGCTGTAGATTATACCTGTGGCACTCACAGCTGCCTGCCATCGCTCTGCTGTGTGAAACTGCAGTGACATCATCTTCAACATGACACCCACTGAAGCCTTTCACCTGCAACCGAACAAAGAAAGTCTGCACTTGACTTTGTCAATTGCATGGGGTAGGATACTGCGTAGTTTTACAGGCTTCAATTTTTTAAATGTGGGTCAAGTTGCCTCTAAAAACAGAAGGTTGCTACTGACTATAGCTTGGCTTTTTAAAAATTGCATATTTGTGCAGTATATTCTGTGTTGCGATCAGTGATGAAAGTCCATTTACTCAAGTGCTGTACTTAAGCATTTCCAAATATATAACTTTATACTTGATACATTTTGGGGGCAAAAATTGTATGTTTACTCCACTACATTAGCTGCCTACTTTTAGTGCATTTTGATCCTGGTACTTTTGTTCTTTTACTGATGTAAGTGAAAACCTAGAGGAGTATTTCTGCAGCCTGGTATTAGTACTTTGACTTCAGTAAGGGATCTGAATACTTCTTCCACTGGCCATGATACTCCCTCTCTGGTATCAGCAAAGTTTGCTTGTGATAGAAAAAAAAAAGCACCAGGTACTAACCACAGTCTCTGCTAATTGAAAACCACAAAGGAGCGAGTGGGTTTCAGGAGAGCTGTCTTGTACCTCCAGTGGAAGAGCAGCATTAGAGTGGCTCACAAGCCTTTCTGTATTAAGCCAGTGGTATCACTGTGGTTAGTGTTTCTCAGCAGGAAGGCCACATTTCTCTTAACTCCTGCTGCTTTTTGTTTTTTACTTTTCCTTCAAAAGTTGTCTTCAGGGGGCGACTCTGTTTCATCATGTGAAAACTGAAATGGCTGTATGTCTTTGAGGTTTGAAACGCATAATATCTCAGTCAGTGAGAATACATCAGAGGGTGTCAGTATTTTTGGCAAAGATCAATTATTCATAATGAACTGATGATAAAAATGATATGGAGCAGCATTGAAATTAGAATTTAGTGGCATAAAGTTTATGTTTGGGTTAGAGTAGATCATGCTTATCTAAACCTGGCAGTAAAGAAGGTTAGTGCACTGTAATCAGTGGTTAACTGAATATATATGTTAGCACTCATGTTTCAAATCTGTCTTGCAACAATAGTCAGGTACTCATATGTGAACACTGGCAAAGGTTTTGCTAGTTATAATCATCCCTCCTGTTCGTACTGGCCTTGATGTGATCTTTTCCTATGTCTGTTGGCTGATTAAAAAAAAAGTGACCTTATCCTTTAACGTCCTCACGTGTATAGTGAGACAACCTAAATATTTTTTGCCAGCGGTTTTCTTCCTTCCTCTCTCTCTCTTTCTCTAATTGCTTATCTGTATTGCTGTCATGTTCCCTTTCCTCGTGTCACTACAATATTGGTCCTTTATCCTCTGCAGACTCTGACTCACACTGACTCTGACTCACACAGACAGGAAAAGAAAGTTCTCTGGGTGAAAAGGAAAAAAAAAACTGTGAAGAAGCATTATGAACATACAGAATAATCCGCTACTTTTATCCTTCTACTTCTTACACTATGTTTGTCCTACATTTCTAAAAGGCTTACTGGACATCTACTGGGGACTATTTGAATTACAGCAATGGAGACGGACTCCTTGCATGATAGGAACAAGTATTGCATCAACCTTACTTTTGCCGTGTTTATGCCTCTATTGACTATACTAAAGAAACATAAATAGCTGATTTAGGCTTTTAATGTTGGAATAATGTGCAGTGCTACACAGATTTAGTGACAGAAAACATTTTGAGAACACTGACAGTCACTAAAGAAAAATAATCACCTATCTTTTGAGGGCTCAGTAATTGATCTAAAAAGGAAATTGCAGTTAAGAAGCAATGTAATAGCTTTTTTTTTAAATTCCTTGGTGGTTTCAGTAATTAATTTTGAGATTAATGAATTTCATTATACTACATGCAAAAAAACTACAAACACAATAGCAGAAAACTTGTCTAAAATTATGCTTTTAGTTAATAATAAATGTAAACATGACTCTAATTCCTCAACACATACAGATTTGAATATATTAAACTCCAAATGCAAAGAAAAAGATGCAGACTCGACTGTAGAATTCAACCCTTTATTAAATACATCGATTCTAAAGCCTCATTTCCATATTGCTTCCACAGTTGGTGTGTGAGCTTTAAGTGAAGCTGTAACTGTGAAAACAGCCACTCGTATAGCATTTTCACATCACACGAGACAGAAGGAAAATAAGAGAAAACAAGATGGCGATACAGGGGAGTGAAAGGTGAAATGGGGGTGCGCGGGCCCCCACTAGTTTCCGTTCGGTCTGGCCCGCCATGGCAGAGCAAAGCTCTGACAGTGAGGTGTCAGAAATAGCACCAAGGCTAACACCTCACCTTTTGCTTATTAATGCATCGCTCTCATAGCCGCCTCCCTATCACACACACGCACACACACACACACCACAAACACACAAACAATGCCCAGCTCAGTCACTTGTACACAAGGCTGGTAAGCACACGTCGCACCCAAACACACACACACACACACCCGTGCAGGTACACACACACACACACACACACACACATACTACATTGTCAGATCAATATTGCATTACTGCGGTATGTTCTCCTCTGAGAGGTTACAGTGATAGGTGAGGGGTGTGGGTAAAAACCCTCTCTCCTGTCTGTACAGTGGCCAGGCACACGGGGCAGATCTGAGGAGACTTCACAGCTCTGACAGCCAGTTTCACCTTCTGGCTTCATCGCTGTCGCTCCCAGCTCTCATCCAAGCCTCCACCTCGGGCCTATGATCATCTATACAGCGTGTGTAGGGTGTAAAGAGAGAGAGAGTGTGTGTGTGTGAGTGTCTTCATGGTTGTGTGCTGGAATGTGAGAAATATTCTTTTCATGTCCTGTGAAAACTACAGATGTTCAAACAATCTCCGATGGAAACACAAAGCCCTCTTGCTAATAAGAGGAATTTGAATTTTTTACTGCTTTGGTTAAGTTTAGGGTGGATTATTTTTAAAGAAAAGCAACAATTTAATTGAATTTGTACAAATAAATAAGCGTTTTCTGTGATCATGCTGATGTCTGTGTCAGGTAAACTTGCAAATGTGTGTGTGTGAGTACATATTTATGCGTGCCCAGGTTTGTGTGCGGTCCAGAAGGAGTGGAGTCCTTGGTGCCGACTGAAGCTCCAGCTTTTCCATTTAAACTGTATCATTAAAACGGGCAGACAGGCGAGGGAGACGGCCGCTCCACACCTCATAAAGTGTGAGTGCCATGCCAGGCGAAGTGCCACGCACCGCTGCGTTTACGGCAAGCCAAACGCACTTTTTTACACACCTTGCCCTCTCTCTTTCTCTTTCTCTCAAATCGTTTTCATGGCTATCTGTTTATATGATATTACTCACTCTCTGCTTTCCTACTTTTCTGCTTTGCCCCTGCTAAGTATTGACCGGTATTTCAACTGCCCCCTTTAGATCCCTCACGCTTTCTTTTTCTGTCAAATTTTTCCAACAAGGAGTTGGAGCGTAACATTGAAAGGGTATAATCAATGGAAAAGCACCACTTAGGGAGCCCATTTGATGCATACTGTAGGGCAGAGTTGATTCAAGGGTGTAGATTGAGTCAAGCCTCATTTCGTATCCTCCCCAATTAGTCATCCAGCTTGTGCCCTCTATAACCCCCTTTTCTGGAGAAGCACCGGGCCAGACGGGCTCT
>JAOWBC010000001.1:22612199-22640962 GCA_028566105.1 Hypoplectrus providencianus
GGGGGTTCAAGGAGGAGGGCAACTAATCAGCTCATAATCCAAGCGGCTGCCGTTTCCAGGGCAACACTGCTGTACATTCATGCGTGGCAAACAGATACACTCACTCCCGTATTTCTGTCTCTCTCTTTATGTTTGTTCTCCACCTCTTTCTTGTTCCCCTTCGCTCTTTCTCTCATCCTGTTCCTTTTTGGCCATTTCCTGTCAACACAGTGCCATTTTCACCTCTAATTCTCTCCTTGCCTTCTCTCTTCTAATGTCTCTTTCACACTTTTTTTCCTTTCTTCTCTCCTGTAAATACAGCCCCCCTTCTTGCCCTCTCACTTTCTCTTCCTGCCTTTCACCCTTCCCAATTTTCTCCCTCCCCTCCACCAACAAAACAGACCCATATATCTGCCTCTCTCCTCATTTTCGTTCTCCTCTCCCCGTCCCTGTCAACATACCATCTATCCATTCTGTTTTCTATCTTTCACTCTTTCTTGTGCTCTGTATTCTCTCCTCCTGTCTCCTTAATTTTCTGCCCTCCCTTCGTTGTACCCCAGTAAACACAGACCCCATCTCCCCTCTCTCTTTCAGCTTTCCACTTTTTAATTTCCTTTTTTCTCCCCCTCCTTTTTCCCTTACTTTTTATTTTCTCTCTCCCTTCCTTTTTCCTGTAAACACTGTTGTCTTCACCCCTCCTCCCTCCCCTCATGCCAGGGGGTCCAAGGTTGGTGTATTTGTGCAGTGATGTTGGAGGCCTTGATGATCACTCTCTAGGAGATGATTATGTGGTCAGGGCCCTGCAGCCTCCTCTCCTGCCCCGCACTGCTGGAGCTCTGCTCCGCTTCTGTGTGTCTCACTGTGTGTGTGTGTGTGTGTGTGTGTGTGTGTGTGTGTGTGTGGATGGAAGTGCACACTGTGTGGGTATAGAATCATTTGCTTGTTTGTGTACAGTATGTGAGTGGACATTTATGTATGCATGTGGGTCTTCCTCTCATTAATCCATTAATATAGGCTGCTAATAAATATGCATGTAAAGACTGCTATATTACAGCCACAAAAAAAGACATAACTCCCGCAGACCAAATCTTTAAAGAACACATGCATATTTTATGTATTAAATATGTTTCATTTCACAGTTTGAGGATTTAAATATTGATGAACGGTGCTCATTTTGTACATCATTTTCTGAATAGGCTTTTGCTGTGATGAACAAATCCCAGTCGTCTGCGTGCTGGTGTGTGTGTGTGTGAATGCGTGTGTGTAGCCTCCCTCTCTCTTTGTCTAAGTCTGTGTCGGCCACATGCCTTTCCCTCGCCGTCTGTCTGCAAAAAGCTGAGCACTCCTCTGGAGCAGCGATGTAAATAACACAAAACTGTAAATAAACAACGCACAACTGTAGCGCTCGCTAGCCTTGTTTGCCGTCTCTTTCCTCCATCCTCTTCTCTCCTTTCTTTTGACCTCTGTCTGTTTTTCTCCCATCTCCCTTCAAACAGCCGAGCCCCACCCAGAAAGCAAACACAGATGCCCAGAGCTCCTGGCATTTTGACTAGCTGCTATATTTTTTTTTTACCAGACTTGGCTGTCTGATTACTCTGGTGCAAATGCGAAAAAAAGTGTCGGTCATGGTGTCCCAGCCAGCCAAATCACCCTCTATCTCTCTCAGTCACTGCCAGAGCGGTGTCCTGACTGCGCTCATCGCTTTCACCTGGGAGCACAAGCACAGGTTGGGGCTGCGCCTCCATGCCACAGAGACAATCGATTGCTTTCATAAAATAAAATGGTGGACATGAAAGGAGCTTGATAAATGGCGGGCTATTTGGCCCTAATTGCAACCCTTTAAAATGTCTTGGTGATGATTTGAGCAAGCTTCGACTGAAGTTACTGAGATCAAAGTGAAGAGAGAAAGATTAAAACGCACTGGCTGGCTGCGTCTTAACTGCATGTCTCCGACTCGTGACCCCACCTGGCCTCCAGCTCAGAGGAACGGCCGATATTCTGCACCTTACAGCCAAATAAATCAAAGTCTCCACAGAAAGCTGTCTTATCGTGAGTTATGCCAGTTCCTGGATCCTGTTGCCGTTAATCATCATCCCTCAACCTCAGCCTCATTATGGCTTACTAGCTCTGAATAAACACAGAAGGATGGTATTCGAGGAAAAAGTGAGAGTCGGCACACACGCATTTACTGATGACAGCCAAGAGGAAACATGTAACAGTCAAGAATATGAGCTAAGAAACACACACAGGCAGAGAGAAGAAATATTAATAAAGACAGATGACAGTCAAACAAAGGGAATATCTGTAGAGGAGTGAAGCAAGGGGTTGCAAGGGGTAAGGAGGTGTGTGTGTATGTGTGTGTGGGTCGGGGGGGTGCGGGGGTGATAGAGATAAATGGGGTTAGATCAGAAGGAGCCATTAGGACGATGGAGGGGAGCAAGGAGGGGGAGAGAGAGGAGAGCGGGGAGCCGGTGCTGGTCTGCCTGGCATCCCCTGAGCCGACTCGGAGACGATGTTTAATCAGGCCTGTGAACCTACGAGACTGAGGTCACCCCGGCACACTCATTAGACCTGATGGGAGCACTGTACCACGACAGATGAGTGCAATCTTTACTCCGTTCATCCATCTCTCAAAACACACACATATAATCACCTCACCAACCCCCACTCCCACCCCCCCCCTTCCTCTCTTGCCCCAAATGCCTCATCTCTCCACCCTATTATTTGTGTGTGTGCATGTGCACTCAGGGACACCAATATACACATACCTACACATCACACACACGCTTTGGTTTGGCTTCTCCGTTATGGCTTTGGCAGACACGCTGTATATAAGCAGTAGCTGGGCGAGAGCCAGGGATCTAAAGGAAAGATGAGCTTCAAAACTGATAAAGTGGACAAAAGACATGACTGCGTAATGGATGGCAGAAGGCTTGGAGGAACAAATAAATACAAGATTCTAAATGTACCATCGGATAAATAGCAGTCAGTTGTCCAAAAGCTTCATTTGCCATCCCTCTCTGCCTTAAATACATTTATTAAAACTAACCGCAATGTTTAATCAATAAGGCCTGCCACCTGGAAATGACGATTACTGCTCTCGGACCAAACAGGTTGGAGTCGGGGGAGTTGATAAGGCTTGGACAGGGATGTTTGCTGAAGCTAAGCACACAGTGCTGTATGCTTCCCCCCACCTACAGTAAGGAGCAGAGATTTATTACCATGCAAATGACAACCCACAGTGCATGCCAAGGAGTTAATTACATGCCAACCTATCAGAGGAGTTACATGACAAAATAGATTTGGCATTGGCAGATTAGGATGGAATCAGGAGGAAGAGGAGTAGGCGAGAGAAAAATGGAGTGAAAAAAGGTGTTTGCATTGGTGCTGCTTCAATTGAGAATATTCCAGTAATGGTCGCAAACATTTAGAGTTTGTGTGGACACACAGGCATCCACGCAAAAATAAACATCAGACAGGTTAGCCTGCAGTATTGTTATTGCATCCAGTATTACAAAGAAAGACAATAAGTATATTGTCTGTGCTTTATTGCCTCTGTTGCCTTTCCCTCACTTCAGCAGCCCATCAGTTGGAAATATCCAAACTGTTTATATTACAGCCCTTCTTTTGCTGAATGTTGGTTATTGAAACTGGCAAGGACGAGAACTGTCAATATAATGAGACAATATTCATACTCTGTGCACTCAGGATCCAATACAGAGAAAACAGGGCTGCACAGACACCCCAGAGCAAACAAGAATTTCATTGCCATTGTGCAAAAGGGAAACTTACCTCCGCAAAAGAAAAGAGGGAATAAAGCATACTTTATATTTCTCTTACGGGAAGAGCAGAGAATGTCCTATAAATCCTGATCGTGACAGCCGTGTAAATATTTATGTTCACAAGCCAGACTGAGACTAACAGCAGAGGACATTGTGACTGGGGAACTGGGAATGTAGCCCTACTCTGCTCAGCACGTTAACTCAATATTCATCTTCCTCCCTCGCTCTGTTTCTCCCAGTATCGTCCCTGCTGCGGACCACACATGTATATTCATTACTGACCTCTGACTGTCTCAACCGTGGAAGCCGCGAGCCCTGAAGGCCGGTGTGACGGCACCGTGACGCCCGTCATAAGCGCGCACCGGCGGTTCAGTGAGACGCTTTTGTGTGTCGCAAAAATGAGAGGTAATGAATGCAGATGCGAGCGCGAGCTGTCTGGAGCGGCTATTTGTATCTTTGTTTGCTTCACTGTACTTCTGCCAGCTCTCTTTAGGGCAAGTGACTTGTGCTGCGGGTGGACGGAGGAGGGGGTGACAACATGAGAAAGGACATGAGTCAGGAGGCTGCTGGGGACGCTGGGGGGGGATTAGCCAGTGGATACTGTTGGGTGGCGGGTGGGTGGTGTCTCCTGGGCTTGAGAGAAGGTGGCAGTTGGTGTCAAAGCCACTTTTTTCCTCGTCTTTGCTTCAGAGCGGACAGATTGATATCCTTGAGGATAGGATAAAGGATGTGTGAGGATAATAATAATAATGTGCTTTATTTGTCCCCCTTGGGAAAATTCATTTTTCCTACTGTTGTTGTTTTTCTTGATTCACACACCCACATCCGCACACATGCATCTATGAGGAGAGGCGTCAAAATTATGTGTTGCCGCTAGGGCTGGGTTGCATTTAAAAAATGACAATACCAGTACCAATGCCAGTACCAACAGCCTTGACACCAAATCCAATTTAGCTTTCATTTGATACTTTCTTTTCTGCTTCATTTGATAACCTTCATGTGAATTGAAGCTTTTCATATATGAACAAGCTAAACGGCCTACTCTCTCACTGTGCTTGACTCCAGCACACCAAAGACTGTGTAGGTTTTGGCCCCTGTGGTTGTGTGGCAGAACATATCAGTTCAGAGCAAGACAAACAAACAGTTCTTTCTTTAAACATCTGTGTGCTAAAACGGTGAACTGTAGGAACTGTTTGACTGGAGAAGTTGTGATACTACTTGATATTGTAGAGGTATCAAGTGGCAGTACCCAGTTGTAGTTGCAGTGATGCCATAAGCAGTCAGGGTTTGGTGCTTTGCTCAACAGCATCTTGGCAGTGGCCATGGGAAGAGCTAGACCTGTACCTGGTCTGTCCTGGAAAAGGCTACCTGATGACTTGGACATTCTCCATGTGTAATGTAATCGGTTCTTACTTGGCCCATGCTAAGTATCCGGAAAAAGTTTCATGAAAAATTGAGCCAGATGTTTTCCTGTAATCCTGGTGACAAACAGACAAAGAAACCAACCAACAAACAGGATGGAAAACATAACCTCCTCAGTGGAGGTAAATGGCAAAATCATTATTCAAATCAGGGAAAATCTAAGCAAAGAAAAAGTAAACTAGAACTAGAAATGCCAACTTCTGCTTCGTGGCACTTTCTAAAACATCTTAGCATTAAGTTTTGATACCCAGTATGTCTTCATTGGAGCATTAATTCTAACTTTCCATGGCAGGAATCTTGAAAACAATCCAGTATGTATAGTTAGTGATGGCAGAGTGTTTGTGCAGGATGTATGTTTGTGTTTGTATGAGTGTGTACGTGTGTGTGGGAGATGAGGGGACTGCTCTGGCCGCTGGGAGACAGGGGGTCTAACGAGGATGTATGGCTGTTTCAACATCCATCTGCAGACATTTTTCTACCGTCATTCACTCCTTCTGTCTCCCCACAGCACACTTCATCCCACCTCTCCACACACACACACACACACACACACACAAACTCCAACAACAACCCTCCTTGTGCCATTACGTCCACTATTACAGCATTCTCCCAGAGCTGACAAATCAGAGGCGTGCCTGGAATCCAGAGCTGCTGTGGCCCGAGCCTCGTCTTAGCCCCTGTAATGGAGGTAAAACCTGTATCAGTGTTCTGAGCTGCCCGGGTCCTATCTCTGCCTTACCTCTGGGTTATTTAGATCCACTTTGGCTTCTGATATTCAGGCAAAGGAAAGGTCTTATTATCATCTCATTTCTTCTGGCAGCTGATTAATTAGCTGATAGATTAATTTTCATTTATGAGGGGGAAATGTATGTAACTATGAGCTCTGTATTACTGCATGTCTGCATACAGTCAGTGGTTGAGAGTAGGACATGTACCGTCAAAAGAAATTCAATGTGTTTCTTTTCTTTTTTAGATTTTATGGACTGCTGCAAAAGAAGTGCACAGA
The DNA here is from genome assembly GCA_028566105.1 of Hypoplectrus providencianus. NCBI lineage: Eukaryota > Metazoa > Chordata > Actinopteri > Perciformes > Serranidae > Hypoplectrus > Hypoplectrus providencianus. Next base: position 22,618,389 of record JAOWBC010000001.1, read on the forward strand.
CGATCCTGGTTATTTTTTGCTTTGGAGTAGAATTATATTTTGCCTCAAAACAGGTCATCCTTATTTTTGGAGTGTCTGGGTCTCCGATAATTTGCATTTTTCAGTTCAGCATTTAAATGTGACTTTGTGCAGTATTGTAGGTGTTATAATTTTATACTGAAGGAATTCTTAAAAGGAAAAAAATAAAAGACTGACAGGCTAGATGTGGTTAACTTATTGTGAAGGAGGGGATGTATGGGGATTACAGCTTTTGTGTGTGAGCATTAGCAAGCAGTGTATGTTTATGAGCAGTGTCATGAACACTTGTTGTATTACTCTTGAATTGGAACAGCTGCATAATGACACCCCCTCAATGTGCAGCAAGTTTTTGTTACAATTGCCAACATTTTTTTGGATGGAACCAAATCTTTAAACCATTTTATCATGCTCATGCAGATTTTTCTTTTTTCTTTTTTTTTTTTTTTTAGAAAAAAACATCTTTTTCCACACATCTGTGATTTGTACCTAGTGCCGCTTTTAAGATAGGCAGGAACAACACTTGGCAGTTGATCCTGTTCTCTCATTTCACCCACAGAGTTAAATAGGAAAATTAGAGCGGCGCGCAAACTGTTTAAGTCATTCATGTCAGTGTTTGAGCAGGTTCCTGGTGTTTTAAGGCAGGTTTGACAGCTCCGACACTTGTTGATTTGCACTCATTTAGTCAACTGTTTAGTTGTTTCCAACGCAGCATGGGCTGATTTAAAAACTGAAACAAGAGCTTGAATCTCATAATGTACATTTAATTTATGTGTGTTTTTAGGCAGTGTTAAAAATAAGTAAAGCACATTTTTTGATATCCTGTTTTATTCAGGATAAGCTGTTTTCTTTTGTCCACCTTCGAACTGACAGACTATTACCATGTAAATAGAAATTACACAGACTGCAACATGGACAGCAAATGGGATGAAGTGATTACTTGACCCAGCTTCATACTGTGTGCTACTAGGGCCGTAGCCCAAGTATATATTTTGTTTGTTTGTTTCTAAAAATGAAGCTACGTCTCTTATTATTAAGTGCAAGTGTTTATATTTTAAATTAAAAAAAAATTTAAAAAAGATTTATAGCAAACATGAAAACACAATGTTGGAGTTGCTGGTATGTGGTTGACTGAGACTAATTTTAATCTTCAAGTGTCACCAGGCTTATTTCCACAGTACAGTACAGAAACTCAGCGAACAGAAACAAATTTAGCAGTCGGGGGACGGTCCACTGATGTATACTATACACAACATTGCACATATACAATGAATACTTTTTTCAAAGGTATTTTAACAACCCAAATGCCACTGGAAATAGAGAGGATTATATGAAAGGTTTGCAGTTGTTTACCTGTTCATTTGTTAAAGCTGGAAATATCATCACATTAAATTTCACAGTCTGCGCTTAAACCTCAACTAATCCAAATACTGAGCTGAGGAGCGCATTTTAATTAAAACACTGGAATGGAGTCTGATTCAGGTGAAAGGTAAAATATCACAGTGAAAGACAGCAACATCCACATCAGACGGTGTCCTCTAAATCAATAAACAGCGAGAGAGGCTGATTTGCATCTACTGTACAAACACGATCGGTCTCTTCTGGCTGTTTGGGGAGAGGAATGCTACGCAGTAAGTTCCGCTCCTCTCATTACTCATAATAATGCAAGTTAGCATATTTTATCAGCCAAAACAATGCAATCCGATTAAAAACAAATTATGACAGCGCTGTTTGTTTTGGAGGACTAAGACATTAGGCCAACTTATTCAGCTCAATTACTGTATGACTTGTCTGGCTTAATGAATGAAATTGTCAGAGACCAAAACTGTCGGTATTTGAGATGAATAACTCACATGGGATTAATTTGTCATTTTGAGTTTCTTTAACACGCAGTGATCCTCTTGTCTAACTAAAACTCAGCATGGGCAATTATATTTATGTAGAGTTTTTATTCCAATTATAAAATAAGAAATGCAAAATGCAGGGATGTGAAATCGGAGGGTAATCCGTGATTTGCTGATACTCTGCACTGTTTCGGAGCAACAGTTTAGCCCCACTGCTGTAGTAATAGTGCATTTGTACCAAGCTGCACCCCTTTGCCCTTAGCTGGGTGATGTCACTGTCACTATTGGGCCCTGGGCGCCAAAGTGTGACAGGTCAGCATGTTGTGTCAACCTCTTCTTGCTTCCATAACTTAACTGTCTTTTTCCTTTCTTTCTTTCTTTTTTTTTTCTCCACTCCTGTGCAGACGTCTTATCCGGCTTTCTCTGCGTGTCAGCTTGCCTCAAATTCCTTTTGTTCCGCTCTTCTCTTCTCTCCTCTTCTCAAGCAACTTGCTTCTTTGATCCAAATAGTAGAGAAAGATAGACAGCAGAATAATATGACTTTTTGGTCTTTGGGCTAATGTCAGCATGGAGAAGCAGCACGCCTTTGCCTGATATTACAGTCTTCACCTGGTTTCCCCTTGCCTTTTATCTCCTCTCCTCTCCTCTCCTTTCCTCCCTTCCTTCTCCTCCTCCTCCTCCTCCTCACAGTTTAGATTCATTTCTCTCTGATAGCTCCATCTGAACCCAATTGACTAAGGGAGGGCAAAACAGAAACAATAGCAGAGGGCTTTCCTGAGGTCTTTCACAGATGCCAGGTTGAATCAAACAATATCAGCATGCAAGTGAAACACCCCGGATGATAATATAATATTTGTCACGCACAGTTCATGCATTCACACAGACATTTCCCTGCACGGCAAACAGACACAGACACACACACACACACACACACACACACACACACACGCAGCCCTTGCAGCCCCTAAGCTTCTTGCGCCCCTGATGGGAGACAGTGCCTTGCTGGTAGTGGTGATAAAGCATTTCCAGGCTGTTCTGCACAGCCCTAACCTCCTGCCTGTGTCTCTTCCTGCTCCACAGACCCAAGCTCCTGCTGGTTAAACCTATCGATCCCCACTGCCACACAGCTACACCCAAGACAAAGCCGCTCTCTTCCCTGTCCTCTCTCCCTGAGTCAGAGACAAAGCTGAATTTTCTGCCATGTTTATTCCCTCTGGTGTGTCAGCAGTGTGGATCTGAAAGATTTCTGTTCCCTCAGCAGCATTTGAGTGTGTGTGTGTCTTGTGTAGATCATCAGCATGGGTCTGACACAATTTTCCTTCATGCGCATGCTTGCTTACGTACGAATGCGCGTGAAAGGTGTGCGTCAGTTTATGATGGAAGGCCGGGGCCACGTCTATGCCCTCAAAGTCAGGTTGCAATTAAAAGGCGGGGGAATGACTGTGTTAAAATGGCACTTAAGGAGCAGGGAGCTCAGCTGGCTAGACCCATTTCTGTTAGAGTGGCCGCTGACGACTCCCAATTCTCTCAAACAATTATCTGAGCACTCATCTATGCACAGCGGGGGCCACTCCCCTCCCTTGACCAATCAGAAACCAGAGTGCCTGAGGTTAGTCACTATGGCAAATTAGACCAGCATCTCAAAAGAAAGTCAAATCAGTCGGGTAGAGTAAAGAGGCTGAACTTTGTTGATGCGAGAACTAGAGCTAGAAATACATCAAATATAAGGTTTGGATACAGTAAGTACAAGTTAAGTTTGTACTAGACTTTAAAGTAGAACAAGAAGTTGAACAAAACCAAGAACTAGTAATATACATTAAACGAGATCTCAAGATGAATAGTATTAGATATAGTAATGGAAGTAAAATTAGTCATACACAAGGTGAAAGTGGAACTTAAACTTGAACTAATCTACAACTACAGCTGGAACTAAAACTAAACTTGAACTAGTCTATTGAATTCAAAAGAATTAAAAATAACAAGCACTGAAACTAGTCCAAGAAGCAAAAATTCAAACATAAAAAACAGTAGAATGACTTGTAGAGGAACTACAGTAAATCATTTCCTACCTGTTCAGTGGACCTATACTGTGACTAATCTGTTCCCCTTAATGCAAAAGTGTCCACTTTAACTTAAAACAAAAAGAAAAAAAGGATTATGTGCATTGACAGAATAGTTGATTTAATGTCTTATCTTAAAAACTGATAATAACCTAGAAAATAGGAGCACTATTTACGAAGGCATTATTGATAATCTTGGCTCATGTATGTTCAGACCACAGTCTTCTCCAGAGGTGGTGCTGCATATATAAAAAGGACTGAGAATTGATAGACTCCAGTTGTGAGGAGAAAAACAGGTCGGAGTTCACAGCTGAGAGCCCATGGCTGGCTGTCAGATCAATATGAAGCTTCCCCATCTTCTCCTGCTTACTTATAGTATATGAGAACACACCCACTCAAATGTGCAGCATGTGTGTAGCACTCACATGTACAGTGCACTGTCATGCAAATCCTGAAACACTGAGGAGTTATTTCCACATTATATCTAGGGCATCCATTTTATTGGAGGCCTGGAATTAAAACTTCATCCACTGGCGAAGACGGTGCTGTGAGTGGCAATAATTGAGGGAATATTGCCTGTCTTGAAGAGCGAGCCACGCTTTTACGTGAGGGCCCAGAAAGTCATTTCATTTTTCTGCCCATTACTTTTTCCTTCTTCGTCTTCTTTTTCTTCTCTCTCTTTCTTTTCTTTTTTTTTTTTGAATCAAAGAGATGTTGAGCTGGTGCTTTGAGACTGGGGAGATAGAGATGGAACATGTGTGGCGGAGGGGCAGAGGGAGGAATGGGGGGGGAGGAAAAGCGCGGAGAGATGAGTAGGACTGATGTGACCGAGGGAATTACCTGAAAGAAAGATGGGGAAAAGAGAGGGGAGGGGGACATTGATGGGAGTGAGCGAGTGCCAGCATCAGAAGACGATGGGCCGAGAGTGATATATATGTCAGAGTTGTGTGTGTGTGTGTGTGTGTGTGTGCATGTGTGACACTCTCCCCATCTCATCCCACCCAACATGCCCCACCCTGCTCTCTCCATTCCTTTCCCATCCACTTTTACCCCCTTCTTCTTTTCGTTCTCCCCTTCTCTCCCCCCCCTCCCCCACTGTTTACGCTGACAGTAATTTGACAGGCCCCGGGGTTGACAGACTTGAAGCCGGCAGGGTAAGCGATTGTCAGGCCTGGCGTTGTTGGGCAGCTGCTGACTGGCTGAGGAGCTGGCGGTGAGATCGGGGAAGCTGCGACTGGCCAGGGGGATTGATGGGGAGGCGAGGGAGAGCTGTCGCTACAGTGATGCGATGGAGTGGGATAGACGGCCCTTGAGAGGCCCGGAGGGGGGTTTGGGGTGTGTGTGTGTGTGGGGGGGGGTTGTTTGCAGTGCAACCTCAGCTCAGCCCAAGATGTGCCACCTCTCTGATTACTACTCTGCAATCTCACACAGACAGGTCTGAGACACCTTTCATACCTCGGCCTTCACGCAAATACTTTTCCCATCAGTCATCAAACTGCACAGGTATATGGACAGTTACAGATATTTTCTATTTTTTTCTGCACTGTGTTGACCACATATTTGGCTGGATTGAGTAGATAGTATCTAGCAAGCCGTAACAATTTAGACAACCTCACCATGAAAATACAGATTTGAAAGCAGCGATGCAGGCTTGTATCAGCTAAACCCCTTTAGTCACCCCAGGTAAGAGCAAGTAAATCAATTAAAATAAGAGAAAACACATATTTGTACAGGTGAAAGAAGAGATAAATAAAGTCAGTTGTATGATAGAGTTGAAAGGAAAAAAAAAAAAAAAAAGCTAGGTGCTAGGAGCAGGAGCAGTGTGCCAGCTGGACCCAGAGCTAGGGAGTCCCCCGAAGGGTTCGCACATATTTATGTAACCCGTTGAGAGATAGCCAGGTGGGCACACACATACACACACATACACACACACTCACAAACGCACACAGGACATAATCTGTGGGGTCCGAGCGTTACTCACACATAAACATTCATTCTCACACTAGTAGCATACACAATGCAGCAGATGCCAACCTGGCTTGACTTCACGAGTGGACAAACAATCTAAACACACACACACACACATTACTGTATGCACATACATACACTGACACAAACACACACACACACACACACACACACACACACACACACACACACACACACAGGCACTCTTGGCAACCTCAGCAACCCAGAGGAAATCAGCATTACTTAGGATTAAAACAAAGGGGCCTAAAGCTTTGACGTGACGTGCATGTTTCCTCGTCCATCCTAATCTCTTTCTCTTTCTCTGGCAGTCTGCAATCTTTATGGCTTCTTTCTCTCCCCTGTCCCTGCCTCCTTCTCAACTAGCAGGGTGTTGTTTTGTTGTTGTTGGATCAAGGAGGGAAGAGCTAAACTTGTTTTCTTGTTGACGTCAATGTATGCATAAAATACTGCCGTGGGGTTTAATCACAGTTTAAAAGTCTACGGGTCATGAAACTCACTCAGAACTGTGTTACTCTGTAACTATATGAGCTTTTACTTCAAATAAGAGAAAGAAAAACGTACCAAACATACAGTTACGTGGTTTTTATCCGCCATCAGCAATAACCTAGTACTGCTGTACCTGTGGACACATCAGAGGGGTTTATGGGATCTTTATTCCTGATTGCACCCTTGTGAGCTGACAACGGCATAAATCTCAGCGGTGCTTTAAGCAGCAGCATATGCAGCTATGAAATGCTCAGGGAGGTTGTTACAGTGAAAAAGAGGGAGAGGAAAAATCTTCCTTACATCAGTTCGGCCTACGTGCTTCTCTAGAGAATCTCTTTCAGCTTCTACACTGCAGAAAATGTCTATATGAAATGTTATTGAATTGCGTTTGATCATTAAATCTCATTGTTGTTCAAATGAATGAACCATTTGGTTTGCAGGGTGACATAACTTTAAACTTCCAAAGTAATCACTTCACTTCAATAGGTTTTAAGATTTAATTCTGTTAAAAACTGACAGGCTGATCATCATCAGACAGATGATTACATTGGAAATAAGTCAAACTTTCTTTTAGACTTGGCAGAAAAGTTTTCTTGAAGAAAGTTTCAAAAGGTTCTGTGAAGTTATTTTACTCATTAAAGGACATAACTTAAAATTGTGTTTATTTGGAAGGAGGCTGTTTAATTTAACCACATGAATCTCTTCTATAGGCCAAACAACTGTGCAACGGGAGAGTTTGGATTACTAGTTAATGATAATAGATTTTTTTTAAAGAGATACATTTGTATCCATGGAGGTTCCACTTTTTTATCAATGTTCAAATTACGAACTGCATAAAAATGATAAATGTGTTACAGTGGCATCACCCACTGGTGTTTGGACTACACTTTGTGAGAATCTGGGATTGCACTCTGACTGTTACCATCTTAGTTTGGGCATTCACCATCTTGCCAAACAGGCCAAAAAGTGATGTGCTGAGGTGCCTATCAATCACAAGGTAGAAAAATGTCCTTCTTCATTGCCTATGTCACTCAAAATGGAACTATGATTTGCAAAATGAACATCATGCTGCATTGAAGGAGACTTGAAACTAACAATTAGGACCATGAAATCATATGGTAAAGTGTTGACTGAGATAATTAATCCCTTGAGAAGTAGGGCATTTGTTATTTGCATTTGTATTATTTGTATGACATCTGTTATTAGACAGGAAATCTGTGGTTATTTAGCTGTGATGAATCAGTTTTGAGAAAAGACATTTTTTGCAGTGTACAAACTGACTCTAGTCAACAGCGTCATCACTTTGGCTTGTCCCAACCTGCACCTGCTGCTCCCTTACTAAACAGAGTGGAAACCTATTCCCATCCCTGTCTCTTAATCAACACTGAAACATCAAGTAAGGCTAACTCATTTTGGCAGAGGTGCCAGGGCCCCATGTTAACATTCTCCCCAGTGCTCAATTGAGCAGAATTCCTCAGGCCTCTCTCCCTCCCTCGTCACATCTCCATGCTTTACTAACCAAAAGCATTTTCCTCAAATAAGCCTATCAGGAAGCACGGATAGAAAAGGTAGGAATTTAGCCAAACAAAAGGTGGAAAGAGACTTTGAATGCGGGTGATTTTTGCAAACCCCCATATATGAGCTTGGATTTAAGCTGGTTCTCCCACCAGGTTGCTGTATTTTAATAGAGAGAAATGGAGACATGATCGCACTGAAAATGGTGAGACGATTAATTAATTATTTAATCAAATCTTCTTCTCTGTTTCTGCTCATCTATCGGACGGTCTCTCCTCGCAGTGGTGTTTCTTTAACGAGGACTTTTCTGTAATGGACCCTTAACGAGGAGTAAGCCTCCCTGCCTGGCTCAGCATCTGTGCTCTGCCTTACTGGGTAGATTAGGGCGTGCTCCAGCCAAAGTGCCCATCACCACTCCCTCGCAGCCTGTTACTCCATCCCTAATCCAGCCTGCCGAGATGCTGCACTTTCTCGACTCTCAGGCCATATGCTCACCCAAAGATCAACTGAGATGGGAGGGTGAAGAGGCACAGCTTGAGCCCGCTGCTTTCTGACTTAGGGTGCGAGCTTTACAAAGTGAGTGAGCTCTTCCTCCCTTCCTTGTGAATCTCTCTCAGTGAGGGGAGTGAAGGAAGGCGGCCGCAGTAACTCATGGCAGCAGATGGAGACGTCAACTCTTATTGTTCTCCTGTGCGAAGTCTGAACAGGACTGGTAAGCCACTGTCGCTAATCACAGCCCAGCACATGGTCCCAAGTTGATCTAGTGATTACTGGGGATATGGAGATGTCTGACATTATGGATCCTGCATGCTGAGAGACCAGACTGGGCTTGGGGCTTCTGGGAGCCTACTGGGAAGCAGGGCTGCTCGGGGCCACACATAACCTGACAACAGAGACTAATCCTATGGATGGCAGAGGGTGAGGCTGCCAGGGACCCACCATTGAGCTATGACCTTTCCACAGCCCCTGTCTGATCTGGTATACTGGTGAGGTGTACAGCCCCTTGGAGGAGGAACAGAGGAGGTGAGAGATGGGATCTGAGGGACCAGGGCAGAGATGGCACAGGAACTGACAGGAGGATGTAAAGCTGGCATAGAAAAGCAGTTGAGCGACCCAATAGAGGCTGCAGCAGTGGAAAAACAGGGGAGAAAAGCTTGCCAGTGAGGAGGAAGTGTATACACAGAAGTCTTTCATTCCAGGAAAAAGAAAATGATGTGATTAAGCCTTTAAGGATAAGGCATTATTCTAAATGTTTCTTAATGTCAGCCAAACCCCAAGAAAAGACACAAACCAATAAAGCGCTGGTCCCTTCTGACTATCCTACCCTCTCTGTGGCTCCCAGCCCAGATACCATTCATTCCCACTGATGACGCAAATCTTTGAAAATGGGTCTCCAATATATAGCTTCATTTAAAAAATAATACTATTTTTTTTGATCCAGCTGGACCCTGTAGTTGTTACAAAAGGGTGATTCAAATATGAGTAAATAATGCATTTGTTTGGGGCTATTTTCAGATGTTGATTAATATATATTTCTTGCTTTAATGCAGAGTTCCAGTAGCAGGATGGTGTGTTTGAGTGAGTGTCAAAATAAAATGGTGTTTGTAATAATGAAGAAACATTTCATAGAGCTAAGGTGTCAATAATGTACATGTTATGGACAACAGTGACGATGTTTGGCAAACACAACTTGCATACTTGTCAGAGGGATCAGTTAATTGTTGGCTTTTTCATGGGATTTGTTGGTAATAATAAATATCTCCCAACTTGTCTATTAAAAATCAAAATGCACAATATATGGGGACAATGGTAGAACCATGCGTCATTTCCACCTCCAAATCTAAATATAGATTTGAAACTGAAAGGGCACCCAGAGAGCACCAAACTCCGCCAAGGCCACGCCCTTTCTCGCTATTTTACAAACGTGAAAAATAAATTGTGTAACCACCCTGTGACTCTAATATTCTCAAAATGCAAATTCTTCAATGGTTCATGCTGCTCCCTTCCACTAAGTTTCATGAAAATTGGGCCAGTAGTTTTTTTTTTTTTTTCCAATATCGCGCTGACAAACAGACGGACAAACCGACCGGAAAACATGACCTCCTTGGTGGAGGTAATGGTCTGCACTGAGATCTGTTACTTAAAGCTGGAAAGTATGTGTATTTCTCCACAGTCATTAGCTAACAACCCCTTGTGCGATCGGCGCCATTCAGCTTGTATTCAGTATCCTCGCTTTACACCGGGGTGACTGAGTTTGAGTAGCTAGCACAGCCTATTAGCTCTTTGTGGTTCACTATTTGTTTGTCTCTAAATAAACAGGACACTCTGACTGGGAGGTCAGAACTGGGAATGCAGGCAGTGTCAGCTTCCATTACAGATCTCCTCTCCTTTGCTGCACAGCCACTCTGTTACCTGGCCTGTATCCTTTCTCGGGGAGAAATTCTCACTCCTTTGTCTCTATCATTATATCTCTCTCCTATCTAGTCCCTCGCTTTACTCTTTCTGACGTTCTTTCTTCCTCCATTTTTATCTCACTCTGTTCATCAAGTCATGTTGAGATGAAGAAATCCTCAGATGATTGCGGCACTTGCGTTGGAGGAGAGAATTCAAAAGTGTGTGTGTGTGTGTGTATGGGGGTGGGGGGTGGGGTGTATGTGGTACGTTTTAAAGATTGAAAGGTCAGGATGGTAAATTGCCTCTCTGTACATGAGTCTCACTAGTCCTTTGACTATAATGTGTAGGATTAATCCATTCTACTGCCCTTTGTGCTCACAGTGAGCAAGAGACAGTGTAATATGTGAGGGGCTGATTTTTGGAACATTCTGTGAATGTTTCCCCTCCCTCTTAAGTGCTTTTTCAAAGAGTAGGCTTTTGAAAGCTGAAGCAAAGGGAGATACTGCTTGAAAGGGGTTTTAAAGCAAAAAAAAAAAGATGGAAAGTCTATGTCTATGTGGGTGTTTGATTTTTATATAAATGGAAAAAAAATCAGTCCTGAAATATGGATATATTTTTATATGAATACCATATATGTATACATACATATGGATGGGCCCATCTTCTCTGCAGATACTCTTGCATATGTTTTTTTTTTCTTTCCTCTCACTTTACTGTGAACTGGCGGGCTGATATCTGTGGTGGGCTTCATTTTCATATAATTGAATCGAGGCCCTTCCCACTGCGAGGCAGGATTTGGTTAAGCTGAAAGTCCTCCTTGACTGCTGTTACCTTGGTGCAGATTCGGTTACAGCTGTTACCACGGCAGCAGCCTGCCAGGGCCTGTCTCCGCGGATACCTCCCCTAATTACTGTGTTTATTGGAAATTAAAGATATACCAGCTAATGAAACGCGGCAAACATTACCGCCGATGCAATGTCATTAATTCTAGCCTGGCTCCCATCTCCCATGTGAGGCAGCGGCGGAAAGAGGTGCCGCATATTAGCATAAATATGAATTTTAGTCAGGTGGAAAGCACTTGAATGAAGAAAAAAATAATGAAAAAAGGTGTGTTTTCATTTCCCTCTTTATTTTCAGGATCGGGATAAATAAATAGACAATGGTGGACTGGGCACAGGGAAGGCAGAGGACACAGATAACATTGTGAGCCCCTCTTTGGATAAGGCCCTCGAGCTGTATGGATGTCTGGCAGCCAGGCAGGAGGAGGACACGGAGGAGGGCCTGGGAGTAGAGGCATCTGTGGGCCAAACAGCATCGACCTCTGTTCCCTGTTGTTTGCCACCATCAGTTATGGCCCAAACCCCATTTTCACAGCTCCCCCTCTAAGGCAGGCGAGGACACATATAGTTCCTATATCATAAACACCCTCAGGTCTCAGGAGATGGCAAAGGCTGGCATAGAGCTGCTGCCTTTGGGTACTGGTAACGTGCTTGCACTTTAACAAGTCTATATTTATGCCTGTCAGCTTCCCAGCCTAATTAATTCTTGTCTTTTGTTGTTTGTATATATTTTGCATGTGATAATGCCTTTTATGTTAACTTTTGCATTTTGCTGTCTCAACTGTCAACAAGTCTAATCTTAAAGTTTCATGAACCAAATCCATCAGCAGTGTCAGTGTGGTTGCCACTTGCATGATATGTTTTATTTCACTTGTTTGTGTTGTGTAGCAGCGCTTGCAGTCTTGATGTGTGTGAGAGAGTCTGGTCTCTGTCATGCACATTGCCTTGTTGTCCCTGTTTATTCCGGGCCTGGATCCTTTACGGGAGTGTTTTAGTGGTCTATCCAATTGATGTTGATGCTGCTATGGCTCGGTCTGACTAGACTATCGACCTCCTGGGCCGATGCACTGCATCTCCCCTGATTTGGAGTCGTTAAGCTGCTATCTGCATTAGCAGAGGCCTGTTTTTTGTGTTCGGAGGAGTAAAGCGTACAATCATCAACGACAGATACATGCAGAGAGGCAGGGTGAAGATACATTTGAAAAAAAAAAATGGCATTAGAGGGTTAGAGTCCCTCCTGAATTATCTTCTAATTTCTGTCTTATTTTTGGATAATGATGTTTCATAGAATATTGTTTTTCTGCAGTCAAGGGATAGAACAAGCTGGAGTGAGCTCCACAGTTAAGCACTGTTAGCATGTATAGCTAATTAGTGAGCAAAACCTCACCATGCTCCATGTCTATTTAATGTGTCCTCTTGCCCACTGCCTTCACTCTCAGGGACTTTGTAATGACAAGCGTTTTAGTTTCCACCACTCTCGTCCATTTGTGATAACACTTGTTCATTCACAGGTCAGCATGGGTCACTAGATAGGTCCCTCTCATGCACTCATGTATGCAAGACTTATACACTATCTCACACTTTGGGGAATATTCGGTATAAGGGCAAGGTTGTACTGTAGGCAGCACATTAACAAGATGTTCCACATCCCTCTCCCTGGCTTAGCTGTTTGTATGAAAACAGCCCCAGTGCTCGCCTGTTCACTCCCTACCCTCTCTTTCCACCTTAGGGTGCCTCATTTTTCTCTGCTTCTCCTGACATATTTTCATTTGCGTGGCGCTACAAAGAGAAAGAGAAACCCCAGGTTTGTACCAGAGGAGCATCAAAGATGAGAGAAGAAACAAAAGCAGGAGGGTGTTTTCACTTCTCTCTTGTGTTTTTTTTCTTCCTTTTTCCTGTGCCTCGTGGATAGCGCCTCCCCAGAGAGTGAGGCTGCTCAAGTGTCATTCAGAGTGGACACAGGAACTCTGGGGACTGTCTCTCCACTTCCAGGGAAAACTTGTGAGAAACTATTTTATCAGACTGGCCCCATGGAGAATCCTTCCTTTTCAATTGCCTTTGTTTTTATTTTTGAAAACATGTAGATGGTAGTGTAAAGAGAAGAGATCAGAGGACATGAGAGACAGAGATGCGGGATGTTTTTGTTCTGTAAAGATACTATCTCCTCGCGGAGAGTTCAAGGATATGCATCAGAGGCAGTTTCATGTTGCGCTCTTTGTTGTCTATTTGGTGCTTCACAGCTAATTACGCTCCCCGTAGAAAGTTACAGTCTCTCTGCGTCTTTAAACAGTAAACACAACCGTCCTGTCTGTGCAGCACTGTAAGCTAGCCTCCCTGCAGTGACTTGGGGGTACTGTCTTGCCTATCAGTTTTGTCCTACACACATTTCCTTGTGTGCAAATGTCCTCTGCACACCTTGGAGCTGAGCTGTAATATGATTAACGCCGAAGTCGTCCCAGCAGTGGCCCATGCTCTGAAGCACTGTGCCTGCCCTTTGGACTGTCTACAGCTGCAGTGATGAAACCAAACACATTTATCAGCGCCGCTGATATTAAACTGCACCAATTTCATCATCCTACTGCCAGGCACCACACCCGAAAAAAAATAAAAATAATAACAGCGAAATCCAATTTGATAAAGCAATAATTGGATTTACAAACATCTGAGGAGCGATGTGATCCCAGATTATTTATTTAATGAAGTCTTCTGATATTGGCCATATGTAAATTGTTAACCACAGGAAGTGTTTTTAATAAATCCCCTGGCACATTTAGCATGGGAGCAGTGAAAGGGATACACTATTTTGGTCTTGTGTTGTCTTGTGTGGACTGTCAGTGATGTGGGGTGCTTGATGAAATTATCACCTGATTGATGGTTATGAAGGAGGGCCTGCTTAAAAAGGAAGCAAGGCATGCCACGGGGCAGAGACCCAGCTCTGTTTAAATGCTCCCAGTCAGTCGGCTCATGAATGAAAGCTCTCAATAAATAAGCAGGCCTGGCCAGCTATCATGACAGCTCTCTGAGGTGAATACGGGGAGAGGAATATAGAAACGTCCTTTTGTCTCCATCTATCTTCTCCACTTCTTCGCTGTTTAATCCCTCTATCCCATCTGGGACAAGTTGAGATTGTATGGCCCCTTCATTCTTATAACTTAACTCCCAATGAAACTTGTCTCCAGTGACTGGCTCCTCACAGGCTTTGATTAAAGCCATTCTGCCTTGGGACAGCCAGCGCCTATATGATGAAGGCTTCATTCGAGGCAGGCTTATAATGGTGTGAGCACTGTGGACTGTATGGGACACTCTGCAGTGTACATTAATCGCCTGCATGGCAAGGAACATAGGCACCCCCTGCAGTTCGTCTTTTACGAGAGGCCTTGAGGGACTTATTCTCGCACGCCCTCGATGGCATGCTGTCTTGGAGCTTGAAGCTTGTCAAGGAGCTCCAAAGTGAAATTTTAATGAGCTACAGTATGCATTACCCCCCAGTGAGATTTTTCCATTTGATTTTAAAAAGTGGATGCCTGTGGATGCCGTCATTGAAATTATCAGCAGTGCAGAGAGCTCAAGTGTTCAAAACAGCGACTGACCTCTGTGTAACAGCGAGAGCGGACCTTTTGTTTTTTCTGGTTCTTCACAATAACTCTCCTCTAATCTCCCAGCAGGATGAGGATGATGGACAGACAGACACACGCGTTCCTTTGCTCTCCTTGCTGTGGTAACCTCCCTGCCATCCTCTCAGGCTGTATATTGGCAGTGTGACCTATTTTTTTTATCAACACGTCCCTATCCCACCCCCAGGCCAGATGCGGCATGGCTCTGAGGGACGTGGAAGGAAGATCTGCTGTTTACCAAGCCTCCGTCCCCTCTGTGTCTTTAGTAGAGGTCACCACAGCATGAGCTCTGTCTTCCACACAGACACAACACACACAAGGACACATTTATTCATACATATGCCACAGATGAATTTCGCTCCTCTATATGTATAAAGATGCTCTTCTAGTTTATTTTTTTTTTATCATGGCTCCCTTAACCACCTTTTTTTGTACACAGACTGAGAGCATGCACCTAAAATATCATTCTTACTGTTCTTAGTCCGTCTGACTAAAGGGACTATCTTATGTCATGTAAAGTATCTCTTGGGAATTTACTATTCAGGATCAAATATTTTATAAATCTCTTTTTTATTCAATCCTAGTCCAACAATGATAAGCACTTAGAGGACACTGTTAGAAATACAATATTTTTTATAACTCCTGTTTTTTGTCTGCCATCGATTGCAACAACTTTTAACATTAAAAAAGCAAAACAGCAAAACAAGAACCCTTAAATAAGTATATTTAACGTAATATATATAGTTTATTATTTGTTGCAGTGGTCATGACCCAAAGAGACATCACCACACCAACTCTGTGAAACAAATGGTCAGTTAAATGTTTTATCTCAAGATGGGATAATAGAAATAGAATACTGCAATGCATGTTGCTGGGTTTCTTATACCTCAGCAAACTGTTTCTGTTTGAATGTGTCATGAATGTCTAGTCCAATTAACATTACGTAAAATTATGTTTACATTGGGATAATGTTTGCTGTTTATCTATTAAAAGCTATTTTCAAAGTAAAACTTTGAAGATTAAAGATTAAAGTCTGATATTATTATGTTATGTATTCATTCAGTTAGTGCATACGATCTTAATCACTCAAAATATAATGTGACTAAAATGGCAACCTATTTATTTTTGACATTCTCCTTTAAAGGTTAGTGTTTAGTTCCTTAGACTATAGACCTACTATAAACATACACTGGGAGCTCATACCTTACTTGAGGCATTTGATGTCATTTTGTATTTTTCAGCTGAGATTAAGGGAGACATTTCAACCCTTCCTGGGTTGTGAGTGAGAATGGTGGGGGAGCATGTATTTCTCATGTGTATTTTTTCTTAGAAATATAGCTATTTTTTGTTAAATAGAAACAGGAATCAAACCATTTAGCAAACACTCTTCCTTTACATATTCAGCTGAGTAAAGTGATTAAATCTCTTCATGCTTAACGTATTTATATATTCCCAACACATCTTGTTAATTGTGAGAACCAGTTTCCAATTTTCATAAAATAACTGGGTCTAACTGTTCACAAAAAATTCAAAGACATCTAACAGAAAAAAATGATTCACATGTGAGGATCTAAGGCATTCTTCCCCTGATCCTGTCCCACCACACAGAACCCGTCCTGTGGTCCAGTGCTTCAGAGCCGGGGCCGGATCCGGCACAAAGACAGGCAGAGGGATGAGTCTCACTTTGTTAACAGTCCCTGGCTACAGCACAGCCCCTGTCGCCTGCTTTTGGAGGGTGATTTTTCAGCCTCCAGGTGTTTACCTGCAGGATACGCATCCCTCCTGAGAAACACATCAGTGTCACACACTAGCTGTGGGCAGGCACATCGCTCAGTGCTGAGTGAGCGAGCGAGGCAGTGAGGGTGGGGCTGTTGGTGGCAAACAAACAGAGAATCGAGGGCAGCGCTGCTTTGTGTGCAGCCCTGCTGGAGCTCAGACTCATTAGGTATGAAGCCATCTCGGAGCAGGCATCTGTATCCTGTGAGAGATCCCACCAGAGACTGCACTGAGAGAGCCATCAGATCTTCTACAGCAGGCCCCTTTGAACACAAACTACCAGCCCCCCTTTCCTCCTCTCATTCCAGCTCCCATCTAAACACAGAGACAGGATGGAAATTTAATGAGAATTCTGTGCTGCTTAAGCCTGCTGCAGCTGCTGCATGGAGCACAGATAGGAATGTTTTGTTCACTTATTTTGCCCTCCATGTGAAGGCTGTGGGGTGAAAGTTGCAAATGGAAGGGGGAATAATAGATGAGTATCTGCTTGCATCTGATGAAAGGTCTAAGTGATACAAATGTGTCCCATTTCAGTGATCCATCCAGCCCTGTGTCATCTCAGTGATTTGTGGGAAAGGTCGTGCAAGAAATGACTTTGGCTGAGGAGGCGAATCCCCTGTTTATGTTTGTTGTGCTTGGTGCGGCGGCCCGCAGAGCGATGGGCTGGGGAGATGGGCGTCTGGTGCAGGTGGTGTTTTTGGAGGATAGGGCTGATATATCATTTGCCAAGGTCGTACTCAATTAGGCTATTTGTTGAGCATAGCTGCATGAGGTTGGTTTAATCAACCGAGGAATGGAGACAACAACGACAAAAGAGGAAATAAATTAGGCATGGCCAGGCCACACTCTCAGGCACGCAGCAGCATGCTGGAGAAATGCTCCATTTAGCTGGCCATCTCCTTTCCCCGAGAACCCACTGTCCTCATGCTAACACATGCAACGCACATGCATGCACACACACCTTTCATTTCTTCCGTGACTTTTCAATACAATTGAAACAACCTTTTTAAATCGCGACAGGCTACACACAAAAGGTCAATTATGCCAGATGGGCACAATTAGTAGATTCATTTTCCAAAAGATTCAGGGGGAAAAGTGGGAGTGACTGTAGCTGTAATGCGTGGCATACATCAAACAAAGTGGCACTGCCATGACAATGAAACAACATTTGTTTACCCTGATTAATCCAAGACCTTGAAGGGTGCTGAAGCACCTGTATAAGTGGGTA
Source organism: Hypoplectrus providencianus (assembly GCA_028566105.1). Classification (NCBI taxonomy): domain Eukaryota; kingdom Metazoa; phylum Chordata; class Actinopteri; order Perciformes; family Serranidae; genus Hypoplectrus; species Hypoplectrus providencianus. The sequence continues at coordinate 22,636,149 of JAOWBC010000001.1, forward strand.
CAGCCCTGGAGGAGAGGAGTCAGACTGTGTTAATAGTGGAGCAATCAGCGGCCATTCAGGTTAATGGGCTTTCAGCTGGTCGGCCCTGGCTAATGTGTGATTTGGAGGGTCAGCCCATAGCTCAGCAGCAAACACCAGTCACATTCACCCTCGCCACACGCTGCCAGTGCAAGCTTTAGCTTTCCCACCACACCCTCAGGCTGCTCGGCTGCTTATGACAGTAAATATTTGATTAAATAAATGAAGGTTGATTGGCTCTCACAGGCCCCGCAATGGACTGCATTGTGCTCAGGTGCAGGCGACTTGGGTTTCAGTTTCCTACTAAGGGACTGTCTCTAAATTACCCAATGTCTACATTGTCATCTGTTCAGGCTGTAAACTAAGTTAAGGGGTGAGTGGGAGGATTGGAGGGCGCCGCCAGATGATTAATTTGATTTTACAGAAACTCCATAGTTAATGTGACAGCCTTGCTACAAAGATAAGGAGTTATGCATCGATCCTGTCGCCCCCTTTCCTCACACATACCTGTACCTTTTTTCCCCTGCCTTTCTCTCTGCTTCTCTTTTCCTCACTTGCTTTCTGTGAGACCTCTTAAGCTGTGACATTTCCGTTTCCCTGGAGACAGAGCGTGCCAGGGAGTTGCCATAGCAACTCCCTGCTCTTTAAGGCCCGCACAGCATTAGCCCACCCCCCCTCACCCCATACCAAGGATGGGGGGTAAAGAAAGGGGGGCTCCAGAGAGAAAGCACACCTGCTGGCTTCCTGCTAATTGGCTATTTCTCTTTCGCGCTACTTCCCTGTTTCTGCTTTAACTTTTTACCCCCTCCCTGGAATGCCTCTCTCTCTTTGCCTCTGTATTGCTCCCCATCCACTATGGATATGGTTTCCAGCTCTCACTCTGTAGTCCTTTCTTTCTTTCTTTCTTTCTTTCTTTCTTTCTTTCTTTCTTTCTTTCTTTCTTTCTCTCTCTGTCTCTCTCTCTCTCTCTCTCTCTCTCTCTCTCTCTCTCTCTCTCTCTCCTTCCGGCTCTTTTTTTTTATATACACTCTGGGCTCCTTCTTACTGTAGAGCCAGACAACAACTCTGGCCTCCAGCATTTGGCATTTATCTTCATCTGACCCTGTCAGTTCCTTCTTCCTCTACCTCTTTATTTCATTTTCTTGTGCAACTCTTTTATATTGTCATCCTAAGGCCCTGCCACATGGTTCTGACCCTTGCACGTACATATACTGTACTTATTATTGGTTGCTTGTCATGTTGCTGATAAAACAATTTAAGCCTATTCTGATAGGTGGCCCTGGCTACGATCATCATATAAATGTAAAAGGTTAAATGTAATCCTTTGTCCTTCCCCGCAAGCATCCTCTTAACATCTAAAGACAGGGATAAATCTCCCTCTCATACTCATCGTTGTGCATTTCACCTTCATTCAGGCTCAGTCGTGGCGTGGATGAGTGTAAATTACCAGTGGGGGTGTGTATTAGGGCTACGGTTAGTTGGTTAGGCCCATCTCCTACTGGTGACTGATCCTCTCATTCTCGAGAGACCTCCATAGATTAGAAATCATCATCTCCGTCTCACTCACACCCAGCCATCTCTCTGTCCTCATCCCCATGGATCCTTGCGGCTGCTCTCCCTATGCACACCTCCATTTGGCAAACCGCACAGCGAGTATTCCTCATCTTTCTCTGTCTGCCGTGCTGCCTGAATGCACCTACTGATTGAATGACATGTTTGTAAATTGATATTTATAGTGTGCAATGTATTGTTTGTCCTGCACTGTCCATTTGCACTCAATGTTGTGTTCCCGTATAACATCTAACAAATGCATTTGTAACAGTTGATAACGCTTCCTTGGAAAGAAAAACGTGTATATTCATAGTGAATACAGAAATTCTGATGCTCATTTCTGCACAGAGGTCTGTTTTTAATGCCGGGCTCAGAGTGTTTTCTTTGGTGGTACTTGTCACAGGGAGTCTTGACAGGTGGCCAGACCAGCCTGTCACCCCATCAGGCTGGTGACATTTGAGCGATATGAAAATGACTTTGCGTGCATGACGCCCCGGCTCAGCTACTCCTATTCAATTAAGTCCATGAACAAACCTTCTGTGTGTTTTCCTGCTGATAAAGTCATAGCTATTGACTTGTGAGCAACGCGAGTGACGATTATGAAATCTGTTTGCTGCCACACAATGAATGTTGAGCAGTCTGTTTGTCTATTTGCCAGGAAGAAGATAGGCAAATAGATGGTTATATCAGTGAAATGGCACTGGGGGAGATAAAACAATAATAGCAGCATCTAAAGGCTAAACCCCGACCAATGCACCTATAAATGCCACATACTGGCTGGAAGATATTGGTTGTCATATCATTTGTAAAGGTATATTTCTTTCTGCTGTCACTTTCTGTACATCATTTTTGTTGCCTGGGGCACATGTGGCTTGATGGGATTTATTAGCGTTCACTCCCATAATGGCGAACTTTGCTGGGTGACAAATAGATTAAAAATAAAAAAGGACAAAATGTGGCCACAAAAGGCCCTGTGACCTTTTTGCGTTTGCTTTTGCCCGGGCCCAGTCCAACTGGCCCATTTAGCTCCAGCACCTGGAGCTCACGATTACACTATTGATCCATTGGCTTGCTGTGCTTCATCTGTCCAACCCATCCACCTTTGAGCACTTCAATTATCAGAGCCATCACAGCCACAGTGCTCCGAGTGGCAGCTTGTCCAACACTGTAATCTGTCAGGGAATGAGATCCCGACCGCAACGTCACAGCGCCAGACGCTCCCCCATAAGTCACCTTGATCATGAAGGACCGTCAGGGGCTGACAGGGTTGTGAAAGGGCCCAACTAGCCTTAGAGATCTCTGCAGCTCAGCTCAGCTTAGCTGCACAATCTACCCAACCCTAGGGGTTGTGATTTTAGAGCCTTAGAGTCCACGCTGGCTACCTCAAAGGCCTCATAGACAGAAATGTATTTCATACAAGCTGGAATGTGGTTTGGTAAAGTATATGGTCTTCTGTGGGGTTCATGTTTTCCAAGGTCACCCAGCATCCTGATGGTGAGCGAAGTATTGGGTCGTTCTCTGTCAGCTTTTTTTTTTTTTATCCATGACAAAAAAAAAAAAAAATGTTATATGCAGGTTTTATACAAGTATGATAGACAATCTTAGTTTTAATTTTTAAATGTAAAATGTTGATATACATTTTGTACTGTAATGTTTTAACCACTCCATTCAGGTCATTATTCAATAATAGAGATGTTTGGCTTGGCTGTCAGCCCAAACTTTGCACTCATAGCAATGATACACTCAGAGCTCTAATGTTGCTTTTAACTGATATTCACATTATCCATGTGAACAGCATGAATGTTTTGTGTATGTGAGTCTGTTCAAGTATATTTGACTGCCAAAGAAAGTGGATATATGAGAATGCTTTGCCGGTCAGCTGAAACGTTGTTTTTGTTTTTTGGCAAGCAGCTGAATGTTTGCTGTATTTTTTAAAAAAGGTGGTGGTGATGTCTTATATTAACAGGTACAATTGTTTTTTGTTTTTTTTCTAAATTCCTAGAATTTTTATCAATGCCTATCTCCTATAAGTGTGCATTATTCAAGCCTCTGATTTATAAAATAATAACATAATAACAATAACCGAATTGTTTTAACACAAATAAAATCACTAACAGGAAATATTAAATGATTCCTGAATCCTGAATAATGCATAGAAAATGTCATGTCACTGGTGCAAAACATGATTTTAAAATCCTACATTGATAAAGTGACTAGTAACAGGAGTCCCTGCCTTCACTCTGTGACTGTGCCTTTCCCAACTTGGAACTTAAAATTCTCTATATGTGGACACAGTGAATGGTTCACATGAAAATATTGTGGACTATGCCACAGACAAACTGAGCCATTTTCAGGGACAGCTTGTGATTTCTTCCTATACAAATAATGGCTATTGTTGTTTCCATGGCATTTGCACTTTTACACTGACTACGCTCTGGTTCTTCTCTGTGTTTCTATCCTCGGGATAACTTAGCCCTTTGAGCAATATTACTTTTGCACAGGATCAGGATTATAAACCCGGACAGGTTTGGCCATAACCATGTATGAAGGTTTACTAAGGTTATCTACAGATAAGCAGCACTGCCATTTAATAGAACTGATTTAGTCCTACGATTACCAAAACCTCCTTATGATAGGGAACAAAACAGGAACATATTTTTTTTTACCACAAAGAAGGTAGGGACAGTTCAGTCAAAACAGGTAATGCATCACATCCAGTCTAAAACACAAAATGCAAAAAGAAACAGATTTGCAGGCAGCTATAAAGGCTCTGTGTGCCGTCTGTGTTCTGAGTTTTTGGTATTTGTATGTTTCCATATGTGCACACAACAGTGCTATTTGTTAGACAGTGACTATTATGTGAATATTGAGCGGGTGTACAGTATATCACTGCAACAATAATTCACAAACAATAGATTGTGTCCCTTCAATAGGCATGCATTAGAGCTGGGTAAATAACCACCAGACTTCTGTTATGAGACGGCAGACGTGAAAACCACAAGGACATGTTTCAGAAGCAGTCAGTCCAGCCTGAACTAGCTGGCCAGCGGGGGACAGGATATTGATCTGAGATCCAGTCTGAGCTGGGTGAAACAGCACGGCCATACCGTCGCCCACGCCAACACACAGCCGTTCTATAAAAAGATCCGATTCCTGGGGAAGTAAGTCTGTGTGTGTGTGTGTGTGTGTGTGTGTGTGTGTGTGTGTGTGTGTGTGTGTGTGTGTTTGTGTGTGTGTGTGTGTGT
>JAOWBC010000001.1:22641062-22676287 GCA_028566105.1 Hypoplectrus providencianus
TGTGTGTGTGTGTGTGTGTGTGTGTGTGTGTGTGTGTGTGTGTGTGTGTGTGTGTGTATGTGTGTGTGTGTGTGTGCGCGCGCGCGCGCGTGCGTGTGTGTGAGGGAGAGGGAGAGTGAAGCAGAAATGAAGGGATAGAGATTGTGTGTGATGGGGTGAGGAGTAGACAAAAACTGCTTGTGTGTGTGTGTGTGTTCATGCAAGTACATGTATGCCCACTTGTCTGTGTGTTTGAATGCCCCACCCGCCAGGGTGACTCTTGCTGACAGCCTCAGGGTGGAGGTTTGTGACTCAGAGCTGCAGTAATGGACAGAGCTAGGCTCGAAGCGAGGCCAAATGGACTGCATTCAAGGCAGAAATTAGTCACCACACGTCTCTCTCTTTGAACACCCCACAATGGTGCTACTACTTTTGCAGAAAGAGTAATACCAGTGGTAAATCTACAAAGTACAGTTTATCCATTTGAGGTTTCAACTACCTATTGACCCAAGCAGGATTTGTAAAAAAAAAAAAAAAAAAAAAAAAGAAATGTTGTTGTTTGTTTGGATACTGGAGGAAAGCAGTGGAAAGATAAAGGCTGTTCTTTATAGGTGTGAGGACATTTCACCTTTCTTCACAAGCCTAAGTGTTATTTTCTCAGTCTCTCTCCACTGGGGATGTCACAGATTTCTCTGGGAGGGAGTTCACAACAGTTTTAAGTCAGTTTTAATGTGATTTTTGTCATAATGCTTTGCTTTGATATGAATTCAGATCAAGCTGTATTCACTCTTCCAAGATTACAAACTAGAAAATACAGCATTTTCCCAAGTGCATTGCTCGCCGAAACTTGGGTCCATTCATTTGTTTCATCTACATAATGTCAGTGAGCTGTAATTACCATAACAAAGATTTGGTGTCCTCTGGTGACATTGCTCAGAGAGCCAAATCAAACTCAATAGCTCTCAAATAACATCTAATATAAATGAGAATTAGCTGCAATGTTGACAGCTTTATGATATGCACTAGATAAGGTAGAAAAAAATTCTGGATTAGAGAGATTTTCAATGCAAAATGCTTTTTAAAGCAACAGAGAAGCAAAGCTGTGACAGACACATCTTCACTATGGAATTCCAGTTATTAGACTGGTGTTGCTCTGGAGGAAAGCACTGAGTTTTGGCTGCTCACTTGAGTGTAAAAGTTGCCTTTCATATAGGTTTTCCAAAGTCCCTTTTTCATGTTGTAAAGCTTCAGTGCAACAATAGTGGACTAAGGACATAATAATACTGCCTCACATATTTCAGAACAAAGTCAAGTAATGTTAAGAAACCAACCCTTTGTCACCCTGGCCTATGTTTATCATTGTAAAACATATTTTGAAAGTGGACCTATTTCTAAATGTGATCAGCTAATCCATGCTTTTTAAACAGTCTTTATATTCCATAAACAATATAATATGACTGCTAGAACATATGAAAACTCATTCCTCAAGGTTCTCCAATTGCAACAACAGTGAAACAGAGATTGCTCAAGCTATGCAGAAGACCAAAATAAGCTGACCAATCAGAGCAGATTGTGTTTTTGGGAAAGGGATTTAAAGAGACAGGCACTCTAAAGGAATCTTTCAGACAGAAAAGAATTGCAGCAGCCATGGATAGTAATAATAGTAAGAGTGTTTTTTCGGCTTCAAAGTATGCTAACTTGTTGCAGAAACCTAAAATGCATTAAACCTGGATTTTTTTTTTTTTAAGTGGCTTTCTGCATAAAGCAAATACCAGTACACAATAAAAAAAAATCATAATGCTAGCCTCATTTGAACACAAGGTGATAAAAGTTTCATTTGTTTTAAAGTTTTTAAATCTTTGTGTTTGTACTCTAAGCATCAAGTGTTCTCTGCCCACATCTATACCCTGCATACTCTAAGTCAGCAACACTAGTGAAAATATTCTATGGTAAAAACCTTATTTCAGCGAAGGTGAAAAACATATGATAAATGCCAGCAGAATAAGAAAAATAACCAAGTGAATGTCGAGAGATCAAGGAATTCCTTTAAGACGTAAAGCCGGAGTGACAAGGCTAAGAAAGGAATTATCAAGATGAGCCTGGCCCTTCTTTGCCCCTGTCGTGCTTAAACAGCCACTTTGCTGTGAAAATTGCTCTAAGCCACTGTATTTTCTACCTTATCTCCCACATATCATAAAACTGTCAACATTCTACCCATTTTCATTTATATTGGATTTTATTTGAGAGCTGCTGAATTTAAATTTCATTCTGTAAGGGTTCAAAGTCTTTGTTATGATAAATTCATCTCAGTAAAATTACACAGGAGGGCAGCGCAGTGGCTCAGTGGTTAGCACTGTCACCTCACGGTAAAATAACGTGCCACGTTTCTTTTTGTCTGGCGCTTGTAAGTTGTGATTGTCTTGCTCCAGGTTCCAACAGGCCAATGGCATGTGTTTTCCTGCTTTTTTAAAAAAAAAAAGATTTATTCCGGGGTGACCCTGACTACTTTCTGTGTCTGTTTTTGTTCTTGGATGTGAGTGATGGCTGCCAGTTACCTGTCCTCGCTGTGCCAAGACCTGTGCCCTCGCTCTGCCAAGACCTGTGCCCTGCTCAGGTGTTGCAACAGATTGTCCTCACTGTTTCACAGGAGGAAGACTCCACCCTGCTCTTCTCTTTCTGAACTAAAGCAGGGATTAGTATCTGTGCATCCTCTCCAGCCTTTTATCCAGAGCTAACACCTTTACCATGACACCAGCCACACAAAACAAACGCCGGCTGAGCCTTGTAGCACACACGCACGCAGCACGTTCCACAACATGGGCACTCTGACTGCGCCTGGGTGTCAACACTACCCAACTCAATTACTTTAGTCTGCAGCGCACCACTAATCCCCACCCCACCCCTCCTCTACCCCGCCACCATTATTCCTGTACATCAACAGATTTGCATGTACTTTCACGCCACTATTTAGTTTGCTGTTTATTTTTAGAAGCCCACGCCTAATTAGGGGGAGCTGGTGTAGAACACAAGCATAAACGGCAACATTAGTGCTGGAGCTAATGAGAGAAGATATTGTGGGTAAAGCTCAGTAATTTCATCCTGTACTCTATTATTATTCTTTCATTATCATCTCAGCGGATGGCTGACCCCTCTACCTCTCTTGCTCTCACTCGGTTGCTCTCCTTCACTTGCTCTTGGCAGTGTTGGGCTCGCTCTTCTCCCTAATGTGTGTATGTTCAGATATATATATATAGTTGTGCGTAAACAAACGCGTGTGTTTGCTTAAATTGGCAAGTTTGTGTGTATCCTTGTGCATGACAGGTCCTTCTGACAAAGTGCAAACAACAATGAGCCATGGGGAATGATGTGAGAAAACCACTGAGTCGTCCCATGCACACCTATTTTTCACATCAGCCATTATGTACAAGCCCTCATCTCCGGCCCCCTGCCCTTATTGTTCACCTCATTGGGAAAAGAAGACACAGCAGTGAGAATCAAAAGTAATCAGTGTACGTCAGGGACGCTTCATAAACCCTGTGTTGCAGCAACGATTTCCCCAATCATTGGCTGATTTACGTCTCTCGCATTTTATTTTTTACCGTGATAACACTCATCAGTTACCATAATGCACCTGGGCATGTTCCATGCAGATGCTGATGATATTTTGGTGCGGGCCGGTGCAATTAGATGGAGTGGTAGCGTGAGGTGGAATGGAGAGGTATTACGCAAATTATCCGTCACACTGGCAATGTGTCCGTGGAGGCAGAGCAGGGGATGCATTGCTCTGGGCAGTCAGCTGTGCTGGGCTCCATGTGAGCCAGCTTGTCAGGACCTCGTTATCTTTATCAATTTGCTCTTACCGTAGGGACAGTGGTGTGCAGACAGTGTTTTAGAAGACAAATCACTCACAAGCAAAATACCCTGGCCTCTCTATTAGCATGCAAATATATGCATTAACTCTTTGATGTTTTCTTGCCCTGTGCAATTTTGCCTCATGCAGAGATAAAACAACCACAGAAGCATTCTTCCATTGTCACAGTGACCAACGTGGTGCAGACTACAAAGCGGTCTTTCACAAACTTAATCTCATCAATGTGATTTTCAGCTCAGGATGTTGACTTTGCTTGTTTCTTGATGACAATGGTGGAAGAGGAAACTTTTTCTCTCATTCATCTTCTGTGCAAGGGAAGATGGTCTGTTAGTTGTCATCGGTTACCTGGTCAGTGGTGGCAGGAAGCTGTACGGCTCTGTGCCGTCACGCCTGTCTCCCCACCGGCCCTCTCGGGCTGGAGCCCCTCTGTGCTCCTCTGCCTAATCAGGCTGCTCAGTATGCAGAACAACCTCCCTGACGGCCCCAGTGCTCAGACCCCAGTCGCTGACCTCCCCTAAAGCTATGGAGCCGAGCTGGGCTGAGCTGTGCCCAGTCAGCCGCTGCCAGATGTCAGATGGGATGCATGGCAGAGATAGTTATGCAGAGGAACAAGCGGGCCTGGATCAGGTAGTATTGGCAAAGACTTTTTCATAGTTTGCCTACTGGGGAGCCAGATGGATCTTGCTTGTTTGCCACATAAGACAACAAAACTGAGTGTCAGAATGTCAAAACATCCGCAGGAAATGACATGAAAACTGTTTTTGTAAAGTTTGGCTCATAAATCAGCACCAGTGATAGAAAGTAACTAAGTGCATCTGAAATGCTCTGATTAAGTACAGTTTTATGCATATGTACTTTAAAATAAGTCTATTTGAAGCAAATATGTTTCTTGTTACATTTATGAGACAGCAAATTTTTCTCATTACTTTGCGGATTAAGATTGTCTTTTTTATAATATGTTACATTTCAGATGTAGATGACAGTTCTACCGAAAAAGGTCTAAACTTTCGCATATAGTTTGATTTAATGTTTTGGGTTATACAAAGGAGAAAGCTTTGAGAAATGTAAAAAGAAAACATGTAAGTGGACCTTGTTTTTTTTCCCTTCATATTAATCATCTCACGTTATCAGAATTCACCTTGAAGAGAAAAAAAGAAACAACAAAATGACAGAAACTGTACCGTTAAACCAGCATACATTCCAGCACTAACAGTAGTAGCATACTTCCCTTTTTCAATTCATGGTATAGCACAGTAAACAACAAACATAATGTAGACATATTTAAAACAGAGACGAACAAAGGCAGCTACAAAAGAATCTGTCTTTAATCAAATGTATTTTACACAAACCATCCTCATGGCCCATGTTGCACATAACCCCAACACAGCTTGTTAAGTCTGATACTGCCAAAGGAAAAAATGACTTTTCAACTCAGTTCGATCTTATCGTAGGATATCTGTGTCTGAGACCAGAAGGGAGTGTCTGGACTGCCACTGAAAGTGGATCAGGTATATCCAGACAGACCATGTCTGGCTTTGCTGTCAGCCTGAACAGGTACAGATGGTACAGATGAGACTGCTGCACCCCCATAAACTTCCCAGGGGTCTATTTTTCTTAGTTTGGAAATTTCCATACCCACATATAATACAATAACACTTGAGTAAAGATTTGAGTGCGTCTTCCACCACCGATCACACTTTACTCTCCCAATAGTCTATTTTTTTTTTTTTCTTTTTTTTTTTACCACAGCAGAACTCCTGCATGCATAAATTAGATATTGGACCTACTGTAGGGTCCACTTTTTTCCAAAATACTTCAAAATAAAGACATGTAAAAGCTGCTTTATACTATAATTAAAACAGAGACTAGTAATGAAACATACTGTATAATGGGTTCATGGCTTACACATATTGTTACAAACACCCAGTTGCAGTTGGCACTGTAAAAGTAAAGCCCTACACCACCCAGGAGCTGATTTGGGTTGCTGCTACTCAAGCAGTGCTTTATGTGAAAAACAGAAGATGAAGTGCTAGGTGGTACTGTACAGTATGAGCAGCAACAACCACCATGCCTGAAAGGACATAGAGAAATGCAGCACCGATAGAAAGGTTCAAACTTCAAATGAAGAACTGAAATAAAAAAAAATAAAAAAAAATGGAATAATCACAAGCAAGCAAGCATAAAGACATCTGAGAGCTAAAGCCTGGATAAACATCATAATTAAACCTGAAAGAGAAACACATGGCCTATTCCAGGTTTTTTGTTGTTTTTTTATACGCACAGTGTCTTTTGAACTGTTTGGTTGTACCACCATGTGTTAGTGCAGGCCAGTGTCTGCTGTCAACATTGACATTGTCATTATTCCTGTTTATTTGTGAGCTGACCAAGCTGCTGCTATTGGCTGCCATAGCTTGGCAGTAATTACGTACCTCAACAGCCTATGGGTTGTTTTCAAGACGTGTATGTAATGCAGATAATACCATCTCTGTAAACAAAGTCGCGCAGAGACGCCTGGCTCAAATTCTGCTGTCCTGTTATTTGTAGTTGTTTAAGTAATCTTAGTAGGACACAATGTTCTTGTTTGTTTGGGGTTTGGGGGAACTGCTGTCAGTCCGGTGACGTCAAAGCACTGCCAATGCTATTTTAATGTGATCATGGGGAATTGAAGTCCAAAAACACCAAAGCACTGACCACTCATTAGAAGATATGGCCATAGTCAACATAAACAAACTTTACACTCCAAGGCATGGGATTCAGTGGATGAATTTCAAGTTGGCTCTCGGCTGAGGTTGTTTAGATGAAAACATTGAGCAACAGCACTTTTATCATATACGTAACAGCATGACACACTAACACTTTTATTCCGTTAAAAATACATTTATTAACACGGGACAGTTAAAATGTAACAAATGTATGTTGTTTTAATGAGGTAATAACAAATACGTACCTTGCTTTCTGATAGACATGAGCACAAGTGTTTTTGAAAAAATTACACTTTTTCTTGTGAAGATTTGACACAAGAATCGACAAACAAGTCCCATTATTTGTGCCCATATTGAACATGCACAGCCCCTCCCATCCACACTCCCTAATGAAGATAAGGCTGATGTAATCCAGTGCAACACAACAGCCATAACCACATACTGATGTTCGCACACCTACAATGTGTCAGACAATTTCACCAGAAAATCAAAAAAGACAAAAACAAACAAAAAATAAAAAAACTCTCCTCAGTGGGAATTCAGAAGTAGAATTCCTTGTCTGCCTCTCAACATGTCACACTTTAAAAGGAGTCTGGGTATTGATCTCTGGGAAGAGAGTCTGTCAGACTTGCCGTGTGCCTGCCCCCGGCTCCCAGCTCAGCCAGAGCCCAGAGAGGATGTTATCCCCCGGGGCTGATTAGAGGCATTTCACTGGGAGACTCCCAGGTCACTCTTTAAGCTCCTTCCTCCTCCTGCAAACCTGCTATGTCAGACACCTGAGACTCAGGGAGATGACTCCAGAGGATTTTTTCTTTTTTTTCTTCATTTTAGTTATCCTCCAGTTACTGCTGTTTTTAGTCATCTTCTTTTGTGTGTGTTACAGACGTTCAGGACTAATTACTGCCGTTTGTCTCATGTGCCTGTGTCTATATGTGTGTCTAATCTTTCACCCGTCGGTCTTCATTGTCACCGCTGTGCTCTGATTGATCACATGGTCTGATTCTGTCAACACCGGTACCAACCCACTCACTGCTGTGAGGGAGAAAGGAAGACAGTGAGAGGGAGAATAATCTATTTCCATTGATATAACAGTGTTTTTGATTTTTTCTTACAGTTATTAAATCAGCGCTGTCTTCTACGAGAATTCCCTGTTTTTCAAAGCAGTTTTGGAAGTCTGTTTCATGTTTTTCGCAGGCTAAATAAAATCTATAATAGAGAGAGAGAGACGGGAGAGCGAGAGAACAGTGTTAATATGACGTGTGTGAGAAGCAGGGATGAGCTATGTGTGAGAGGAGTGAGGGAAGGGGTGGGAGGAGGGGTGGGGAACAGAACAAGGAAGGCACAGAAACAGTCTCCTGGCATTTCTGATTGAAAAGTTCTCAGAACAAGTTGTTCAGTATTGTCGACATCTTTCAGCCATGCAAACACAAACAGGCACAAGTTTAGTCGCTACAAAAAGGCAAGACAAAAGCTTTTGCAAGATCGACTTTACCGAACAGATTGAGAACATGAAGACTATGAAGGTTTGTCGAGTCTAAGCAGTGCAATAGAAACCTTAACTTATACTCTGTTATTTAATTGCAAAGCAGGAGATCAGGTTATTTTAATGCAATAATTGGATTTAATAGTCTTTATTACAAAGTGGGCCAGAAACTGATGAGGTTATTTCTGTTGCAGTGAAATTTCTTCTCGCACAGTATGTGAAAACAAATCTAGTATGACAGAGAAAACCTAAGTCTCCAACATCAGATAATTGCTGTTCTTCTGTTGCTGTTCTTTGAAATATAATTCTATAAACTCAAATCACTCCACCAGCTATTGCTGCCACCAATGACAGCCAATAATCTATTTACTATTTCACCAATTTGTAGTAATTTCAGCATTCTCTTAATTAATAATATAACATACCATTTATTTAAGTTCATTTTATTTAAACTGTATGTCTTTGTACAATACATTACAAAACAAAACTACTCAAAGGGGAGGCTTGTCAGTGAAATTGCAATTGTTGGTTCACCCCAAAGATAAATCCACTTTAAATGAGTCTCGGTTGCAGTTGTTGACTACTTCAGGGTTAACCCTTTACTATATTTGGCATAAAAAAATCAGTTACTCTGTATTCTATAGGAAGCCTAAGCTGTGAACCCACTGCACTGATACAGTCACTGCTGTAATGTAGCTGCTAACTTTCTCTCTACTGGCTTTGTGTCACTGCACCACACAAACAGCCGACAAATAGCACCAGCCCTAAAACTCACCCTGTTACAGGATTAGCTTGTACAAAATTTAATTTCCCTGTTTTTGCCATTTATTCCTGCACTGAAGCCCTTAAAACCCACCTCCTCAGTCACTGAAAGGCGTAGAGGTAGATCAAAAAGGAGAAATTGATCTGAACCGTATAATAGAAGAACTGACAAAACACATACACAAAGCTTAATTTCATACATCGTCTAATTTCTGAAAATGTGCTTGTGGATCTGAGATTTAAACTTCATCATTTAAAACAAACAACAAAAAGTTGTTTTGGTCTAATACTGGATTTTAAGAGGTTAAATTGTCATGTGCAGCTTAAAAGCCAGGAGAAAGAGACAGAGCTTTGAAGGGAGTTTGTAACTGAATAAGTCTTGAGGCCGCCCCCATCACATGCCCCGAGGTTGAGGTGCCATGGCTTCTGTCTGTCAGCAGGTCAAAGCAGGGACAGGGCGTCTATCGAGGGGCAGACTGACCTTTACCTTATTGAGTTAAGCGTGATGCGATTACAGAACAACCTGAACTGCCAGGCCCATTACCACCCTGTTCTCCATTAGTGACCTCTGCCTGGGACTGAATGTATACAGTGCGTGCATCCGGACTGCACAAAGACACACGTCTGCACTCACAAAGGCAAGGTTACATGTAATTAACCACATACAGTACATGTACACACAAAGACATGCATAACCAGCCATGCAACATGTGCAACACACACTTTGCTTTTTGCTTTAATATATATGAAGGTTGAAGTAAGGAGCCTACATCCAGCACATGCATGCATTAAAGTGACTGTTGTAGGTTTAGCTACAGTGTAGTATGTGTACAAGTCTGTATTTATTGTGCAGCAGAGCCGGCCCGCGGGGCGAGCATGCTCTCTCCTTCTTTCGCCTTGTCGCGTTTGTCTGTTCCTATCTGCCTCACAGCCTCCTCTGCCTCCCCCACACTCTGCCTGGGGAGTGATTAAATCAGTGTACGCCTGTCCACAATCCAAAGAGATTGGCATACACACACACACACACACACACACACACACACATACACAAATGCACCACAGTCACCTAAACAGACACGCAGTTACACACAGTGACACAGTACAGACCCAAATATATATTTACCTACATCCTGCTGACAAGCATTTGAACACAAAACCGCAAATATTTATTCAGTCTTAAACATGGTCTGCCACAAAATCACATTCTGTCAGGGTGTCACATGAGACCGGGTATGGCAGCTAACTTGCTGTACTTACAGCCATGTGTGTGTGTGTGTGTGTGTGTGTGTGTGTGTGTTTAGAGCGCTGTAATTAAGCATGTCCATATTAAGTCCTGTAAGATATGTGCACATATCTTCTTCATCCGCTCTGTATTATATCTCAAACGCGTTAGTGTGTGTATGCGTGTCAGTAAGTGATCCATATTCTGTATCTGTACATTCATGCTCTGTGATCATCCAGGCCATTTTGCCTCCTTTTGTATGCCTGGGTGGAAGTGTCTTGATAACCTACTGTATGTGTGTGCGTGGTGAGGCATCCTGATGTATTTGCATGTGTGCTTTTCCACATGAAGGTTCATCTGTGTGTGTGTTTTGTGCACAAGAGTGTGTCTCCGTGTGCGTGTGGCAAGGCGTCCTTATGATAAGTGACTCCCAGGCTGATTAAAGAGAACTCTTTCTCTCCATAATGAACACAGGAGATCCATCAGCCATTGCCTTTGAGGAACGTCAGGCGCGTCAGCAGCTAAAGTGCCTGTGATCTTTCGGATTTCAACCAACGTTGATTAACTTGGCAGCATATTAAGTGGAAAGGTATTGAGCCGGCTGCAACAGCAAAAAACACATCACTGAGAGTTTGTCTTGTAGGCACTAGTATGAAGTCATATTTGCATATCCGAGTAAAGTTAAAGTGCTTATGTTTGGGAATCAGTGCAAATATGATTAGAGTGTTTCGGGTCAGCCGAGTGGGTCAGAGTATTATCAGGCTTACGTCTGTTTAGGTCGAATGCAGCAGAGGGGAAGTGCACTTACATTTGCACTGGGCTGCCCTGGATTTGCCTGTTTCACATGTGCAATAGCATAATTAAACATATCTTCCATTTCTTATTTTTTTAACAGTAAAAATACTAAATTAATTTCAACTGACTAAATAGGGCTTCCACTACAGATGAAGGTAACAACCATCATTAAAAGTTACAAGTTAATATCCTTCCCAGTGCACGAAATAATTCAATATTTGATATGTGATTGCAAACACTTTGAGGGGTTAGTGGTGTGAAAAGACAGGAAGCCATGCAGGATGCTCATCAGTGGGGTGAAGAGTGATACTGAAATATGTATCCTCTGTTACTTTCTATGAACCACATCTATGATGGCATTTGTAAACCATTAGTGATGTGACTAATAGCGATTTATAAGTTGAAGTGCTTTATGGCTTTACACAGATGAACAATCAAATGCAGTAAAGATTCATAGTATGCTATAATAGTCAATGCAGCATCATAAGTTATCATGATATATATTAAGTAAAGTGAAGAAGATTGACGCATCTTAATAATGCATTCTTCAATGTTATTTACATAATGTGTTATTGTTTTGGTAAGTAATGTGTTATGCATTTTCATTCATTCAAAAATTAACAAGAATATGTTGCCTTACTAGTGATTATTACGTATGATGCCAAAATGTTAATTAACAATGTCGAGAGCAGATTGATCTGCTTTAGGAATATGACTTTAACAAATAAAACTGTTGTGATTCGTTGTAAACTGAAAAAAATAACTAAATACGTTGTGTCAAGCTTGATTTTCACAAAGGGATAAAATAAGTGACGTGTAAAATTTTAACTGTAATTTTGGCATCTCATATGGTAATCTTTTTAGGTTAATCAAACATACAATAAAAAGTGAGCAAGGTGACAGACCCATAATCCCTTGTGCCTCCTCTACGGTGGCCCCGATAGCCCTTAATACATGACATGTATGAGTATGAGTTCATCTTGACTCATCAAAAACAATAAAATGTTATGATAAAGCATTTTTATACACATAAATCCATCAATATATACTCACTGATACAATGATAATATTAGATCCTGCTGGACTATAGAATAGTGTAGCATAGGTAGTAATAATATATCATAAGACCAATCAGTATATAACCAGTCAATAACATCCACAAGACCCTTGAACTTATAAAACATTATGAGTTACATCTGAAATGTTTTATGACTGTTAATAAAGTACATAAGCAAGCATTATGTGCATTATGAATGTATTCAGGAAACTTTATCAATGAATAATAATTAACTATGAATCCCCTCATAATGCATATATAAATGTGTGTTTTATAGGAAACATAGCCCATGTCCTGTCAATAACATTCATTTAATTTGAAGTCTGAACTGTAACACTTTGTCTACAGAGGGCTATAAACAAACAAACAAGGATCTGACTAAATGCCACCCTATCACATGGCTGCTCACACTTATCCATGGGCAGTTTAAATTGCCCAGCTTAGGAAACGATGGGATCCTCAGTAATCGAAAAGGTTTTTGTTCCTTTAAGGGTTAAGTGACTGTACAGTGGCACTTAGCATCTCAAAGTGTACTCCACAGGGAAACCTATGGCATCGCCTTTCTCTTCTTAAATATCTTGAAAATGCTCTTTCAAAAGACATTCAAACAACTGTAAGAACCAGATGCTTAGAATTTAATCTTGTGCCAGCAAAAACAAACAAAAAAAATACTTCTTTGTCTTCAGGGAAACGCAGTACAGTTTTTTTCTATCAAAAACAGCTTCTGGATCGTTGTAGTTATCTTGCAGCTCAGTTTAATCTTCTTTATCTTCACTGTGACAAAGGCCAGTCAGGTAGAACAGCTCTGGATGTGTCTGACGGTCCCCAGACTTCCGGATGGGGAGATGGTTTGAGTTAAAAAATGCAGGGAGGGCAAATTGGGATTCAGTGTAAATGTACAAAGGTAAACTTCAATAAGGCAGCGTGGGGACTAGTCCTGCTCTTTTATCATTTATTGGCCAGTGCTCTCACAGCCTACCGGGAGTTGTCCCAGTTATTCCACCATACACACCCTGCCACGTAGGTGAACCCTCCTAATATGGGATAGGCCCCTTCCTCTCCTCCAGCCTGCTGCCGGATCTGATATCAGGCCAGTGGGAAGGTTTGCTCGCATTTTCACTCCAACTACATTTCCCAGAAGGTCTTACTCTTGGCTATACGGAAACCCGGGGGCACATTCATAGAGAAAAGGTCTTCAAATCTGATTCTGTACTAAGCGGAAAAACATGAGGAATGAATGAGCCTTTGTGCGAGCTCATATTTCATCTCCAAACACGTCAACTGTCACAAGCTGTCCTGTTTTGAAGTCGAGTTGCGAGAGAATTCTTAAGAAGTAGAGGCATTCAAATGTCTCCAAGTCAATTTCATCCTCCTTTTCCTCTAGTCAGTCATGGATTGTCGCTCCCCTACCATCGTGGGTAATTTGTTTCCTCATGTTTACAACATCAGACATGGCTTTTGATTATGCATTCTGTGTTTGGAAATGAACTCATCATTTCAGCTGTAGATGGCACAGAACGTAGATGACATAGAGCCCTTAGACTGCAGAAATGGACCTAGAAGTCAAGCACTCTTGATCGCTCTACAAAGTGATTGACTCCGACTGACCTCTGGGAGGAAGGGTGAATATTGTCATGTTGTACAGCGCACATCCAAATATCCTTTTCCTTTTCACTTCTGTCTTGATAGGCCTGAGTTTGCCTTTGTTGTGTGGTATTCCACTGACACTCTCACCCTGGATTAAAATCTTAATTAACTTGAGTGTCAGTCTGCCTTGCTATAGTTGAAAAGGCAAAGGAGGGGAGAGTAAGGGGGAGAGGGGACTGTGGTACATGGGATCATGGGATGCTCTCTGGTCTACAGTAGGGGGCACCATTATTGTGGCTGGCACTTTTTTCTGTTGGACCCTCCCCCCCTCAGCCCTCTCTGCGTCTCAGTTTATTTCTGTCTGTCTCTGTGATGGGCCCTCATAAAGCAGAGGTTAGGGTATAGAAGAGGGGAAGCTGTAATAAAGCAGGCTTTGGTAAGACACAAAACTGCAGATCTCTCTCAGACTGTGACCTCATGTTATGAGGCTGACATGGCCACAAAATAAAGCTATCCTCCAGTTTTACTTTGGAGCCTGGACAGACAGCGTGAATGCTAGCCATCATTCGTTGCCACGTCCGCGGGCTTTGGCTAGTCGACATGGTCTGATCGTGTGGGTCACCTTCGTGACAGACATGACACGCCTGATCAAAGGCTGGCCATTTGCCGCTGGGATGCCTCAGTCTTTGCGTCCAGCTGTGCCTGCCTGCTTGTCTGACCTTGGCCTTGCATCATGAGGGTTTGTGTGGCAAATAATGGCTAATCTGGCCCCGGCTAGTGCTCCTTTGGTGTCCCCTTCATCCCTCGTTTCATCTTGGCATTCTGTTACACAAGGCTATACAAGCTCCCAGCCTTCCCAGGCTGATCGGAGTACGGACATGCATCTCCGAGGTGGCAAAGATGGGTGGTGGGTGGTGTTGGGATAGGAGGCAGCATGGTTGAGAAAATTATATCACTGTCAATCATAAGCTGTTTATGACAACACGACAGCTTGGCTCAGCCTGGCAAAGAGTTCCCCACTCTGTCTCTACTTCTCCAGAGGAACTGCATGAAGGACTTTGCCTGAAGGGGGCGCTGTGCTGAGTGCCCATGCTGGGTTTTCTTCACAGCAGCCATCTGCCCGTGACGGCTGGACGTGCCATAGACATTAGCAACATCACTGCCACAATGACAACTATAACACCAGCTGCCTTTATCTCCGCAGCTTTGTTTCTTTGTCAGTGTGAAATACCATTTGAATTCCAAATGGAGCATAAACAACCCATAATCTGAGTACAGAGAATGGTGTTTTTTTTTTCTGCCCTAGTATGACAGAGCTTTTATGTGCGGAGGCTATTCTATCAGCTTCCTATGAAAGCCCCACTGTTTTTCCCCCTCTAAGCCCTCAGCAAGTGAACCATTGGGCCTCCCACTGCAAATGGCAAATGTCTCTTCCCATGTAAAGCACTCATAGCTCTTTATTGAGGATCATTGCACTGGCAGTATCTTTCAGCCAAACACCAGCGTTACCATTCAAATGCTGAAATTAATTCTGCAGCCAGGGTAAAAAGGTGAACAGTCATAACAGTAAACCCTCTCTCGCTTCCCTCTCTCTCCCTGTTTTTCCCTTTTATATAGCCAGGAGCAGTGTTTTTTTTTCCTTTTTTTTTGCTCTGTTTTTTTTTTTTTTCTTTGCTGGGTGAGAATGTCTTTGCATCTGAAATGTGCATTAATGCACCGCTAAGGTCAACCTGGCTCATTTAGAAAACAAGGCATTCAGTGAGTTGTAGTTCCACGGGTCTGCTGGCACACAGGAAAGATTTATTGTCTGCCCTGTGCTTGTGCTGCCGCTCCTCGTTACCAGCCAACTCTGACCCCATCCTGCCGACACCGCAGAGACGCTTAATCTCCACGGACAACTTCTGTATGAATACATTTTAGTCAATGTGGAGCGCCACAGTGCCCAGACTAGTGCCCTGGCGTGGGCTGACACCACACACCGCCAGGAGGGTTGGGTAAGAGAGCGACAGAGGGAAAAGGGAGAGACATCTGCTCTGGTCACCCACCCTGCAATGCCCTATTGTACCGGGACCCATAACATCCCTGTGGTTTACTCTTTTTCCTGTATGCATGAGTGTGTGTGTTGTTGGAGAGGAATGGAGCTGGGAGGTGGGATGGAGAGCATGCGGGAGTAAGGGGATGCTTTGCCATATGGCCGATTCCCTGCTCGGGTTGAGAGAGAGAGGAGCAGAGAGAGTGTAGGCACTGGAGACAAGCGGAGAGAGCCCCGTGAAAAACGTCTGCTTTTTTTTGTTACAAGCCATTTAATCCCCCATTGATTCACAATCTTATTTTCCTTAAATTTGGGAGAAAAACTACCATTGTTGCAAGATGATCTGACTTGATTCCAATGCAATCTGACGTCTCTTCTCTGAATAAGCTGACATTATCCTGCAACGTTTCAATATGCAACAATACGAGCTCCTGCAAGTTCTTGCAATGAAATTAAACTCGCTGGTAAACAATTGAAACACAATCAATGGGAAAATAATCAAAGAGTTTTCCAAACACAGAACCCCAGTTAAATTGAATTGTTAATATGATTATTTTTTGCAGTGTGGGCACGAGAGAAAAGCAGAGGGTGGGAGCCACAAAAAGACCTTTTATCTTGCCATCTCTCCCTCTCTTCATGAACGTGCCTGGAAGATGTAATGCCTACCAAAACCCTGCCTCTCTATGTAGGCCAACAGTAAAAAAAAAAACTGGAGCTTTGAGAAAAGGGAACTCTGAACATTTTAACTTTTTAAACATATGGATGTGCCTCCTTTGATACTAGACAGGAGTGCAACTAGTGGACAGTGACCAATATGTCCTAAAATACTTTTTTTTTTTTTTTTTTTACAGTAGATAACTAAAAAAAAATCAAAGACTCATATTTTCCCTCTCGCCTGTAGGGCTTTTATCAATCAGGTTGTTTTGGCGTGGTCATCGAGTACTGGAGAGATCACTACCTCCAATATAGTGAAACTACAGGGCACTTGGCTTCTGGTGCCCCAAAAACACAAATCCAGCAGCAATGTATCTTTTGAGAAATCAGGTCCTGGTAACTCTATGTAACCTACTGTCCATGTTGTGAGCAGTTTCATTTAGCAATTACAAAGGAAATAAAACAGTAGTAAGTCATGTGGGATAACAGAGTACAGACAGCAAGGGGGGCCAAGTACGGTCTGTGATGAAGGAATGACTTCTAACGTAACAAGGGTTTCAGGAGGACTCTCTTGGTCTACAGTATATTCCCCTGGGAGGACACAAAACTGATGAAATAATTTTCCAGGGGACTGTTTCAATTTTCGAGGAGAAAGGGAGTGGACTTGGAACGGATCCAAATAATGGTAACAGATTGTGGTCCTACGATAGCAGGCATGGTGAGTTCAAAAGTCGATGGACTCTGCTATGGCACATTAGAAGCTTCATTCAGTGGTACTTGTATTGTGCAGCATGGACTCTTTTTCTAGTTTCATGTCAGACCAGCAGAGTAGTTTCATTTTTTTTTTTTTACCCAAAACGTAATTAGGCAGCACAAATTAAAATGGTTTAGGCTCAAAGTGTTAATTACTGACCACCAATACTGAGCCGGACACCTGAGCTGCAAGAGTTAGTTTACGCTTTATGATGCAAAGTATTTATGGTCAGAGTTCATTTTTTTAAGAGACATATTTCATCATTTGAATCAGCTTAACAAGTAATTACAGGGCTGGGGTAAAAAGTGTCGTGGGACTTGAAGAACTCATTTCAAAATAGTGATGATGGGGTTTTAGGAGGGGCTGAAAATCAACTGCCTCTTGATTTGGAAATTTCAGCATCCTCAGCGAGATGATGAGGGTTGTTAAAGCGCTCGCTCTCTGTTGATGTCGCCGGGAGAATTTGCTGTGACAGCAAAGCAGCTGATCCCATCACTTGATGAGGCTCACGACTTTAAATAATTGACATTCAGTCATCAGATAACTTAAATCAGTCACTGCAGCTGCAGCAGGGTCTTCACAGCTCTGGATCAATGAAATCAGCAAAACGATGTTTTCATATACAGGGAGGGCTGCACTATTTATCTTAATGTTTGCCTTACCTTCATAAAAAAAAAAATAGCAGTTGCTCCCTATGAGGAAACAATATCCACTTTACAAACAACTCTTTACCAGTGAATGTTCATGGAAAAACCTTGGGTGAATGCAAAAGTTGAAGTTACACGGTTTTGCCCTACATCACATTGGTGTTGTTTTTACAATAGTTTCAACACCAGAAACACTGGCTCTTTTGCATTTTTTCAGTACCTGAAGGCAACCGTAGATTCTCCCTACCTTTGGAATAACTCACTTGTATTCAGGTGGTTGCATCTTAAAAAAACAAACCACCATCAACATCAAATTCATTCTCATTTCTCAAATTTGTAAATGCATGCTCAATACAATGAAAAAACCCCAGATTGAGCCTTTAAACTGCAGAGTTTCTGTTGGTCTGCTTTAATAAAAGGCTTTGCTCAAGAGAAAGACAACATCGATTTCAAACAGACATTTAGGAATATGGCTGCTCCACTTACGCAGACTGACTTACAACAAGTGCAGCAGCAGACTGAGCTCATATTAGATCTCCAAAAAGTCAAACTGTCCAACATTATGAAATGCAACATCTGATGCCACCGCACACTCTGATCATTCTTTATTCAGAATATTATGAGTGAAGGACAGACACACAAGGGATTTTTTTTTTTTTCCGTTTCTGAGAGTAGTAAGGTGAGAAAAGAGACAAGGAGATTCAGTTCGGAGACAGTTTACAAAAAAGAGACAGGGAGAAAGACAGAGTCATTCAAAGAGAGAGAAGCCAATGATGCCGCTCATGCATTGGGATCGCCACGCCCACTGAGCAGCCCGGGGCTCTGGAGTGAAGGAAGGATTTCATCTGTTTTATCTCCTCTGTCTTCTTTTTTTAGGTTACACAGAGCACGTCCCCTTTTTTTCCCTTTTCCCTGCTTCAGTGAGGCAAAGATCTTAATCGCCCCTGACCGTAATCTACCAGAGTGGAACGCTTTTCTTCAATAGACAAAAAAGGAGCTTATAGATGCTGCACCCTGCAAGGGTATAACATCTCAGGGTTATCCTCTGGCAAAAGGGGAGGGATGTGTAGTGTGTGTTTGTGTGATTTGTTCCGATCCAAGTGACGTGCACAGTAGACAGCGGACAGTGACAGGCATTGGAAAGAGAAGAAAAAGAAAAAAAGTCACAACTTTATATTGTTTATCTTCTTCCTTTGTCTTCATTCAAAGCAGAGAGAGTCTGTAAATTTGTTTTTGTGTCTTCTGATCCGAATTAGGAAGGAATCAATTAGTTGTGTGCACACCTAGGATCATTAGCAATCAGCATTCCCTCCTAATAATGGCGGTGTAGTGCTTAATGACCGAATATTTACAAGTAAAGGAGAGAGGCATGTAGGAATGCTCAGAGGCAGAGGTTCACACCAGCCGGAAACTTTTATAGTATAAATGGCTTCCGTCTATATACTAAAATAAATAAAATTAAAGTTTAATTATAACATTCCTGCTACCCATATCAAGTGTAATGAGGCAAAAGGACACCCTACCACACTATACTGGAACATGTTAAAATAAAATCCTTCTGGCAAGATAAACATGTGTCAATGAAATAAGCACTGAATCCTACAGATTTTAATTTTGGGAATATTTTTTAACAATACAGCAATACCCTAAAGCAAATTGTAGACATGTATATTACAAGCTATAGTTGCTTTTAATTTGAAGAAAAAATAAATAAATAAATAAATAATTAAATAAAAAAGGCCTCAAACATGTCAGTTAAAAATATGGTATATATTGTGTAATATAAACAAAATGTTTTTGTTTATAAGAGACCTTTGCAATTGTAATTTTTAAGAGGTTATGTTTATGTAGCAAACATGCTTCAGCAGGAGTAAAACACTGATCTAAGAAACACCTTTTACTTTATACTTATATTATTATTATCAGCAGTAGTATTTTTGTCTGAACTCAGTAATGTGAATAGGGTGATGGTTGGAGAAGAAGGTGAAGAATCTCTGTGTTCTAGAAAACAGTTATCCACTTTAAAACCGGCTGAGGTTTGCAAACTGGGGAAAAAAAACAAAGTATATTGTTAAAAAAAAGAAAAAGATTGGTCACAAACAGGTGCTCTGTGCTTTTCCAGCTACGCACAGCAAGTCGTGATTCTGCTACAAATGGCAACTTTATTAGCAGCTGAAAAAGTTGTGGGGGTTCTGTCGGTGTAATTTTAGAGGAAGATTTTGTTGACATTTCTTCAGGCAATACTGATGGATGACAGTGCGGCAACACACACCTGAATGTGTGCCTCTAAAAGCCAAATATTTGTTTTGTTTTAATCTCCTTGCAGCCTGATGGGTTGACATATGACAGTTTAAAGTGTTTGAAAAGTCAACTTATTCTTTACAGTTGACAACTTAGTATATTTTTTTTCTTCTTCTGGCATCGGAATTGTCCTTATGTGGAGAAAAAAAGCATCCATCTGGTGCTTGGAGCAGACTAAAACTGACACTATATGTTATTTGCAAAGAGAACTGCAATCATAGAGAAATCATTTTTGTTGCCACAGCCAATCCCCCTTTAAAGTTTCTCTCTCTGTCTGGTACTGTGTGTCCTCCCTTCTCTTTTCCTCCATTATTTCACTTTCGACATGCCTCGTTTTTTTTATTTTACTTCTCTCTTCCTCTCTGTCGCCTCATTTTATTCTCATCGCCTTTGTCACTTTCTCCTTCTCTGTCTTGGTCTTCTCTTGTTCTTTTGTTGCGTTGTCACTTCCTCTCTCTGCAGCATTTTTTTGTCTTTACTTTCTTGGTTCTTGTCGTTTTTGCACACCGTCATAGACACGCACGCATGAGCGCACGCACACAAACACACACACACACACACAAGCACACAAACAGGGACATAAATAAATCCTCTTTCTGTGAAGTCCCTGAAGTCAGAGAGAGAATATGATTTCCAAAATCCACAAAAAAGTCACTCGCACATAATATTCACAGTGCATTATTTCACTTGAAAAATAACACTCGCCCACCTAGCCTAGAGCTGAAAGCCGGCACATCAAACTTTCCAAGGATTCATCAGAGGTTTAGGCACAGTATTTAGGCAGAGGTGTACATAATATGTGGCTCTGGTGGCTCTGTGAAGGGGGGCTGTTACATGGTGAGGAGAGAATTTTATCCTCAGAGCTTTGTGTAATCCTTATCTCAGTATACATATTGTCTCTTTACCGGGGCTCTTCAGTTTGCCGGCCTCTCCTGAATGCTAACAGTGACTCAGCAGTGGGTGTATTTTTTTTGGTGTAGCCACCAGTATCAGAAATTGAAGTTGTTATTTGTCCAAGTGTACAGGTGTGTGTTTGTACCACCATTGGCCCTCACAAAAACACATATTAATCATTCTTTTGTGTTGGTTAAATGGCAATGAATGGTTTCCAGTTTTGTTTCGGCCACTGCTGAATCGGAAACGGCATGCGCTGACTGACATGCCTCACTGTGATACTTCCTTGTTAAGCGCTCGTGTTGTCCGTGTCTCTGTGAAACAGTGTGGATTGGCAAATTGGATAGAATCTCATCAGGCGTAAATAATGGCAGCTATCTGTAAATAGCGTTGGAGCAGGGGAGCAACAGATGCTGCTCCTGGTGAAGGAGAAAAGCCTGCTCTCCTCCACTGAGCCTGCTCCCCGCATGCTGCCACTCACGTATTTGGCTCCCATTTACACTGATCTATATTAATTCCTTGGAAAAAAAAAAAAGGATGAATAAGGAAGTTGATTAAGGAAATGAAAATCTATTATGCTGAGCCGAAGCTCAATGTGTTCCAGTCTGTTTCACACTCTGGGATTTTTAAACCTTAATGGCTATCCAGTTAGTCACAGATCAGCGAAGCAAAGCTGGGATACAATGTTTATTTATCCATCTACTTATTCTTTTTTAAACATTTAACCCATCTCCCTCAAGGCGTCTGGAGGCTTATCAGGTCCTGGCTATCGAAAGAAAAACACTAAGGTCAAACACTAACTTTTGACAGTAAATTATTTCTCTCACCATCTAACCCATCTCAAATTCTACATGAGTATATTCAACAAAAACTCGGTGAGCTACAGTAGTTTGATGAAATGTACCTGGCATTCATCAATAGCTGGAATGAAAGCTAACGCCTTCCCGTGTCCACCGAGGCTTGTATCCTCCCATTGATTTCTGGCCAGGCATTTGCTCACCCCAGCCAAGGTCCAAATGCAATTTAAGTGTTGTGTGGGGACGCGTTTCTAGCATAGAACCTGACATGGTGTGGTCAATAGCCCCAGGCAGTGAATGAGCTCTCAAGTGGTATACAGCAACAGCGAGACGTATTTCCTCTTCCAGCTCACCTCACGCCTCCTCGTCAAATTAAACGATGGAGGCTGGAGGGATTTCTGCAGGCCTTCAGCATGCTTTCACCCCTTCCATCTCTAAGAGGACAAGGCAGGCCGACGACAAACACCGCTGCTCGCACACGCAGGAAAAAAAAAAAAACCCACTTCAATTATTCCATTTAAAATGGCATCAGCTCTCGACCCTCTACTTCAGGAAATTAAATTTCAAAATGGACCACAGTTGCGGCAGCAAAACAAAGGCGCTTGATGATTAAGGGTGGATTTTAATAATGCCAGATTTTCAACACAGGTCTGCAGAATATGGGAAATGAATGTAATAATTTCCAGGTCCTGAAAGGTTAGCGGATTGAACAAAAAGCCAGAAAAAGTATGTTGTGCAAACTTTTCAATGATGATATCTTGATTATATAATGGAGTTATTGGAGCCGCTGCTATGTTCTAATATCTTCTGAGGTTCTGTTGTTGTGTAGGACTAGAGACCAGATATTGCCCAGCGATATGGCTGCTATTCCAGCCAAACTGACACAACAGAATTTTGGCCGGTTACGTCAACACTGAACGCACGCCAACATGAGGTGCTATTAACATATGCTGGGCTGAAATGTAACACAAAGCACATAGACATGTTAAAAATGACACATCCTTTGTTTAAGTGTGTAGACATGCACGAAAGGCCGTCACCAGCCTCAGCATCCAACCCCTCAGCCCGGAGAATAATTGCCCCGGGAACCTGATGGACTGTCAGGAGTAACACAAGCGTGTTTCCTCTGTTCGCCTCTTTCTTCCCCTCTCGCCTGGTGACACAGACAGACGCTACGGAAGCACCTTGTGTTCGCCATGCATGGAGATAAACTGCATATTGCATTCTGTTTCAAGTGTTACAAATCTCTTGCAATAATATAATAAAAGATGTATTATTCATTGCTTCTACAGTGGCAGAGGGTGGGGGTGAGGGTGTGGGGGTGAAATATGCATATGGCACGTGTGCTATTTCAAAAAGCCAACGCCGGGCGACGTGTGACGGGTGATGAGGGAGCATCACATTACGTCTTTGGTGTCATCAAAAGCTGGAGGGAGGAGATAAGTTGAGTGGGGACAACATGGGCACATACAGGGCCACTTCATGGCTGGAAAAAAAAAAAATCACTGTAATATTTGGAATGAGAGGGATGCTGTTGTAAATAAGCATAAATTTTCAATCTACTGTATGATGAGAATCCATTTGTGGTCCCCAGGTGTGACAAACAAAAGGTTTGGATGTGTTTGTTCCAGATCTGTCTAAATGGTTTTGCTTTATTTCCCATTGAGATAGGGTGCGCAGGGAGTGTGGGATTGGGGTGCTGGGGGTGCCAACCGAGTAATTTCGCTGCCTACACACTGCGGAGAGTATAATTGCAGACCTTAAAAATACCCATTCTGCTTTGGCACGTGAAAAGCTGGGAGGGGGGGAATTGTTGGTCATGTGGGTACACGAACATGTGGTGTGTGTGTGTACTGGGACAAGCATGGTTGCACATTAGAATGAGATGTTTATAACACATGCATGAGGACTACCACATATATATATTATTGTTGGGGAGTAGTTGGGGAAAAAATGCCTCCATTGTTTCATTCCAAGAAACCTCATCATGGCAGAGTATATTTATGAGGTAGCGTAAAATGCACTATATTTTAGGGAACATATTCTATTTTATGTTGGTGATTTCCAAGTGTTTTTCTATTGGCCCGGGGGCCTGTGTGAATGAGTAATAGACAGAGTAATGGCTTCATCCTCGCCCAGCTAAATTTGTTTTTCTTCCTTCTGCCTTGCAAATACAAAAAAAAAGAAAGAAAAACTGCCAAAAAAATGATAAATAACAGCCACCCAATTACTCTGGCATCACCGTATTCAGGAATTTATGTTTACATTATCAAGATGTACCACTGTTCTGCATGACAACACCTTGCCACAGAAACAAATGGCATTTACATTTCCTCTGGGTGGTAGCTAGGTGCAGGTTCCTATTCATTTAGCCAGTTTGCCTCCTGAAGTAATGGGAGGCCCTGACCTAGAGCCTCTCTGTCAGCCCATTAGTGAGCGTGGAGAGCATTGCATCGGCGCCTCTGCTGTTCTGCCACTCACAAACACCCCCTAGAATCAACACAAACAAGCCCAGAACGCTACCCCTTGTGCTCACACATACACACACAGCCAGGCAAGATGAAGCTGGGGCATTGATTTTATAATGATGCCCTGGCTGCTTCCAGCCATGGAGGAATTGAGGCTGGCTGAGCTGAGCTCTTGGTGTGTGGAGAGTTTTTTGGATGGGAGCCCTGCTGGTTGCTGGGACTAGTCCGGTGGAGAGGCTAGGCTACGGACGTGTGCAGTCGGTGGATCCAGAGCATGTAGAACATGGAGAGGCAGCCGTGCCCAACTTTACAGAAACACCCGGAGCCAAGCGTCCCTCCTCAGCACACACAGACCTGCAACTGCCAATCAAAGCAGCCTCGGGCGCTGCCACTGCCTTGTGCGCATAAATTAGCATGTATTTGCATAAGAATCCACTCGTTTAGCAGACCCACTTGGCTCTCCCCCCAAATGGCATTTTCTCGCTCCCCCCCTCCCTCTATCTCTCACTTTTCCTCTCCTTATCCTTTTACAAGTGCCGATAAGAGCTAGAAAATAGTGTGTTAACCCTTTTCATACCAAACCTCTCTTGACACAAATTACATGTGTGCATGCATGATTGAATGCGTGCATATGCTTGTTTGTTGTGGCTTTGCAAATGAGCAAAATGAACCAACAAATGAATAAAGAAACAAACAAACAAACATAGGTGCGCTAACATATTTCAGTATTGTACACAGTGCATCACAGTTTCTCTTTCCGAAAGATTGGCTTTGCAGTCTGTGTGTTTTCCGTTGTAGGAGGAAAAGTTCTGCTTTTCCTATTACCAGAATCTTTAAAATGTCTTGCATTTCAAAGTTGCACTGCAGCTTATGTGTCACATAGCATTCACCCACACGGCTACATTATTCAGCAACAACTTTAAAGCCTTGTTTTTCACAGTTCTGCCTCAATAGCCCGCAGAGAGCAGCGGCGCATGCATACCCTTCTAAATTACAGCTTAGAAGGCAGGAAAATTCAGTTACTGGTCAGCAATGGTTACAAGGGAGGTGAGCGAGACAGAGGAAGACAATGAGACGACATAAATTTTTCACCATGAACAGCCAATCAGGACACCGTACAGCAGGCCTGGCAGGGATTAATAAGTAAAGAACAGAGGGGGCTACACATTGCCCTGAGCACAAGTTTTGGGATGCAGTAATTGGCTAGGATTGTGCCTTCAGAGTCAACTTGAAGCTGCGCACATGAAGCTAATGAAGGTTCCTCTGACTTTGTTGTACTTTTTTTTTGCCCATTCTGCTTACTTTTAGCATGGTCCACAGCTCTCATCTGGTAAATTATTGAACGTGGTTTGTGGTCCTTAAAGCTGGCTACGACTGCTAAGTTTTTTGCTCCCAGCTATACTCCACAGGTGATTAGTTACCATGAATGTATTAAACAATGGATGAGGTATTCAAACATTGTGCTGCATTCATTGTAATAAAAAGCTGCTTGCCTGGCACACACAGTACAGTAAGTTCATCTTGCTTCCCGCTTCCGTGCCCATAATGCATATGCATCAGTGTCTTTATTTGGCTCTGCGTGGACAACAACTCGCCCACACGACTTGCATAAAAACATGTTGATACAGCTGCCTGTTGTGTTGAATGTGTGTGATCATCTGGAAAGTTACAACTTTGACCAGAATGTCCATATTGATGCACAGAGCAGTGCTGTCCTTGTCTTAACAAGCTAGTTACAGCAAACAATGTATTGGACATTTTACAACTTACAAAAGGGACATCTAAGACATTAGCTGTAAGGCCAATTATTGTGAATAGTTTTGTGTATGGATGCTAAATTGTGGCCACAACATGGAAAATTCTGCCTCATAACAGTTAACGTCACAAGCAGATCAAAGGTGGTAATTTCCCATTATTCATAGTGCACAGTATTTAATTTTTGAGCCTAGTTTGCAGTCCAAATAAAATCACTAGACCACTTTTATTTCTTTTTCCCTTTTTATTTTTTTTTAAATGAGCTGCTCCTCATGTTTTAACTACATGTTCTGTATCAACTCTGTTGTTGATGTGGCTGATGTTCGTTCTTGTGTTTTCAGACCTTGCGGGCACAATTTGCATGAAAAAGTGAGATTACTTTCTATTCAATCTGTACTGATTTGTTCAAATTCCATCAAACATTAAAAATGAACTTTAAACTAGCTGTAGCTGGGCTGTCTGAATTGTGAGTTGCATTACACATTACGGTGTGCAACTGATGACTTCCCCCACCTTTCACAAGCACACATTTGAGGGATGAGTCAGTGGCATTGATTACACACAAGTTAGAAGTGTAAATTTATGTGATATGTTGCACAATGTGAAGGGTGACAAGCACCATATCATACAGAGTCATGTCTTTTCATGCATCTGTAAGTTACTCTGATACAGACATGCACAAGTATGTACAGCCACTGATATTTACGACGCAAGGGGCACTATATGTGCATGTGGACAACAACACGAAAGACGGACAAGGTGTGTCTGTATTTGCATGCCTGTGTGCGTCGGTGCTACATGAAAAAAAGTGATAAAACACTTTAAAGTTAAGCTTTTTTTTTCCCTCAGGAAAACAGGCAAATTTGAGTTTAGTCTCTATGTATATATGTATATATATTTGTGTGTGTGTGTGTGTGTGTGTGTGTATGTGTGTGTGTGTGTGTGCGCGCAGTTAATTTTGCATCCAAACAGCAACTCAAACCCCAGGAGGTTGTGTGGTCGCTCTGGGGGCCGCTCTCCCTTTCCATGCTCCCTGCTGGTCCAGGCGAGCGGCTGAGCTCCCTGTCACCATCTCCAACCTGTGTTTTTTCCTTTCCCCATATCTAATATGAGTCACACACACACTCAAAGAAACACACACACCCAAAGGGCTTAGACTGCCCTGTCTCATCCCATTTCCTCAGCGCCTTTGATCCCCAACCCTCCCAAAAATACATTGCCCCCCTTGCAGTGTTAACTTCCTGCCATGCTATTTAAGCTTCCTTGTCCGCCTGGAGCGACCACAGCTTTGGTGCTAGCTGCTGCTGTCTCCGAATGACATCGCTGCAAGAAAAACATGCTAGGGGGGTGTCGGGCAACACGAGAAGGACAAAAGGCCTTGAGGTGCACCACAAGATAAGGGTGACTTATTACACCCAAGGAAGGGTTAATGTTCGCAAATGGCTCTGAAGGGCCCCTCCCCAAATGCTGCTGCTTGTGTGTGAGAACTAATGATGTCAGCGGAGGGCCCTGCTTGTTGATTAGCCTAAATGGAGGACTAATAGAAGTGCGTGAGCGTAATTAATGACTGAAGGGGAGTCTAACGAAGACGAGAACACACCATTGTGGTCGTGGGTGTCCCCGGGTTAAGCATGTCCCCGGACAACATGGCAGGGCACCTCATCAGCTGGCCACGCTATCCCAATGCCATCCCATGCCATGCCCTGCCATGCCATGCCACGACACCCACTCCAGCACCCAGACAGGCCAGCCTTTGTGGCCAGGCCTAATTAGCTGTCACAGCAGGTGGAGCAGGGACCAGGGACACACTGTGGTCTGCTCTCTGACAGCACAGGTCCCTGCAGAGCTCCCCCAGGCTCTGACCGCACAGGAAGAATGTGTGTATGTGTGTGTGAGGGGGGTCTAAGTGCGTGTGCGCATGCATACATGTCTGTCTATGTGTGTTTGTGTGTGTGTGTGTGTGTGTGTGTGTGTGTGTGTGTGTGTGTGTGTGTGTGTTTGCTTTTTTTTTGCTTCAGTTTGACAGAGACAATGAGAGTTTAAAAAAAAAAAGAGAGAATCTGATGGTGAAGGGTATATCAGGATGCAGTGTACACATACTCCTTCACAGAGGAGCAGAAAGAAGCTCATTTTATTGCAAATGTGGGTAGAAAAAGGTACAGTGTAGGCGTCTGTATGAATCGGTGTCTGTTTGGAAAAGTTTAATTACATTCCAGTTAAGTTTTGCCTGTCACTGCTTTAGACGCAGATAGTCAGCATTCACCTTAGCTACCCCAGACAGTGGACAAACAATGGAATAAAAACACAAAAGAATACAACAGAATAGACAGAACTAAAAAGGACATACAGTATATGAGTACGGAGTACTGACATTCAGCAGACAATACCACCTTGTGGATATATGCTTCCGCCAACTTATCAACCTGCAGTTTACTTCAGTTTACATGTATGTTCAGACTTATATTTAGCCCTTACTGTACACAATGCTTCCAATATAAATGTATCTGCACATAAGCACACAAGATCTATTCAATTGCCAAAAGTTTCAAGGTGGCGACCCAAGATGAGTATCACCAGCCCACTATCCGACCAAATGTAAAATATGATCACAACCTCCTTTACTCTTCCTGGGTTATGGCACTGAATAATAACCAGAGAGAGTTTTTGCAGAACATTATGACGTAAAGTTTGTCTTTGACCTTTTGAATATAAAAGGCCATCACGTCATCATTTAATACTGTTTTTTTCATATATTTTTTTTTTTTATCATTCATGTGACTTTTTATGGCCAAGCACAGTTGTGAGTTGAGAATGAGTTTGACATTTGACATCAAAAATCTAAACAGTCCAATTCCTTCAATCCACTGGACGTTTGCAGGAGGAAAGATTTAAAAGAACCCAAAAACATATTGCCTCCAGGCGTGGCTGTCCCTGGTGCGAAGGCATAAAGAATTCAACAAATAAAGACAAAACTACTGAGTCATCCTCACTGACAGATTTACAGATTGAAGATGTGTGTCTGATTTATGGGGCATGTGAATTAAATTAAGTATATGCCACAGATAGCCCCCAGACGATGAAGACAGGAAAGGTAAATAACTAATTTTGGGTGCAAAGATGTTTCCTCTGGGCAGATCTGTGGCCATAAACAATCACTCAGCCTTCCTCTCCCCTAATAGCGGCCCATTTACGTGCTTCCTCTGAATCGTCAGACCCCTGTCACCTCCCTCCCAGCACAATACATTACTTAGTGTGTTTTCCTCCAACCCCCTGCTGCGTTTGTCCCTCTTCTGTTGCTTTGTGCATGAGTATGCAGGGGAAGATACAGTGCATTCTGATGCTCCCTTCTGTTTGCTAAGGCCTGTGTAAGCTGCAGTAATACTTCTTTACTGATAGCTCCTCTCACACACTCGCACAATCGCACACGCGCACACACACACACACTGCAGCTCCATACACTCCCCTGGTTTAATCTATTACCATTTTTATGTGGCTCAAATATTCAGGCCGTGTTAACCAATGCATCATTATGAGGCGTATAACTGCAAAAGCCAAAGGATTTATAGGCTTAAATAAATTATGTGATACGATAGTGCAAGTTTTATGAGTTGCAACTTTGCAAATATTCTTTTAAATAATAATAATAAAAGAAAAATATCCTGGTGTTGTTGGAAGATGTGAGAAAATGATCCCCCTCTCCCTGATGTTAAAGCCTGCTTTTAACTGCACATCTATCTAACACTTTTCACACTATACCTTTTCTTTACAATCAGCTCACGCACATTATATGAATTGATGGCTTCATTTGTGGCATTTAAGCATCATGTTTTTTCCTCGCTTCCTTGCGTAGCTAGCTCTATCATTTCCCACCATGTGTACTTGTGTTCCCTTAATGTATTTCAAATCATTTCTATTGAGCGGGCTCATACACAGTGATGGCAAATGTTCTACCCAAGCACACACAGCAACATACACAATGATGTATTGTGCATTTGCAATGTAATATGTTTTACACATGGTCACTATACATCACCTGTGATGTTGTGTGAGTAGGTCTATTTGATCCCATTTGGCAGATGGATCCAATTGTCCGGGCTGATATTGGGCTGTGACAGAAAGCAATCTAATGGCAGGCTCATTGATGATGATGAGTTCTGTTCCATTGCACTGAGATCCAGTCCAATTTCAAAAGCAAATTCAGCCATTCATCTTCCAAATAATTGTGGCACTTTATCAATTGCTCCCAGTCTTTTATCTATCACTTCGATTGATGTGATCATTTTCACAAACAGCCTTCTGTGCTAACGGCGTCTTGGAACACACTTGCAGGGCTGCATGATGGTGTATGTGTGTGTGAAAGTCTAAAGGCATCTCTGCACAAGTCTGTCAGTATGTGTGAGTCTCTATGAATGTATGCATTTGTTTGCGGCTGAGCAAGCCCACATTAGTGTGTCGCTGTGTGCTTAGTTATTCACATGCCTGCATTTGTTTGTGTAATAACAGTCTATTGCTGTAGCTCATTACAACTATGCATCTTGTGTTCCATTACTATTATTTTCTTTCAGTGATGGTTCTGCTGTGTGTATTTATGGGGCCATTTAACTATGATAGTGTCTGTTTGATGAGCATCTCCATTCTCGTGCCTTCCATTACCATCAGCAGCTAGTAAGTGTGTTTATGAATCCATTGTTTATTTGTGTCGTCACATGCATGTTTATGTAATATGTACTGTGTACTACCATAAGCTTGTGTGTGTGTGTGTGTGTGTGTATGGCATGAGATTTTATCTTAGGCCTAATAGAATCAATAGCTCAAGGTGTAAAATGTTCATCTGTTAGAGGACTTTTTTTGGGACTCCCTGGAGATATCTGAAACGAAGACCTAATCAGTCAGGATGGCAAAAACAGCAGAGACAAAAATCTTCTCAAAAATACCTAATCATATTGAAGTGAAAATGAGTGTGAGACTTAAAAGGCAGCACTGCACAGCCCAAAACAAACAAAGCTCTTATTATCTTTGAAAATGTACGTGTTAATTGTGCAACAAATGGAATAGGAAAAAAAGAGCGAAATATTTTAATAAAACAGAAAAATGTACCAGTTACATATTTCATTTGTAAGCAGAGTGTATCCCACTGGTGCCACTGGCACTGACCCAGAGTACCTTAGTCTGTGAAAAAGGGGGGCATGAATGGAGATGTGTGCATTGGAGAATTAAATTCACTTTTTTTATAATTTTTATTTTAATAACCTCTAATTATGGCACCTGTATAACTAGCTTTACATGGAATGCCACCTGGTTCTGCTATTTTTAGGCACTATGCACATGCACCTGCTACAGAGGAGACAGTTGTCAATGTGGTGACATCCTCTCTGAGGAAAAATCATGAGCACATTTCTGTTATTATCCCAATACTACATGTTTAACATGTGTAAATTTACTGTGAGTTTGTTCTTCCTCTGATTTTTATTCAGCTCACACAGGTCAGTCAGATCTGACATGAGGCACATGTACTGACAGACATCTTCAGGTGCTTACAAATGTGCTGGAATGTAAATGTACATATTAATGTGATGGTAAATGTGTAGGATTGTACTGTCACTTGCTGTTTGAGTGTGTAAACTCTGCTAAGTCCAAAATGTATGTGTGCCCGTACACTACATAATCCCTGCCTTACATGACTGTCAGCAGGCTGCATCTGTCTGTGTGAATGTGCATGTGTTAGTTGAAGATAAAATATTAAATGATTCATGTTGGCGAATTAATTAATTAAGTTATTTAATTTAGCAAATTCTTTAAATGCATTGCTACTCTTTTAAACTGTTTTATTTTTCATCGGTTGTCTATATTGGAATGAAAATAAATAACAAATGCAACTTAATTTAAAACACTGAAATAAGGATTTTAAATGTTAGTTAAATAATTGGACTGATGATTTTTTTCTGATTATGTCATTTTGTGGTTTTAATTAGCTGTAATAAAAAAGTGGTTGTTGCATGATAGCAGTGACTGACTAACAATTGGTCTGATTGGTGCACGGCAGGGATCTCAATACTACAGTTCCAGCAGCCTATCTCTACTGTGCAGAGCCTGACTCCAAATATAGTCACAATTGCAAGACTGTAGCATGTGTGTCCGAGGTATTTTGGCTTTGATTTTATAGAGCTGTAGTTATAAGCAGTCTATAGGACCGTCTCATCCAACCCATGACCACAAAATAGAGTCACGAAATGTGAAATGTTGCCAAAAGAAGGCTTTCTATAATCATGTATAGCACAAAAACAGCCACAAACATGTAAATCTCACCCAAGATAAATTTTCTATAAACAATGCTGTTTAAGGGCCAGTCATAAGCCCCTGGCTAAATTACATAAACTCTGTGATATTTCTATGATAAACAATACCCTTTTATTTGCATTTACATTTCAACAAGATTGGGTTTTTTATGTATATCCTAATGGCCAAACAAACAAATTAAAAAATGAATTTCTTACTTTATATAACATTTTGAAATGTGCATTGTTTACAGAGTGTTATTCCCTCTTCTCTGGTGCAAAAAAAACTTGTACAGTAAAATAGAAGCTGAACTGGATGTGTGACAGAATATATAGCCTGATGAAAAAAGCGCCCAATTGAAATGAAAGCAATGTTTCATCTTAAAGCAACAGAATTAACAGTTTAGTTAACACTGCACAGGGCTGCCATCTGTTTTAAATCATAATAAAAGTAA
This sequence comes from Hypoplectrus providencianus, assembly GCA_028566105.1. Lineage (NCBI taxonomy): Eukaryota > Metazoa > Chordata > Actinopteri > Perciformes > Serranidae > Hypoplectrus > Hypoplectrus providencianus. Next base: position 22,673,553 of record JAOWBC010000001.1, read on the forward strand.
AGTTGCCTTCATAAACACCTTTGTATATCTATTGTACACATTCACATACATGGATCACTTGCTCTTTCCTGGAAGCTTCATACCTCCCATTCTGCCCATTTCTTTATGCCTGCCTGTGATTCTGTGCATTTTTTGCAGGCCATTTTGAGGTGTGTGTGTGTATGTGTGTGTGCTCTGGGCCTTTAGTGCTCAATTGTTGGATGTTGTCATTGCCCACAGCAGAGCGAGTCCAGCTCCATTCTCCCCTTCGCTCTGTGCTCTGTGATTGCTCACCGCTGACTCCTCTCATCAGCATTGTGGTGTGTACGGGCTGGAGCGCAGACCCGGCCCGGCAGGTATATGAGAGGAGCAGAGCAGGATATACACTCATAAATCTGACAGATGCATGGTGTGTCATTACCCTCCACTTATTATTATTCTCCCACTCCTCTTTATACCGTGAGCCACTTTAGCTGTTTCCCCAGCCCGGCTCGGGAACATTTGTACTGTGGCCTTGCAGAGTGATAGATGCTCCTGGGGAGGCACTGGGTTATTGTTCCGATTCCTGGCATTTTGTTTGCGCGGGGCTGCCGTCTGAGCATTTAACCTTCTGTGTTTAGGCGTATGCATTGGCAGTGGTGTGTATTCTATTATCCACATGGATTGCTCTGTTTTACAAATATCTCATATGCATACACGCACGTCCGCTTTCTCCTGAAATATTAGGCGTGTCACAGAATCTCTTCATTGATAAAACAGCTCAACATACATGCCATTTTAGAAACTCTTTTGCAGAGTCCAGACAGGTGAATTTCTTGCCATTTGGAGTAATTAATACACATGGGCCAACCAGGTATTTAAAGGTTACAGCTTCTGCCTGTTAGCATAAAAAATGAAGTAACTAAACAACCTTCACCTTCAGTATGTGTGAGAGTAGCTGTTCACATCATGACATGCAAAATGAAAAGCAGAAGTTAGAGCAAAGCAGAGCCTCTTCTTTTTTGTCCCCTAATCCTTAATCCCAGCCTCTTATATCTATTGTTTCTCTCTTTACCTTGCACTTTCTTGTAACTCCTTTCTCCTTCCTTATATGCCACTGCCTTCACTCTTTTTCCTTTCAAATACTCAAATACGTACCACACACACACATACATGCACATGGCCCCGGCATGGTGTCCCTGTGGCCCAGAGTAAGAGAGAGAGAGACAGGGGTAGAGAGAGAGGAGAGAGCAGCAGTCGCCTCACAAGAGCAGACCTCATAAAACTCCCTGTCACTTTGACTAATTTGTTAGTCTTGTCTCACTGTGTCGAATCGTCACCCCCCTCTTCCCCCTGATGCACCTCTACCCCGACTCCCCCTGTCCTTCTTTCCACCCCCACCACCCTCTCATATCCACGGGAAGAGGAGGGAGGGAGATAGGGAGGGAAAAAAGGGGGCAATAAATGTAATATAGTGCACTGGCCATTGGTTGCAGTGATCTACACAGCAATCCATCTACAGTCAGAGGAAGAACAGAGGCTTTATGGAGCAGAGGATAACATGATGGCTCGATTTCTCATCCACTTTCTGTCTCTGTCCGCCTCTGTCCCACAGTGAGACGAGCCCTCCTTGGCACCGGTAGAGTAAAAATAAAAATAGGAAAGGAGAATGGGGCTATTATGAATGCAGGTTGGGCTACAGTCCCTAATACTAGATTGGGTTGGACTGGGCCAAGCAGGGTGGGGTGGTATAAATTGGTTCAGATGCTCCTCTGGGCCTCACAGAGGACCCAAGAGCCAATACCGGATTCATAGAGATAAATTAAAAGCCAAAATCCTGCTCCAGGGGGAATCAATTGCCAGGTAATTATGGAGAACGGGACAGAGATTACAGAGACAAAACACAAACACAGAGATGTTCCCCTATGACGCTGCAGCATCACACCAGGGGAAACTGTGTTAGCTGGTTACGAGCATTTCTTTAATTTTTTTTTTTTTTTTTTTGCTATTGCTGCCCCCAACCCCCCTCCCTCCTCCCTTTCCCAAACCGACCCCCAGTACCTAGTCTTTAAATAGGAGCTCGAGCTCAGAGCTAAAAATAGGCCGCGTTTCACCGCCAGCCACCCTCTGCCGAGCTGTCAGCGCCCCTTCTCCCTCTTCTTCACAGTGAGGCAGACACAGCCCTCCTTCATGTGTTTTCGAGGGAGACAGGCAGCGTGTGATCACTCCAGCTCTAACCCATCTCCTCCAACACACACGGCAGACCCAACCTCTCCTGACTCCCAGGGAGGTTGCTGTGAACTCGCACACCAATTTGAGAGAAAGACTCATTCCCGCTGCGCTGGCCCTGTTTCTCTTCCACACAGAAATGAGGGGCAGGATGTCCTGACGTCTGAGCGATGGGTGATGGAAGGAGTAATTTGGGCAGGTACAGTACAGGCTGTGCACGATCCAGGAGCTTGCTTGACAGCAAGATAGGCCTACAGGGAGATTTTTTTTTCTGCTGTATTACCTGAAAAGATCCTCAATATATAAAAGATCCAATCTGGACAAGTGTCATTTTATCAAGGAATTTTGCTCTCTGTTTGCATTTACTATTTTCCCTTCAGTTGGGCTGGTGCGTCACATTAGTGGTTCTCAACCTAGGGGTCGAGTCCCCAAGGGGGGTCCCAAGATCATTTTCGAGGTCAGCAGATGGTTGTGGGTAAAAAATAAATAAATTACACATTTGAAAAGAATGCATTAATGTGTGAATTTGGTGTCATGCATGTTTTATA
>JAOWBC010000001.1:22676387-22760717 GCA_028566105.1 Hypoplectrus providencianus
TAGGTGAGGTGAGACAAATGAAATAGAGGCTGGAGTAAAAAAAAAAAAAAAAAGAAGAAGAAGAATAAAAAGCAGCAGCAATAAACTAAATCAAATGTTATTTCCTGCCCTGCCAATTAGTGTCAATAGTCTTTGTTTGACTTGCTGATTGACAGATAAAAAAAAAACAAAGAAAAAAAAAACAGTTAAACTAATTTCAAGCTTACGCTGACACTTAAAGTACGTATTGACAAAAATGCCAATTCCACTCAATGAAACAGCATGCTCTTAATTCCCTGAACCTCCAAGGTACTGATAATAATGACAGAGGTCAGACCACTTATAGTTGCTTTACACTGGTCAAAGGTCAGAGCCTTATACTATCCCTGTGTCTGCTTTTGGAATGAGGCTACTGTTACTCAGACACCACCACCTGCTCTTTGTTGGCTCTTTAAGAAAAGCCAGTCTGCATTAAACATCTTTAATTGAGCTTAAAAGGCTGTAAATGGCATCAACAGCTCCAATGAATTCACTGACGGCGAAACTGCTGAATGATAATGAGAGGCATCAAACAATGGATGGCTTATCAAGAGAATGCTACCTGATGACTTAGAAACTAAATGGTATCTGATGTGTGAGATGAAATGAAAGGAGCTGAAATGAAATCACAACAAAGAGAAATTCATTAACCCGGTATTATTATTATTATTATTATTATTATTTTATTTTATTATTTGTTTGCAACATTTCACTGTGGAAAGGTCACAGCTTCAGACTTAATGTTCCTAATTCGTTTACCTTTCATGAAAAATCTTTAGGCTATTACAAGTTAACTTTTCTCCCTTCATCACAAAATTCCTTCGTGAATGTGAAACAATCACGAGGTAACAGTGAGGCAATAACAGCCTGTAGCAGTACCTCCATTTCAACCAGTCTTGCCAACGTAGTTGTGTATTCTACAGTACGTTCCAATGCATTTCAAATGGCGGTAGAGCCTGATCTGCAGCTGTGGTGAACAACATTACATGGCAGAGCACAAACATTGGTGTAACTGTTTCAATAAAATTTGACGGTGGCGAGTCAGGAAACAAGTTATTTGTTTTGGGAGAAAAAAAGAACATTTCCACAATTCTCTTGGGGAAGTCAAGTAAACAGAATTATTTTGGGGAATTGCGAGTTTATGCAGGGCTCAAACAGAGTAATGCTCTATCACAGTTTTGGCAGCAGTGGCTTTGTTGTAGCATTTAGATGCAGCCAAAACTGAATGAGTTTAACTTTTTTTTATTTCCTCAGTTGAACGAACTAAAACCTGAATGACAATTTGACACTTTATTAATTATTTTACTTTTGTTACACTAATTTAACTGTACTGCACAGTCACAGTGCACATATGGTTATAAAATGAATCAGTGTCTCTTCCTCAATAAATCTGCTTTTATTAAAGATCGGTGATCAGATGTTCAGCATCCCTGCTAGCGTAAATTATTTTTACAGAAGTTCATCATCCGCCTTTGACGCCCAATTTGTGGAGACAGACTGCATATGTGTGCCTTCAACACTCTACACCTTCTGTATATATATTTTGCTCATAAGACAAACTGGTCTTCACTCTTCCCTCCATTTGGTAAGCCATATTCGTCATGTGCCACTGTGATTGGCACAGCTGTTTAAAAGTTATGAGATGAGTAATGTGACTGGCTGGGAAGGTAATGATTCATCACCCCGCCTTTCTATTAATATCACCCAATATGCCTTTCGTGCGTGGATGCTCCCTGAGGAACAAAAATAACAGGTGTCCCCGGATATGCCTTCATTGAGCATCATGTGCGCCAGACACAGCACTTGTTGTTTGCATTTCACTGTCTTTTTCTGAGACATTTGATATTTATTGCACAAGCAGTACTTTATGTAGCCTAGTGCTTGCTTTATCAAATATCTATCTAGAAGACATCAGAAGTATTTGTGTCTCAGGTAGTTTTTTTTATTCTTCTGATAAGCAAATTATTACAGAATTGATATGAAGTAATCAGAGATGATTAGCGTTTCTCTAATACTGAGAAGTAGTAACCGTTCCAGACTTGTTTAGTTAATGATTAGAAGGTAACACATGACAGATACTTAGGAAAACAATGCAATACTTTTGGAAGATAAGGGTCTTCCCATAACTGTAATATAAACTTTAACTGAACTTGGCTATAAAGTTAAACTTTGCACGGGATAGTTTAAGTCCGTACACTTCTGTCATGGTTCTTGGAGAACATTTTTCTGTGTTTAGTGTGTGCTTGATAGCTTTTCCCCTTGCTTGCTTTGTGAGCAGTGATATTCACAAAGCATAGTCAAACACGGTCAAAGGCCAGCGATGTCCTTGTCTCTCTTTCTCCCTCCTGCACTGTTATCAATCAGACCGACTAGCCAAAGATAGATGGACTCAAGTGCATGTGCACACAAACACACACACAGACACACACACACTCTGAAATGTACACACAGTCCTTTACTGGAAAATATAAGCAAGTTCCTCTCTTCCACACAGTTGGTTTTCCACCCCTCCGTGACTTCAGCTGACTTTTATTCATCATAACAGAATGAAAAATATAGATTTGCCTCTGGAGATTAGAGCAAAGAAAAAATGAATGTATAGACATAAAGGAAATAGAGCATGAAGGAGGGGGAAATATGGAGAGGGGGAAAAAAGTGAGTGAAAGAAAGAGAAAGACAGGAAAAAGGGAGAGATGGGGAGAAAGAGAGATGGCCTCTCTAAGTGCAGCAGCACACAGGCACAGAGCTGTGAGTTCCCAGGCAAGACAGCATGAGCTGCCTATTTGTCAGCATTGATCAACCCATTAAGGGGCTGTGGTGGGAAGCATATTGGTTTTGGAGGCCAAAGGGGCAGAGAGAGACAAAGATAAAGCAAGACGGGGAGATGTTGAACTCCTTTCAGCCTCGGCTGCCACACGTCTATAGGATGAAAAACCCTGTAGTCCTCCTATCCAATGTCTATGCAGTTCATTTTGCCGGGCCCCATGGTAAGGCAGTACATGTCATTTGTCTTACAGCATCTCTCAAGGCTCCACTGTATGTGTTATCTTAGCTTTCTGCTGCTGTAATTCTAATAAGGAACTAGCTAGCTTCTCAGACAGGCAGAATGTCACTTGTCCTCTTCCTTTGTGTGTGTACGTATGTGTGTAGGCAAAGGGTGGGTGGTGGGGTTGGGGGTAGGGGTGGGTCCTGGCCCTAGGGGAAAGCAGGCAGCCTCTTCGCCCAGCCTCTGATGAATTCATATAATTAACTCTGCCTTGATCTGTTGGCTAATCCTGCACTCAGTAATAAGGGATTAAAATGTCACCTAAGCCACCTGCTGTTATTGAGCCCCTAGACTTTTTGTGCCTCTGTGTGTGTGCGACAGTGAGAGAGAGAGGAAGACAGAGAGAGAGAGAGGGGATAAAAGTTAAGTGAACTTCAAGATTTTCTGCGCATTAGGCACATGTGCTCAAAGTATTTCTTCTGTTTGCACAAGAAAATGTATGTAGAGGACATTATAAAGTATCTCTAAGAAGCAGACGTAACTAACTGCTGCCATATGCATGTGAGCGCTACTCACAGCTCCATAGTTTGGCATCAAGCTGAACTCCATAATTTGGCAGGAAGCTGGAGCAGACGTTGCAGCAGACTCGCTCTGAAAACTCATTGTCACAGTCACTAAAAAGGGACATGAAAGTGGGACATGCTGGAAGGTGGGAGTTGAAAAATCTTTTTTTCCTCCCCTCTCACTATGACCTCCTTGGACCAAGTAAAGAAAAAAAGGAAGAAAAAAAGAAGAAAGAAAGGAGTGCCAATTGGTTGGCTAACAGCCCACAGACCAACGGCCAGCTTGCCTTGCCTGCCTGCCGGCCACCTCCGTTCGGTTGCTTAGCAACCCCAAGTGTACTTTTGGGTTGTCTAATGACTCTTGTTGCTGCAGTGGCTCAGGGGCTACTAATGAAGCCTCCTGACCAATCGCTGCCGTTTAAGACCTGGAAGCTGACTGATCACTGGACAGGGATCTTGGGACTTCAGGCTACTCTAAAGCTCTTATGTGAGACAAATTCTGCCCCCAACCTGAGCTGCTGTCAAGACACACTCACAGACACACTTACAATAGGTACACAGGACAAACCACACAATGCTCCAACTGACCTTAATTTTCTCCACCACATACTTACATATATCAATGCTTCACCTGACCTGAACTTTCCTCACACTCACATGTAAACATATTCCGTCTAACAGTGAAGAATGATGATGTCCCTGTCTTGCTGTTTAAGGCCATACAAGGAGGATAATAATGATGTTAAGGGCCCCTTTAGCCCTTGATCCACACTATAAAGACAAAACCAACAGGACTCTATGTCTACTCCGTTCTCCCAGAGCCTCTGTAAACCAGCCCCCGGCTGTGGCTCAAACATCTGGACCCTTTCCCCCTGATAACATGAGGACATTTAGTGATGACCAATTTTCCATTTGCTGATAGTTTTTCAGGATTGTGTATAAAAGGCCTAGATCAAACCAACAATCTCTCCTGGGTAGTTTAACTATTGAAACTGCAAAGACATACCACAATAATCACATTGCAGGGCGTACAATGTCAAGTTTGGAAAATTAAGTCAAACACATCATTATTTTCCTGACTGATACAAATTTGCAGTCTTGTATGGTTCTTTATTATCACATCTCCCATTACCTCAAGTCTAGGTATTATATACCAGTTTTTGTGTTTGGGGTACACAAATTCTGCCTGAGGGACTTAACTTTGAGGGTTAGCTCAGTGCATGTACAGCTGGGTTTGCTAGCTTCTTTGTACATCTATTTGTGAAATAAAGAACTCCTGTCCTGTGTGTGGTATTGCATGTTTTCTCATATTACTTTTGCGTGTTTGTAGTTTGAAGACCACACAGAGTTGTCAGGGATTCATCTTGGAGAAATGGCTGCTAATATAGGACACACAACCATGTAATGTGATGAGTACAGCAATCTGAAAACTTGGATAAGTTGTATAATGTGATGGTGTATATTGACCTCTTTGTCCCTGTGTATTCACATCTGTGTGCATGTTTACAGGTTCATTTGAGTGTGACGGTGCTTGTGTCTGAGTGTGTGAGTGTGGATTCGTTCTCTTCTTGTTGTGATGTGTCCGTCATCTCCCTAAGCCTTGTTCCAGTGTCACAGCATATTGCTGGGCGTGTACATTACATCCCCAGGGTGTCACCATGTATATGCTTGTCTATACATGTCCAAAGTCTTGGGTCTATATTTGGCTGTGGTCAACTGCTGTCAAGTGCTGTGTTGCCTGAGGGCCCAACACCCACTGTGCTGCCCTAGCTGACTGATCTGAGGGGGCAGCACCGTGTGCCATTCACTGGCACTCACATGTTGGACCTGTCTGCATGGCCTAGTTAGAAAGATAGGCCCACTGCTGACTGAAGCCAGAAAAACACCACGCCAAATATAAAACACAATGCCAAATATGACATGCGTGGGTAGCCTCAATAAGCAAGGGTCTTCGAGGGTGGCTCTTAACACCCACCCTTTTCACAAAGGAAAGAGGGAATATTATTATTCCTTTTTCAGAAAAAGGCACAGGATCGAGTGTTTTTCTGTTTTCATATTCAAACTCCAGGGAGTGAGAAAAAATGAAACCATAGACAGGGGAGCAGAAAGAGCCAGGGGAGTTTTTATTCACGGCATGCAGTTTTTAAAAGGTTTTTTTATGTTAGCTTGGCGACGTTTTGCTTTCACCTCACTATAAAATGGTTCTTCAAAGGTTGTTTATCGATTCCCTACTGTTAACCTTTCACGAGCTGTTTCACGGCTACGCTGTTCGGTGGCTCTCAATGGCTTCCAGGAGTAGCAGGCTGGGTCAGGGTGGGGTTGGCTGTCCAGACCATTGGCATATTGGCTGTGAGTAGCAAAAGGCCTTCTGGGTAGGGAGGAGAGATAGAGGAGGAAGGGATGGGGCCAGAGAAAGAGGGATTGCTGAGGGTCAGGGATGGCAGGATATAGCTGGTGACTGCGAGTCTGGAGCCAGGAGGGGACAGGAAGAGCAAGGGCCAGCCTGAAAGGACCTCTCCCTGTGGGGCTGGGAGTGGCTGATGTAATGGCATTAATCTCCAAGTGCCATCTGACACCCAGTGTGGCTCCGTCATTGAAAAGTGCTAATTCTGCTGAACTGTGAGGGGAATTCAGGCATCTCTAGAGGCAGTGCCCTGGATTAATTAAACACGTTGGCATGGAGCACTGAACAGATTTATCTCTTTTACGGCATCGTCACTGTTTGATTTTTTGCGTTTAGCTCACAGAGCAGGACAAACTCAGGACATTAACGCCAGGAACACTGCCACATTTCACTTGTTCCCTTCCTGCTTCACATATTGTAGCCGTTGCTGCTATCGTTTCGTGCTAACCTGGGATTTCCCTTCTCTTCCTCGTCTTTCTTTCTCTCCTTCTCTCCCTCTCTACAGATGAACCGGCCCATCCAGGTGAAGCCTGCCGACAGCGAAGGACGAGGAGGTAATTAACCTTCTCCTGGTCTCTGTTGCACCCCCCCCCCCCCTTTAAAAAACACACACGCAAACACACAAATACACTGGAACTGCACACACGCAATCCTTAATATTCTACTCTCACTTGAGACACACTGGGAGTTAGTAGAGTAGCCCGTAATATAGGTCACTTGCTTCTATTGACTTCCCATCTGTGCCAGCAGAGGGGCTGTCTCAGGTTCACAGTCACTGGGAGCGGTTCAAAGACGAGACAGAGACACAGGGAGAAAGAGAGTGAACAGAAAATAATGGCTAGCTATCTATGAGTCTGTCTCAGTAATAGCTGTCACATGATTACACTGGCATTATATGTATAGTCTAGTATAAACTGTTGAACCATCTAACATTTATGGAGTCAGATATAGTGTGATTCAAGTGGTAGTGTAAAATATTTCAGTTAGTGGCATGCAGTGCGTTAGAATTTAGTTGATTTTTTTGTTTTACTGGTCAAGTCTGGCCAATAACCTTAAACTGGTTTGTTTTAAGCCAAACCAGCTGACTAGCCATTTGTTGTAACAACAACGACATTACAGTGCTAAATCCAACTTGTATTGCATTAGTATACAGTTTTTTCACACATACATTCCTTGGGCAGTCCGCCCAGGTATATTAATGTCCGCCAAAGTATACTTGGCAACCTATTTTAACATCCGTCCAAGAGAACGACAGCATCCACGACTGAATAACTCTTGGACAGTCTTCCCTCGCTCATCAAATGCTCTGCAGAAAAACAGACGTTCTCTGGTATAACGTTAGCAGACACAGACATGTAGTTTTAAGCAGCATGACAACGTGATTGACACATGGATTTATAATGGGAATTGGATACAGCGTTGGAGGTAGAACACCATTCATTCCTATGAAAGTTAAACAGAGGCACATGAAGTCGAAAAAAATGTCTTCAAGGAATAAAATTGCCAAAAAACCCTCCACTCCCTTGGGGCCCATAGAGTATGTGCTGGGGTGTTTACTTGGAATTAATGTGGGAGAGGCGTATATATGCCAAGCTATAAGATGAAACTGTGATTACAGTTACTGCACTTTCATTCATGACTGTGTCAGTCCCATCATGTTTCACTTGGGACTGGTTTCTCAGCCAACTGCTATTTGAAATTGTTGGTAGATCAGTCCAGGCCAGGAGTTGGCCCTTACCAAAATATTATGCTGGCCCAACCCCACTGCTTATTAAAGTTAAATTAAATTATTTGTTTTGAAATAATATTTATCTTTAAAAAGTAAACCTGCCTGTTCAAAGCATGCAACATCCCATTTAAATGTGTATTTTTACTTTGGCATTGCACCGATTCTCTTGCATGGCCTCCTCTCTCCATCTTTAGTCTGACTGACATGGTGATTGACTAGTTCATTCTGAAGCCATTTGTGACTAACATCACTGAGGTTAATGCAGATTAAGCCTGTTAAAGATTTACATGGATGGAATTGGATCTAATTGGACCAGTCTGTGTCTGCCCTGTGCTTGCATTTCAGAGTGGTGATTTAGACTGCCTAGGTCAGATTAGACTGAGCCACTCTGCTGATTTATGTGGTCAAGTGTGAATCAGATGGCCCATTTCTATTGCCACACACACCCCGTGTAGATCTTATTTTTGTCATGGCGGCACTTTAATTAACGGCCATCTAAAAACAGGCAAAGTCTGACCGACAAGGCCTGGGCAAGAGCCAATCGGCATTCTCACCAAGATAAATTGGATCTCTGGACTTAAGAGGGGAGGATGGATGGGTCCCAATATCAATTACTACCCTTTTTTCGGGAGAAAGAGAAGGGAGATGAACAGGCAGTGTGAATGAAATACAGAGAGCTCTTAGGCTGGCACAGCCCCGGCGAGTCTGTCAGATGAACTTTCTATATGGGAGGACAGGATAGGACACAGCACAGAATGAAATAAGACCAAGCAGACAGGCCCCAACAGAGATATTGAGCGTTAATGGCAACAGGAAGTCAGCAGACAGGCCAGGGAAGTAAACCACAGTCGCGGCTGACAATGAAATGAGATTTACTATGAAGGCCTGTGGTTAAAGGAAAATAGACAGCACAGCTAGGACTGACAAGAGGGGAAAGTAGCAAGGGATTCATCCGTGGAAGGCTGAGAAGCAGTCAGGTGCACCAATCCCAGTGGGGCCTCCAGATTGTCAAACCCAGGGCTGCACCAGGACATTTGTACCTCTAGAATGGATTCACATTTATCACAACCAAGACATCGGCAATTATCTGTCATGGGAACTTGTACAGAGGTCTCGATTACGTGCCTTTGCAGGCATTAGGGCCCATTACTCCATTTGGAGACTCCAGTAGCCTCTCTTTTGTTCACCCTGTCCCAGAGAGACGTCCTTTCCCTAGGGATATAGGATTGTCAGGAGCAGAAGTAAAACCAGAGCTCAGAAAATGACTAGGGTTTGGGGGGTGCCTCACAATCCTGCCGCTCTGCTGCCATTGTGGATCACAGAGCCGATTCTCTTGCTGTCTATTAGAATGACTCATGTCTTATTTTATTTTTTCCTTGGATTATCAAGAAAGAATGGAGCATGGGAGGGGAGCTTCACGGCCTTTAAATCTATTTCTGTTTCTTGAATCAGCCGACCTCTTCCCCACAAAGTCCACATTTATCTGATGCGCTTAACACCACTTTTTTTCTGCACAATTCTATCAAACCATGATTTCAACTCAGAGATACTGAGAGAACAATTGAGGCATTGGTCTTCTGTTCAGTCACTCTGTGGTCAGTGCAGGAACAGACACGCTACTGTATCTCCACTTGAAACCCAAGCAATTTGCTTCAATCCAAAAGGGCTAGAATGAGGAAAAGTGGACATATCTCGGTCTCTCCCTCTCTCTCCGCATTGCTTCCTTTCTTTCTACCTCTCTTATTGGTAAAGCAGTGCAAAGGGAGAGATGAAGCGAGTGATAGTGAGTGAGGTGGGGATTCTGTACAAGGCCCACGGAGGAACGCAAGAGAGTGAGAGATGGAAGACAAAAAGAGCGAGAGGGGAAGAGACGACAGGATGAGAAAGTTAACGGAGGGTGATGGAGGCAGCTGAGTGAATCTCAGCAGTAAATCATCTCAGAGCCGCCCCATCCCTATCTCCTCCTCGCCTCGCCAGGAATCTTTTTCCCCCTGACCTTGTCTGCCGCTGTGTCTGTGAAGAAAAGATGGGGCCAGATTATCTATGATTGGAGATGGCCATTATCTAAACACAATCTTGGAGCCAGGTCCCACTCCTCTAGCCACTGCTGTGAGACTGGAGACCACACTGATGAGAAGAGAGATGATGGGTCAGCCAGCAACACCCTCTCCTTTTATTAACTCTGATAAGATGGTTTCAACACTCTCCCGAAATGCCCAGCAACCTCCATCAACATCGACTTTTTCACAAAGTGCCACTCTCAGTGCATTTGTCTACACAAAGTCTCTTTACCCCACTTGTTTATTAGCTCCCCATACTTTTGTTTTATTGGATACTTATACAGTGCCAGGAGCATTGCAATCCCTGCATTTGATACTCAGCAGCCCTGTGTGAGCCGTTTTAATATCTTACTCGTGCCTTTATGTCTGTCTGGCTGAGGGGAGTCTTTGTGAATGGGTTGTGTTTGTCCTTGCCAACCTGCTGCTCTTCAGAAGGTTGACCCCAGTCGGGGCAGTGAAGAGATTGACAGGACCTTAAGATGTTGCGCACTGTGCTGTCATGCCCCACCCCAGCAGGTAGGGAAGAGTGAGGGCTGCTGGCTGGCTAAGTCTGGCAGGCCACAGGGGAGGGGCTGTCTGGAGGCTCCTCACGCCCACAGAAGAGCGCGCTCCACTTTACATGCAAATGAAGCCAAAAGATCCCTCTCTGCCTCTGGACACGATCGTGCAAAACTCTGAAAAGTCAAGAAGAACCCTGGCAGCGATGTGGTGTGTGTGTGGAGAAACACACACAGATGTGGGGACACTTGGACAGGCAAAAGAAGTCAGAGTTTCCAACATTGACCATTGAAGGGTATTCATTTAAGGTTTTGAGGCATTGGTTTAAATTACTTTTTTTGCAGAGCTCCATGATTGGACCTTACCATTAGAGTTGTTTTTTTTTTTTAAAGAAAAAAAAAAAAAGTTAAATTGTTTGGACTGAAGACACAAAAAGCAATTTTTCCTCAATTGTTCTATGCTGGTTTTTGATCGTGCAAAGAAGTTTTAAAGCTCCCCTCCCCTGGGTAAATGGCTGTGACAGCTCTAGTGGTATAAGTAATGCATTTACAAACACGAAGTCTGTATCCTCTCATCGTGCCGGATACACTGACAATTTGAATGTTTGTTCTCCTCTGATTATTCCATTTACCACCTCACTATACTGGATAATCCACTTGCATACATCAGATTGGGACCAGCAGCTGAAAGGTTTAGTGTGTGGTTGCACATCATTTTCACTCGGATGGGGTCTAATTACTTCTGTTAGCTGGGTAGGAACTAAACATGAGTTAGAAGTAGAATGGGGCTTATTAAGTAGTTGAAGTCGTTGCCTAAAGGCAAAAAGAATGCTTGCAGGGGTTGAGAAACACAAACTGAACGGATATATGGTACAGGTTGTTTTTCAATTACCTAACTACTCTACTTCACACCTTAAATATTAACTATAACACTGCACACGGACTTTGCACAGTGACATATAAATATACACCCTGTGTGAGCTTTTTTTTTTTTTTAACTCGAACTGGAATAAAACACTGTAGTGTTGCTGTACTACATTTTGCAAACTATTGTATGAACAGTCTCATTCAGAGAAATTGTTGAGTGGGTGCAAAACTATGAATTTAGTCAGCATTCTGCTTCAATAGTGGACTTCAATCACATTCAAGTGATTTCTGTTATTACGAACATTAAATCAAATGATTCCCTGTAATATAAACTGTTGATCACTGCTGCTGGGATACTTATTACCCCATTCTGCAGTTTTTTGTATTTGCAGGCTCCAGGTCCTTGCTCATACTCTGCCTTTAAGTTAGCTAAAATCTGTCTATGCTAACCACTTAAAATCTTAACTTCATGAAATTAAAACTACTTCAGGTCTGGCTACCTCCCTGCTGCACCTGCTAATATCACTCTATACAACAGGCAGTGGAAGAAGGATTAGGTTCTTCTAGTGAAAGTGGTGATACAAGAGTATAATTCTAAAATTTTCATGATGCAGAATGGCCCATGTATTAATGTGTTTGACACTTTTATCGTCACAGCAGCTCAAGCTACTTGTGCAGAAGCTTCATCCAAAATAATTTTATAATTTATTTGTTGGTAACATATTTATAAATTATCTCAATTTAAAAAATGAGACTTGATTAAAGGCATGTAGTGAAGTAAAAAGCACAATAATTATCTTGAGGTGTGTTGGACTAGAATTATGTTGCATGAACAGGAGAAGTACAAGTATCTAAAAATCTTACCTAAGTACATAACTCCCTGTTGTCACCTCTGACAACAGGCAGTGCAGAGATTCTGAGTACATGCCATGTTTCAAAGTGTATATTACTATTTATTAACACAGGCACAAACAAATTGACTGCATTTAAAACCACAGGTCGGCCTTGACACACACACGTTCACACACAGGGGGCCGAGGTTACAATACAAGGTGCCACCTGTTCATCCGTGAAATATCCACATTCACTCATATACCCATGGGACAGCTATCAGGAGTAATTCTGTGTTGTAGGACTATTTTTAACGTTACCCAGAACTTAGGCAATATGATGAATGTGACAAACTTTTATTTTTAAATCAAAACACCTCCATTTGTCTTTATGTTGTTGTTTTTTTTCTGGTCTGCTTTAATATAATTTTTTCTCAATGCATTTTATGTCATTCACTCACTAGGTTGCATCCTCATTTTTTTTTTTCTTAACCAAAAACCATTGCAGTATTCTGTGATGAATTTGTGATCTGGCAAGTTTTCTGAAAACCAATGTCATTCTTTGACTTCTGTTCTATGTGTGATTTACTAATTTTAAATAGAATGCAGCATATGTTGCCATTTCAGTCAATGTATGAACCCCTCAGGGGAACATCAATATGTTCTGTTTTCTGAGTACTTTTACTGTATTTGAGACTGTACAATTAACTCAACTTAATTTTTCTTTGATCACTTATTTTCAAGCCTATCATCTTTATATTAATAACTACCATACAGACTTTTTAATTTTATTAATGATTAAATAGCATTGACTGCAGGTGATTGCTTGTCCAATAAATAATTAATTAACTGATATGCTGTTTTCAGCACTATCTATTTTACAAGAAAGATAATGTTAATCTATTAAAGTTTCTAAAAAGCGGCATAGAGGTAACATTTTGTGAGTAAATGAAGCTTGTAAGAGGTGAATTATCCCCTGAAGTTATTTGAGAAAGGGAAATTAAGTCTGTTAAGGATGCAAAAATCTCATGGCCAGAGGACTGTTTACTCCAGATTTAAACAGTTACAACAATGCCTTGTCTTTGACAACATCCTGTGCATCGCTAAAATGGCAATTGTAGGTGTTTTTTTCCCTCAATGGTGTGCAAATGTATAATGCTCATTATGTAAAAAGCCTATTGTGAAAGTAAATGGCACCTTTTGATTCAAAACAGACTCCTGCCTTTAAACAAATGGGACATACAGTCGATGATGAAAAATAAAGTGTAACTCAGTATTAGGAAGCTGTTCCCAACATTTTGTACACTGGGTCTGTACGCCTACATGTGCGAGCGTGTCTGGTGGCGGGCCTCCCAGGCAGCAGCGCACCAGCATCAGGCTTTTCTAATGAGACCATAAGAAGCACAACTTCTCTGTTGTGCTGCCTGGAACATTACTCTGCATTTGAAATGCACCCAGCGGCCTAGCAGGCATCTTTTATCGTTGGATGCAGCTGTCCATGCTTTCTGAACACTTACTACTACCAAGCTTCCCTGACTGCTGCCAGCGGGCAATAAGTGATAGAATCGTGAAAAAAAGGGGTAAAAAAAAGAAATATTTACCACGACACAGGAGCAGGAGAGTAATTCTTTAAAGAGAATATTCCCATTATTGGCAAACAAAAGGAGAAACTTTTGAAAAGTAGACTTCACAGCAACTGAGAAGTGCCTGGAGTGAGAGAGTCGGGTGAGGGATGACAATAAAGGGTAAAGAGAAAGATACAGAGAGGGTAACTGAGAGACAAAAGGAGATGAGAGGGAAGGAAAAGCACAATCTATATGCATATACTGCAGCCTACAACACAAGTAGCACTTTATTCCAGGGAGAGAAGCATCAATCTTGACAGCATATGGCGTCTGTGCAAAATCCATTAATTTTTAATATACCGGGCGCTGAAATGAAAAGGCTTCCTGAGACAAGCAATTGTCAGATGTCAGTAGTGTTTTGATAACTTTTTTGATCTCCCTTTTTTATTTGCATTCATAAAACGGGGCTGTCCACATGCCACCTCAGTTTGGACATGGCTGGAGACTGACATGGAACCATTTTCCACACAATTGCTCCCACCTTCACCAGTCAGGCGAAGAGGAGACAAAAAAGACATGTGTGGAAGGAAGCACTGGCAAAGGCCTGAAAAATGAGTCACACAACTGTGCATAGAGATACATATACAGTACTGTACGTAATATCACAAAAATAACTTCCTATCTGTCTTCCATATACAGAAAGCATTTAATTAGCCTGTTTAATCATACATTATACATGTTTCAGGATTATTTACTGGTAATTTTATACAATACATAAATATCAAAGTCATATAACCACCACTCCTTCCACACACACAGACATGCACACACATTATTTTAAAGTAGTGGCAATGTTTAAAAGTGCAGATTACAAAGGTCTCTTCAGAGTAGAGCAGAGAAGTGCTATAGAGCTCAAATGTTCTCCAGCTGTGTGGCTCAGCTCTGTTAGAGGGATAAGATGAGCCCCTCTCAATGAGAGATAAGTACCAAGAGGTCAAACAGTCAGCTCAATGAGTTCTGTCACACTTTTGTATCCTCAGACAGTTCTATAGGAAAGTCCTCACCCCTCTTAATGCAAATACATGACTGCACTTAATAAAAGTATTCTTTCTTTTCTCCAATCCTCTCCCCACTTTCAGTGGATAACTCTTTGGAGACATGGAGTTTTCTCCTTGTGCGGAGGGTGCGTTACAAGATATTTATTCATATTCATAAAATGCCAATTTAAAGCGTGCGAGTGGCCATAGGAGATGAGCGAGAACATGCAAAATCCAATAAGGGCTGCTTCGGAGACAGGTGCAAAGTGGACTAATTAATAGCAATCTATACACTGGCCAGGGCATGCAGTGGGCCGACTGAGACACTCTTAGGTCAGGCAATGAAAAGATAGCAGCTCCAAATTCATTTTCTCACCGTGGCTCTCCCAAAGGAAGGCTCCCAAGTACACTCACACTTCCTTTAATGCCTTCACTGGGGTGTAATTTATTTTTGCGTTTGCCAGCACATTTGGAAAGTTCATTACTTCGCTCATGGCTTGTTAATTAGCCTTGTAAAGCCGCCATTAGATCTCCTCGGGCCAGGACCGAGATGAGACTTTTGTCCCAAAACATTAACACACTGCAGGAGGCCTGTAAAACCGCACTCTGCCCATTTAAGTTGCAACAGTGACACCTCAGTGAAAAGCTGAAAGATGGAGGGACAATCAAGGCAAAGTCATGTGCGCTTTGGACGAGCTGTTGCCTCATTTCATGTTTCACCTTTGCTGCCATGGACAGGGGTCAGGCTCATTCCTCTCCAACACCTGTTCAGGGCTGACTTTACAGCTACGCAGCTCCTCCGCTGATGCCCCATATCTAGCTAGATGTCTGTCCTGTCGCTCTTTGCTAAATCCTAGTCGACGGTATAAGTGGCTGTCTCAGCGGTGATCTCTTCAGGGTTCTCGCTCACTTCCAACCCTGGAGCTCCAAGGGGTGGAGGGACAGTAATGAGCAGCCGTACCAGACTCAGCTGGCGGGGTTGAGAATTCCTGCTGTGTGAGGCGTGACTACAGGAACACGGACTGACACCACAGCTACAACACCAGCAGAGGAGACCAGGCAGCTTGGCCTTATTGATTATGCAGGTGCTCATTTGTGTGGCCAAGCGGGTAGCAGGCACGTGTCTCATTTGAACTTTACAGGAATGGAACAGGATCCGATTTCCCCGCTGCAAAAAGGAAGCCCTGGTGCTTTATTTTTAGAACAGCTGCGTCTAATGGGGCCTGGCAGGTACAGGAGGCGTCACATCTGTCGAGGCCCAGGTGATGCTCTCGCCCTCCGCTCCTCGCCCGCTCCCTACCAGTCAAATGACTCACACTGAAGATCAACAGTGTCATTTCCAATAAACTCTTCTTCCTCTTCCTGCCACTTTCCATCAGTTCTGGCGATGGGTTCTTGCTAGTAGCCATTTCATTCCACAACACAGCGGAATAGGGGATGCATAATGTAAAAGATGTAAAGAAGATGAATGCACTGTCTAATGCCAGGGCACTGGGAAGATTAATTAGAAAATTCAGCTTTCTGGCTGGCCAAAATGTAGTGGTATAGAGCCCATACATCTGAGCCAGAGTGCCCCCCTCCGGAGCTCAGGAAGCTACTTTGATATGCAGTGTGAGTGAAGGTCTTGGTGCAGGTGGAGCGGCCCTTCAAACCTAATGAGGAGCAACACTGCAAATCTCACTCCCGTTGAGCATTGCAGAAGAAATTGGAAAAAGACAGTAGTCAATGTCAGGCCAGATGTTAAATCACACTTGATTCAGACTGCACAAGGGGACTGCTTTCTCATTCTAACACTTTTTCGAGACCACTTAACCGTGGCCTTTTGCGACTGATGAAGCTGACCAAAGTTGTCAGTTAAATAGTCAGAATATAGCCCTGAGATTTCTGTGATTCAGACGAATCATTGCATTTATGTGCAACTAATACATTGTAACCCTAACCCTAACCCTAACCCTAAGACAATACCTGATCAAAATGCCCCTTTTTGGACAGGACCAATTGCTTTCTGCTGAGAACTGCTCATCCAGACTGAAAGTCACACAGTAACACAAAACTACAGATCAAGGTATCAGTGAACCAACCAGCATCGTAAAAATTCCTGTTTTTGTCTACATTAAAAATAAATTCACCACTTCACTCAGATAGCCCTTTCAGACGTAGAATTGTAGCCAGTATATATGCTTTCTTAAAACCCAAAAGAACCATTTACAAAAAAAAAAAAAAAAAATCTCATGAGCACATACTCGACACTGCACTCTTCAATTAGATCCATAGCAGTACATCTGCCAAGTGTCAAATCTATTTGCTCCAAGCATCTCACAACTTTTAAGCATCATTTTTGAATTGTTGACACAAAAATTAGGTACCTTACTCATAATATGGAGAGTAATTAAGCTAATTAAACCACTGATTTAACAGAAACATTTAGTCAGGAGTTCATTTATCACAATAAATATGGCCTACTTTAGACCTTGTAGCTTTAATAGTTTATAGTTTTCACAGTGAGCTCTCACAGTTTTAGTGTTGCAGTGCAACGCTTTCTGCAAACATCCTTAATAGGGTGTTTAATAGGTTGTGGTCATGGTTATTGTGAGGTATGCAGAAAGGAATGTCATAGGAATGTCATTTACCATTTCACTTGTGTTGTACAATTGTGCTGTGTCTGTGCAACACAGAAGAAGCCACATTCTTACTCTATACTGCACAATGTGAATCTTGCTTGATTTAAGTTTCTTCTTGTTAGAAGTTGAAAAAATGACAAACATGTAAACCTTTGGCTCGAAAATGATCCAAGAACTTTTAAGAACTTTTCACTGTAAAGCTTCATCTGTTATTTCTGTATGGCCAACACTGGGCAACGTGCAGAATCATGTTCACATTTTAATCCTGCTCCATTCATTTTCCAAAGCATTTGTTCCTTGACTTCAAGTTTACCATAAAGCTTCATACTGAAGAAAAGTGAGTGCATGTAATGTGTCTCCATACAACATATTCTACGCACTATGAGCAAAATGTGGGGCAGATGAGAACGTATAGTATTGAATGAGAAACCTGCACACGGTGGCTGAGACGTGGTTTAGGTGTGTAACTTTTCGAGAGTTTACCATGGGATAGTCTGTGCAGCAGAGAGTTTACTCTTACTCTTGCTTATTATAAATCCAACTCCTTTGGTGATGAGAAAATGTTCTACCATGTTCTTGTTCCATGTTCTCTTTCAACTCAGTGACTTTAGCATCCAGACGATCTAACAGTTTGTCTACCTGTGCAAAATATTCCCGCTCTCTTTCTACCTTTACCTGAAACCCACAGCGCTCCAAAACATCATCCGTATCAAACGTCACCGTGGCAGACTTGAATAGCTCACTGGAAACAGGAATACATCTCCCTCATACCAGGGTGGGGTGGCACACCACACAACAGTAAGATCAACAACAATAACAACAGCAGCAGCAGCAGCAGCAGCAGCAGCGTAGGCTCAACACAGCAGACTGCTGATAAAAGAGGGTGGTGGTGGTGAGGGTGTGAGGGTGGGGGGTGGTGGTGGGGGTGGTTGAGTTGCACAAGTTCCTCTCAGCTCAGCAGAACGGTGCCATCAGCTGTAGCATTTGTCTGTTCTCTCCTCTCTTCCACCCTCCCTCCTTCCCTCCCTCCCCCCTTCCTCTCTTCCTATCCAGAAGACAGGAAGCTGTTTGTGGGAATGCTCGGCAAGCAGCAGAGCGAGGACGACGTCCGGCGGCTGTTTGAGACCTTCGGCCAGATCGAGGAGTGCACCGTCCTGCGAGGGCCTGATGGGGCCAGTAAGGGTCAGAGCCCACACACCTCCCACTCTTCTTTTTTTTTTTTGTTGCCCTGTCTGTCTTTTAATCCCTCCGTCTGTCTGTACGTGAGCTGTCTCTCTTTGTCTTTCAGCTTCTTGCATTTTTAGAACCATGCTTCACCTGCTGTGCACTCATTGACATCGTCTGCGATCCACTCTGCTCTTCTGAATAACTCATCCGCCCCTTCAGCTATTCTGTTTTTTCACCACCTCTTATGTGTCTCGCTCACATTTCTTTCATACCTCATTGTCACCATGCTCCAACAACTCCCCCCCTCCCTTCCCCCTGTTTTCACTACTCTCTGTATTCCCCTTCCCTTTTTTGTTCTCACTCTACCTCTCCTTCCTCACTCCTTTTTTCTTTCCCTCCCGAACTTCTTCTCATGTTGTCTCTTCATCTCGGCAGCTCCTCTCACCCTGGGCTTGTACTCAACAAATCCATCACACAACACCTCGCCTTTCAGCTCACCCCTCTCCCCCCCTCCCCCTCCTCCTCCCCCTCTTCCTGTTATCTGAAAAGCGGAGGGGTGTAATCATGTTTGTTTCCCACATTCCCGTCATCCCTCCCCAGAGACACCATTGGACGATAATGTCCTACTGTAAATAAAGCAGCCAGGCTCTGGGTTTTGCTGCTGTCACTCACTGTGCGACAGATTTGCCTGCATTCACGAACAGCTTATGCATTCATGTCTGTGGCTTATGTGCTATTTAGTTAGTAGAGCGTGGTAAAATTAAAGATGGCTGTGAAATGTGCGATGCAGGTGGGATTGCTCTGAGAGAGCAAGAGGCTCCCCCATCATCCTTTGATGGGTCTCTGTCTCACAGCCATATTTGAAGCGATAATGCCAGTGATATTGCTCGGAACCTCTACCTTCCTTTCTCTCTGTTGACTGTGATTTATTCTCCTATATGAAGCGTCTGGATGTGTGAAAAGGATGTGTGGGAAGGCAAAGGAGAGGGGGTGATAATGTGAAAGCCTTCTGAGTATATCAGAGAGAAAAGGCTGGCTATACTGAACCACATGCCTATCTGTGTCTACATCTGTTCCTCTCACTGTTAATCCCGGGTCTATTGCTCTGCATCGCCCCACCGGCCCACTACCTCTCTTTCTCCCTGGCTTGTTTCCTCTTTTTGCTGTCGCTCCCTCCCTCTCCGGCTCCCCCTCTTCCTGTCTGCTCAGATGCCTCAAGCTGATTGACAGCACATAAAATGAAATAAGGCCGGTGCTGCTGTGTCAGACAGGAGCTAGTTTTCTCCCTCATTCGCGCTTTCACTCCTTTTCACCCTCCTGCACCCCACAACTCATCTATTTTTTTTTTCTTTTTCCTCTCTTCATGTGCCATACGTTTCCTGTGTTGGTATTTGTCCATTATCACTGGCTTGATCATCACCTTTTCTTCCAAGTTTTCACTGCTATGAAATGGAAAACTGTAGAGCAATGTTCACTACGAATGCCACCACCAGACAAAGGTCTCACATATAGGTATCTGGTCCTATCACTCACTGTGCAACAGTCCCACGCAATCATTACGGGATGTTACGGCAAATTATTTTGCCAGCCGCCTCGCTTGGGATGAGGTTCCCGTAATTTGAATGAGACAGACCTTGAAATTGACAGTGCTATCTGTTCCATGATGGAGGCTTTGTCCCCTGTTGATGTAAATTTATGCTACTCAGAAGCTTTTCAGCACCCCTCTTCACCCAATAAAAAGGCCGAGAAGTTTAACATCCATCTCTCTATGGCGCTGCTCCTCAAAGTACTTTCAAAGTGCAACACTTGCTGCCAGAGTTGAATAGAGCCCTGAATTGTCAGGAAAAATAGAGAGATGGCTTTTAGGTCTATAATTAAGTTGTGTTATAAATGTCACCCATCCAGCGGGATGGAATTCATGCATACATATTATTACCCCGGGAATTCAAAAGGCAGTGCAGATCCTCTCGCTTGAAAGCAATACAATCTCTCTTTTTCCTTTTTCCCCAACTCATTCTGAGCCATCAAATTCAAAAACTCAAATGTGCACTATAATTTATGAGGCTGTAGCACTTCCAATTCTTTTGAGATGTTGTGCTCTGTGTCCCTTAACTTTTTTTTTAGGTCAGGAAAAGGAAGGCTACTGCACTGGTTCTTGATGGAAAAATTTGAGGACATTAGTATGTTTCACATGACTTTGCCATTGATGGTGTATGCCAAGCCCTGCTGTTTTGAGCGTCTTTCTGGCTGGGCTGAGCTGCTGGGGTCACTGGGATTCTGGCATGATATGTGAAGGCCTTGTTAGGGAACCAACAGCAACTTATCTTGCCTTACAAAAAAAAAAAAAAAATGCCCTCGCAAGAACAAACTGCCCCTTATTATTTCAACTACAAAGGTTAAACGCATTTGTTCCTTCAAAGACAGACTTGCAGTCAAATGGCACACAGTAGGCTGACGCATTTCAGTTGGACAAATGAAGACCTTTCCAGCCTCTACCCGGAGGGGAGTTCAAGTGAAGTAAAAGGGTGCTAGAGTGCTGTGACAGAATCAAAGGCTTTTTGACTTATCTGTTTGCCTCTGTAGATCTATACAGCTTTGAGGACATTTGACAGTACAGGAAGCACACAGCCTTCACTACTCACCACATTTCTGCACACAACGGTTTCAACACTTTATTGTGTGGCTCGAATGTGGACGGAAAGCCTCAGGTAAAGGTGGAAATTGTCTTCCATTGATTGAGCACATACTGCGTGTCCCTCAGTTCAATCTTTTTGATTTTGTTGGGAAATTATTAATTTGTTTGTCTGGGAAGCTGACTTCTGAGATGTACAAGCTGGATGCTGCCAGACACAGAACATCCCCTGAGCCTACCTATCAGTGTTTATAATTTAAATGAATCATCATGACTCCTTTGGGGATGTAGAGTGGATAAATATATATGAAAATATGTAATAACGCTTTAAATGGGTATCAGCAATTCTCAAGAAGCACTGGATTGAACTCAGGAAAAAAGCCTGTCTGGTTCTGAGACACTGGTGGTACTCGATTAATGAAAAAGGGGCAGAATTAATCCACGAGTTTGTTAATTAGGTATCTCTTGACTTAACACATGAGCTACCTGAAGGCAAGGATAAGAATAGGACATAACAGAATACCTTGTGCAGTCTATGACGACCATAAAGCTTAGAGAAATAGCTCCTCTTTAATTTAATGGCTTTTGGAAAATTACCACATTTCAGTTCCACTGTATTTCACTGCTCTTTATGTTGTAGTAGTTCAGTGCCTGGCCTTACCTACACACTGATACACTATTTAATCATGTGGTTGGGATATGTAATCTTCCAAAAAAACATATTGTGCAATATTATTATCTACTTGGATCATTTTTTAACATCATTTGAAATGTTAATGCAATGAAGCTCCAGAACACTGCTGCCAACACCCGTTCCCTTGTCTTCCGGCCAACTTTTTCTTGTTGACTTTTCCTTTTGTGCATTAACTACACAACAGATTTAGGATGATTTGAATGCCCCTTGAGCAAGGCCCCCCCACCCCCACCCACCACTCTATCTGAAATTATATGCGAGCAAAGATTCGGTTAGATAGGCAGATTATAATACTATGCCTTTGTCATCATAATCTCTTTTATGAGTGACTGCACACAAATCACAATGTGTAAATATTAAACAGATTAATAATCACAAACAAGTCAGGGTAGTAAATGCCTTGGCTCCATGCGCCGAAGTGGAGGGGGTGGAATTAGAAATGGGCGAGGGACAGGATGTTCCACGCAGCTAATGCCTTCACTACAATTAGACTGATTTATTCAGAGTTATGCGCTGAACACACAAATGGCAGAATATATTTACAAAGCAGATAACATGAAAACAATGGTAATGAATGGTGTTTTTTCCCCCATATTCCAGGCCATCTCCCTGATGTTGTGCCCCTCCCTTCTATTTCTCTCTTTCTCTATGCATACAGGCTGCGCCTTCGTCAAGTTCTCCAGCCACGCAGAAGCGCAGGCCGCCATCAACAGCTTGCATGGTGGACAGACTATGCCTGTAAGTAGCAAATTCTGAAACACACTTGTGACATATGTTCTAATAACCTAAGAATTTAGTGACATTTTTATGTCAGTGCAGTGGTAGAAAATTGCTTTCACACTTGATGCGGAAGGTTTTTCAAGTAATAGATGTTACTTTGATGCCAACTTGTGCCAGCTGTATTTCCTGTTGTCTCACTTATAAAAAAAAATATTTCAAGTTGACTGTGATAAACTTTACTGCAAAGATTGGACTTTTAAATTCTGTTTTCTGCCCTGCTAAGAGACAGACACAGACCAAGCCTTCCTTTAAAGTTTTCTATTCCAAATGCATACAGCCACTGGAGGGTGTATGCCTCTTTGAAATTCAATACTGAATGTCTTTGTCTTTTTATGTGTTGGGAAAAAAAAATCTCATACATTTTTGACAAAAACATACATCTAAATTATAGCAGAATTTTCATTATCTATGTATCGATTGCTTTATCTCCTCTCTACTAGAATTTAGTCTGTCTATGCAGTACTATATATGAGCTGTATATACTATATAGATATCCATTTATACAGTCACCACAGTAGCTCTTTGCAAAGCACATCAACAGTCCACAGACTCACATACATTCTCGATGTGTGTTATCACGCACAAAAGATTCCCACAGTCAGCATCCGCCACCTTACAGCTCACAGCTGCATACTCTGTATCTGTCTTTTCACTCAATATCCATTTCCTTCTCCTACTATTCACACTACCTTTTCAGCAGACAGATAGAGAGTGTGTACATTCAAAGTCCTATAAAGATATGATTACTGTGCACGGCACATGAATCGTTGAATGTGTCCTCAGGATACATTGTAGTCTCTCTCTCTCTCTCTCTCTATATATATATATATATATATATATATATATGATGTTATATAAAAAATGTATTGTAGAAGAATGGAAAGCGAAATGAAAGCATATGTTGATCAAGCACAGTGTAAAGTATAGCAGAGTGTGTTATGTGTTTGTTCTTTGGTTAACTGTATTTGTCGCATATGCAAATTTGCTTTGTTAAAATTCCACTGTATAACATATCAAATAATATATATGAACAGTATTTGAATTGGAACCAGTATGTAACAATTACAATTATATTACAGCAATCACCAATTATG
The DNA here is from genome assembly GCA_028566105.1 of Hypoplectrus providencianus. Classification (NCBI taxonomy): domain Eukaryota; kingdom Metazoa; phylum Chordata; class Actinopteri; order Perciformes; family Serranidae; genus Hypoplectrus; species Hypoplectrus providencianus. The sequence continues at coordinate 22,699,932 of JAOWBC010000001.1, forward strand.
CAATTCTTAAAATTAAATGACATGGTAATGGTTCCATTCAACACTGAATTCCCACTTTCCAAGGTAAAGGGAAAGAATGAGTCAAAGAGAGCCTTACATTTATCAGGTTCTTAAAGTGCAAATGATTTCCCGACTCAAATGTCTAGAAGGAGCAGAGTAGCCCATTGGAGAACTTTTTCTTGCAACCTGTGGATTGTAAGATTGTAAATTTAGTATTTACTTGCGTTTTGTACCTGAATTGGTCCACAAACTGCTGAAAAACAAAAATATCAGAAAGAAGTATAAAACTAAAATAAGGCATACGGCTTAAAGGTTAAACAATTAATTTAGTGCAAGCGAGATTAGCTTTTAGGAATTGTGCCATGAATATGTATACATTTTCAGGCATGGTTGTTCAAAATCTCAAATGATATTAAGTAGACTGGCACTTATAGAAAGCTGCCTAAACACATCTGAATGAAACTCTGGTGATAAGAAAAAAAACAAAAAAAAACAAAACATACAGTTGAGGAACATTTATTTCTGAAAATGACAGCCAATCAAAACATGATACTGTTGTGCAAGTGGGAAAGAAGTGTAGGACAGATATATATATATATATATATATATATATATATATATATTAGCTAAACAAGAGCCAAAGGCATGGAAGACTATTTTCTGATTACTTTGGGATTTAAATCTTCTCTTTACATGGGGAAATAGTCCTCAGTCAAAAGTTAATAGTTTGAACAGCTCTCTTAACCTGTTGCTAAAAATTTAAATTAGTGTGAAATTAGTGGCTTTACATTGGGAGACAGTTTGTCATCTTCATGGTGAAGCAGTTTAATTGAGGTAGGAGGCCAAAAAAGATCATTTCAGAATTGGTGTAATTAACTTTTGACACTTTGTATGCTAGGCAATTTATGGGAATGGCTCGACAGGTAATGTTATAATTCCATACACCTACGTATGAATGTGTGTCATCAGCATAACAGTGAAACTTTGATATGCCCAAATGGTGACATGCATGATTACTGTAACTGTTTTAAAAATAATAATTGGAAAAACCATAATCTCAACTCTACTGAATAAAAATGAAGAGTGGATATTACAGCAAATATTGAAGGAAAAGAAAAAGAAAACTTTATTTAGACCAACTGCACGATAAAAAAAAAAAATATATTAAACCAGTGGCAAGAGTGCTATAAATAATAGATAACATTCAGGCTGCTGAATATTTTGCAACAGAAGGGGACAGGTAAGGCTTTATGCAAGCCACTGCCTCCACAGACAACATGGGAGAAATTACTTAAAAATAGCTCATCACAGCCAAATCATTAACAGTGACAGTTTGGCCTCTGTCGAGGGGCTACTTTTTGTTAAAGAATATTAAACACTTAAAACACTTGAAAACACTTATCAGGAGAGGCTTCATTACAGTGACTAGAAGGGAGGTTAACAAGTAAGTCAATAATATTGAAAAGCACCCTAGAGTTAGGATGGATCTTCAAAATGAGGTCAGATTAATAAGCCGCTTTTGCTTCCTTAACTGCTTCCTGATATTTCAGCATTAAGCACTTCATAATATTGTGGGACACTTGCAGTTTATCAGCCTCACATTAACTTTTAGCTTTTCTACATTTATTCTTCATAGCCTGGGTCTATTCTAGCCAAGATTGGGGAATTTATCTTGATTTGTTGTGGAACAATGTTAAGTTGCAAATTTTAGTTATACGGCTGCTCTGCCCAGTCGATCAGGCTGTGTGAGGATCACTTTATTCATATGACAAGAACCCAGATTTAGGTGTTTGTTCTCATGGCTCTGGTGACAACATATATTGACCATTGCACAGAATCGCACAGCATGATTACATGCTGTAAGAGGAGGAAATAGCACATAATGCAAGAGAATATTGCAATCAATCATCGGACTGTATCACTCAACACAAATTATGGACCTTTCAATGTGCTTTTGTTGTGGAATATAGTGAAGCTACATGTGCAAAGGGAATAATAGAGAGCAGGAAATGGTCTTTGACTCACAATAGTTGAGAAAAAGATGCACGATATAGCTTTAGTTGGTGCTGATTTGTTCAGTTGCAGAATGAGGCCATCAAACCTGTAACTCTTGTCAAGCTGCAGTTAATTATGACTTGGATATACTTCTGTCGGGCCTCAACAAGGCCACCAAAAAGGCTTAAGTAAAAGAAATGATGAATTACGAAGCAGCTCCCTGCCGGTGCTGGGTGTATGTTGAGTGCTGCACAGCTGGACACACACGCGAGCACACACGCTTTCTGGCAGACATCCGCACCTTCACACACTTCACTGATGTTCCGCAATAAATATTTACGGACGCTTCCTGGCAGCCAGATAGTGTCCTGGAAGCCAGATGTAATTTACACATCTTTTTGATGCCGCCTCATTTTGCATTACATTGAAGTAGTGAGGGAGGGGAAATAAGTGGTAGAGTCGGTTTAGCTGTGTGTAGTTGTTGTGCTCAGTGAAGACCAAACTTTTTGTGCATGTAGACCACAAGGGTCAGAATTTAATAAGCAGTGGGCCATGAGCCAAACAATAATCACGTTGCACAATGATCGTGCACAATTATGACAGGCCTCTTACTGAAATTGATTATAATCAAGATATTTACCTTGTACTCAAAATATCTTGTTGACTCAATCAACAGAATATGTTTACATTCAGAAGATTTGCATAATTGGACTCCTCTGGTGCTGTTTTTCTGCTTTCTTGTACGGATCAAAATCTGGCTCACGCAGACCACTCTCACACACTTTGTGTGTGCTTGTGTTGCTGTAGCCTGGGCACATTGCATTAGGTTTGGGCCACTGAGCCACCTGAGGTCTGCTGCAGATGAACTGTCCAAAGCAACATATGGAGCCCCAAACAGACCTGGGGCCATCCAAAAGTTCATTAATAATCTATATTATCCATATCTCTCTCCCTCTATCCCTGCACCTGTTATCCTCCTCTCCCCAAATCCAACTTCCTCTCAGATTAATAGGCAAGGTGGCCATTAGTAGCCAACTAAGGCTTTGGTACCGATGGGGGATGCAGTTAATTTGGATAATATCACTGCCACATGTCGTCAACAACAGACTAACAGGAGGCAGGATTCAGAGAGTGGGCTGCTCTGCTCACTGCCTGCTGCCAGCTGTGAGGTCTGGATGAACCTTGAACAAAGAGTTGTCTCTCACTCCCTCTCTGTCTCTCTCTCCCTCTTAATGTTCTCTCTCCAGCATCTGTGTTACCTGGCACACGCACACATGCCATAAATAATACCTGCACCAAAATACGCTGGCCCAAAATGAAAGGCTTTAATGAAGCTTAAGGGCAAGGGATGCCACCGAAGGGCATGCGCTGATAGATCGGGTCATAGCTTTAATTGATGTTTATTGCGGATTGCAGGTGCTTCCAAAATTAACTTAAAAGGTGATTGGGCACAGAACAGGCGCTGCACTGGTTCATCAGTTGAATTACAGTAAGGCTGCAGAGGCACAGGTGGCAAAACTTCAAATGGCAGAGCCGGGGGCAGGCAGACAGCACCCAGCAAATTGCAGACATTGTCATGTTCGGTGTCACAGCGTGGCTGACAGGGCCTGTGGAGCTCGCTGGTGCTGGCAGCAACACGAGCGTGCATGTGTGTGATACTATAGTTCCGGATTAATGAGAGATAAGACCGAGCCAGAAAGCATTGTCATTGTAACACAATTCATCAAATGCCACATGAAACTATTGTAGAATCTCAGCAGGCTTGTAGCTGACATGGAGTTTTGTGTTTTGCGCTGCACACATATTGTGCCGGAAACTGTTATTTACAAAATGCAGTATATACAGCAAATGAAAATACCATTATGAATGACAGCACTGTACTAGTGTGTCTTTTGGCTCGATGCAGTGTGCACGGCAGCTGCAGCAGTATGTGGTGGACAGCAAGGGCCACACCATGACAGCATCATCCAGTGCTAATGAGAGACAGTCCTCCCATGAGGCTAGCAGAGATGTAGCAAGGTTCAGAGAGTTGAATACAGAGCCAACGGGGGGTTCATCCAATTACCAAACAAACATGTTATGCTGTATTCAATTAATTTCTTACAGATTCTAGATTAACACCTTTGGAGTCAGTAGAAACCTAAGACAATTTTGGAACTTTGAATTTTATTTGAAAGTTGCTGTTACATGTTTGCTGAATGAGGGAGAAAGAAGGTTCGCAGTTCATCATTAATATGCTTTTTGAAATGACAGTTTTCCCTTCAATGAGTGTGGCGTTGTATTATATTGCTGTAAGCCTCTGTAGAGGATGGAAGATGAGTGTCTGTTTACCTGTTAGTACACACTTAACGCCAGTGTCTTTGTATCACAGTAATGCAGAGATAAAAGCGTAATGCCATTTCTGTGGTGTAGTTGAGTTCTAATCCCTCAATTACCGTTGTGTATTTTTCCATCTACACATTTCGCGGCCTATACAAAATCCATTATGGGAGATTTTCACAAGTCAAGTGTGTTGTTCAAGAAATTAGATTAGTTTTTGAACCCGTGACAAATTCCTTAGTTGTACCTGTCAAAAGTGAAGGCTCCCTGTTGGCCCTTATCAAATTCTGGGAATTCATTTTCTCTCCAGGTATGGGAGTCATGCCGGTGGAGGTTATTATTCTGTTTGTTTGTCAGCTTGTGATTTTCTGCTACCAGTGAGGAGTGGCTGCTTTGCATCCAGTGCCTGTTGTCTGCTACCACCTGTTCCTTCATTACCTGGCCACATATCACTATTTCTTTATGTGGGTAGAAACCCTTAAGGGGGATCACACTCTGAAATCTGTTTTTTTTCTGATTAGGCTTGGATCTTTTCAGAATAGCTTCGCTTGAGATGTGAGGATATGAAATTCACCTGTTCAGGGGTGAGGATGAGAAATTTTGTTTTTGATTTTTAGAAGGGATATTTTGGTTTTTATGCTGTGAAAGTCAGAAACGCTCGGCTCTGACATGAGTGGCACTGCCGACAACACCTGCAGAGGCTATTGTAGTGCTTTAATGCCACTGCCAAGTCGGTTCAGTGGAGACACTGCAGACTGGGTCTCCTCCCGTGCTGTCGTCTAGAGCTGAGCACTCTGCTGGGAGAAGTCAGACCCAGGCCCGGCTCGCCTCATCTTGAGTCACGGTGCAGTGGGTATGCGTAGCCTCGGGCTTCATAGCCCCGCTGCTCACAATGTATTCTTCATGAGGTATTAAATGAATGTAAGAATACACAGATACACAAAGCAGAAAATGAATGTGATCTAAATGCCAGGCCCCCATGCTGTGGGCAGGCTTTAGCAACAACGCTGGAGGAGGATGTTTGCTCAGTGCCAGCCTCATTAAATCCAACAGCCCAGTCCCTTCAACTGGCCCGCAAAGTTGAGAAAGAACGGAAAAAGGTCAGGAGGTGGAGAGAAATGAAATTAGAAAAGGAAAAACTGTGCCGTTAACGCCGCCACGTCGGAGTATTGATTTAGCTAATTGAAATGGCATCGAGGGAGAAACACCAGATGGGTCTCCTCTGGCCTGAGGTAGGGTGCTGGCTGGCTCTGATAGGATCCCATCTGAGACGCACTGTCCCTGGGGTCCGTGCTGATGCTTTCCTTCATTCCCCAGCCTCTTTCTCACACTTATCTACGGCCAACACATTCTCTTGGTTGTGTTAATAGAATGTTTGTAAGACACTTTCCACATGGGTTGGTCGAATAGCTTGCTTGCAAAGCCTCTGAACAGGAACTTGTTTACGTTTTGCATTTGTGAAATGCATATTTGTTTTTCATAAAGAAAAGAAAGACAGATAAGAACAAAACCAGTCGCTAAGGGAAGGGTGGGAATGATGTTAGGGCGATGCAGGAAAATTGGATACATTTTTTGCAGGATAAATTTATGACTGGATATTATGTAAGGTTTGTTGCAGCAGCCATGACTAACCAAACCACAAAGCACGAGACCACCCTGGCAAACTGCCCTCTCAATGGCACTATCGCTTAGCTGTTCCTGTTTAAAATTTCATGAAGCGCTTACGAAAATAGGACACACTTTTTGTATGAATTACTATGAAATAGCATGAAGTAAGGCTGCACAACAGCAACACGGAGACTGTGTTTGTTCAGTGGCTGAATACACACTCTCTTACTGTGCAGTTGCCGTATTCAGCTTCACAGGGCATGAGTTTGTTTGTTTCTATGATTTTCTGTTTGGATAGCTCTGCTTTAGTAATGTGCCTCCTGTAAGCAGCACTCGAGCTTAAACTTGGACCTGTAGAAGAGCTTTTTCAATTTCAATTTCTGAGACGGGGACTCACATAAACTTCTGCACACAAAAGAAAATACGTGCCTGCATCATCACTCACACTGGTCAGCCTCGTCTTTCTCTGTCACCATGTCCCCTGCACTGACATTTTCGATTTCCACACCCAAAGAAAATATGGAAATCTAAATCAAAGCCTGAATTTGTACTGACCCTGTCAGGATGAGACATTTTGTGAAAGATGAATCCAAGTTGTGATTATGGAGTCCTTTTCTCCCCATGTCTTTGCTTTTTATGATCTTACTAATCATATCCTGACTGCCCCCTGGCTGCCTGTGTCCTTCTGTCCTGGTGGTGCTCCGTGCTCTTTCCCAGCATGCATTGCCTGTAATTAAATAGGAGCCGGGTCCTCTTGACAGTGTCTGTGGCAGCTTTCTCTGCCTGGCAGCCTCCTCACCCTCTCTCTCTCTCTCTCTTAGCTATGTCTATGTCTCTCACTCACACACAGAGACTCTCCCCGCCTCTCTCCTTGCCTGGATGTCACATGAGGAACTGACTCTGGTCTCTGTCTCAAATGATTTAATTGGATGCAAACTCAGGAGCACGGACATCAATACGGAACTATATCTGCCATAAGGCAGAGCCATTAGTCAATACTTGGCCCTCCACATGCCGAAGGCTTTTGTCAGACCTAATTACCCAGGACTGTATTCAGTGGAGCTTCACCACTGGGAGACTGGGACTCCTGTGGGATCTGGTTAGGATCACAGTTCACTTCCAGTGTATACAGTGGAGTTAGAAAGTTCACAAAAGCAAATATCACTCACTTATTCTCTCCCATTTAACGCTGACAGATGAATGACTGAGGTGCACATTCACTTTAACTGCCTAAAAGGTATTAGGTCTTTCAGGTTTGATGCTGTGTATACTCATTCAGAGGACACACATGATTGGCAGGCTGTTTCTCCTTCATGGTGATACAGAGAACTCACTATTGTGATTTTAATAAAGGAGGTTGATGCATTGATACAAATCTGCTCCTTCATTTTATTATGAAACCTACATTTTGTTGTAGGTCATTTCCCGAGGGAAACACACACATTGGGAGGAAGCTATTTTTAGCCACACAATAAAAGATGCAAATGTAATGCAACCTTGTTTCTAAATGACCTATATTTAGGTTATGGTCAGAATGATAGTGTTTAAAGTGATCACATATCTGAACACTTTCAATGGAAGCATCAAAAAGACTGGTAAGACATATGTATATTTATAAGTCAAAGACATCCGTATTGATAAGACTAGTATTTTCACTTTTGTAAATTCATATCCGCTCTCCAAAATACTGAAGCTAGAGTTGTTGTTTTTTTCCGTATTTGTTAGTTTCTTCCATTGAATAACTATTTATTCAGTCGAAATAAATAAACACAGTTTTAGTTAACAAAAACAAGCTCATTAGCTGGTTGCCCAGCTGAAGTGACAGGTGCAATCTGCAAAATGCCTTTGACTGAAAGTAACCATGGTAGCCGCAAAAGTTGGTATTATTGTTTGTCCAACTTTGTTAAAACTTTGACAACCTAGTTATTATATCAACATCCAGATTGTTTGTTTCATATTCATTTGCTTTTGATAATCTCTATGTACCAGCATGATAATACACTGCAGTTTGTCCATTAAACATGTGTATGAAGACACACACCAATTTAAAAAAAAACAAAAAAAAACGTACCTGTCTGCAAAACTACGTATACAAGTTCACTTACACATTTTGCTTACCTTGTAAATACATGTGCCCCTTTAGGGTGCCTCGTCCAGTCTGGTGGTCAAATTCGCAGACACTGATAAGGAGAGGACCCTGCGCAGGATGCACCAGATGGCGGGCCAGCTCGGCATCTTCAGTCCCATGACCATCCAATTTGGGGCCTATGGCGCCTACTCTCATGCTGTAAGTCTCAGCCCGGCGGGGGAGGAGACGGTGAGCTTTAAAAAAGAAAACAGAAACTGTTGTGATTTGAGGTTTGAATTTTCTGTTTCTCCCACTAGGCATGTGACACTCCCAGCATACAACTCCTTAAGTGATTCACTCTATTAAATGGCTGTTACCGTCTACGTTTATGGAGGTTTTACAGAGAAATGCAGCACTGCTTTGTTTTGTATTATGTCTTTTTATCCCCTCATTTATCAAGGGAAACTGCTGATCATGTATGCTCACTTTGTGTTAGCATCCATATTCACTTTTAGATTCCCACATTTCCTCACTTGGTCGGTATATTGAAGCCAACCGAAGCCTGCCTTATTTAACATTTCATCTCCTTACACATATGCCTTCACACTCTGAGGTGCACTTCATTACCGAGAACCCAAAGCCGCTCGCCCCCAACCTCTTTCCCTGCCAGCCCACCCCAGCCCCGATCTCATAGTCACACATGAAAGTCACAGCCTGAGTTAGGAGTCTGTGAGATTTTGCACTCACACAGTAGCTAACAACTCACCCTGACAGGTGAGAATCGCCCACTCACGCACAATCTCTCTGCTAGCTCCACCACCGCGGCAGAGTTATACATATGCAGTACATATAGGTATACATAGTCTCCAGCTCGCTAAACTCATCTCACCACATAGCCTTTATCTTGTGTCAGTATAATGAGCACAAGGCCAGAGCGGTGTTACACTAGCTGGGAAGCAACGCTGCAGGGCAACACAGACCACTCTGTTCAAGAACAAGGCATGGGCCAAGCAAACAGAGATGTGAGAGTAAACATGCTCTGGTCCTGCGGCTATTTCACCCTCCTTTCCTTTTCTGTCCTTCCCTCCATCCCTCCCACCAATCGCCTCTCTCCCCACTGCTCTTTAATCCTACAGCAGATGATGCAACAGCAAGCAGCCCTGATGGCAGCAACACAAGGGTCCTACCTGAACCCCATGGCAGCCATCGCTGCCGCGCAAATGCAGCAAATGGCAGCTTTCAATGTCAACGGCCTGGTGGCTACTCCCATGACACCGTCCTCAGGTACACACACTAACTGACTCAGGCGCAAAAGTCGACATGTGCAAACACACGGACACTGGCAGGGCTTCTCTCTACGTTTCTCACTGGTGCCCTGGTAACATTTTCATCATTAGCAAGAATTATAGAAGCAGTAGTAATGTATTCATTCAAGGCCTTTCTGCTTTTGCCCTTGTTACATTTTTTAAGATGCAGGCTCCATTTTTCGGGCTGAAACAGAAACAGTGTTAAATTAAGAAAAGCTAGGGCCTTATATCGAAGGAGGGCATGATGGGAGAAGTCGTACAGCATTCCTTGACACTCATTGGCAGCCACATTATAGTCTCTCTCTCTCCTCCTCTCTCTCTCTCTCATTATCTCTCTCCCGCTCTGTCTGTCTGTCGCTCTCTCCCTCTGTGTCTCTGTGACAGTGTGTGTTTTCTGGGAACACAGCCAATCCGATGACTTTGGATGCAGAGTCCTTGGCTTATACAATATAAGAGCAAAGATTTGTGTGAGATAATCCTGGACCCCAGTCTGAACTATCTTTTTGGCCCTTGTCATGAGGAGCTTTGATGGCTCGACACTAAGTAGGCAGGCCGCCTGAAGGCAGGGTCATTGCAAATGTATTAAATAAAGTGGCTTGACGCTGTACCTGGCATTTGTAATCCACAAGGCCTACATATACCAGGTAATACCTATCAAACATAATCCTACATGACTTAAATGCCCTTCACCTGGATTAGAAAAATAATAAAAATCCATCTGCACAAAAGGGCACTGACAAGGTGACAGACTTGGAATATCATGACAAGGAGGAAGAGATGCACAGTCTCTACATTCAATATACTGAACAATATCATTCTTTCCTGAACCACTTTTTTTGCAACTTCATAGCTGTCATTAGGGATGCATGACAATTATTGGTACTCATGAATTATAGGCCAATAATTAAATATGTATCCTAACATGTATTTAAGAAATTATAGTGTATAATAATATTTAGAAAGGTTTAGTATTTAATTTGAAATTTAGTATTGTATGCTATAGTATAGTATTGTTGTGTTCACAGTATGGAATTGTCTGTGAGCTTATTAATATCAGCCATAAGAAAGAGGTAATTAGCGGTTAGCTGTTAAAATATTGCCACATCATACGTCACTGTTCGGGCTAAATTCGTACCAGTTTTTAGCACACTACAGTGTACTTTCATGGAGGTTAAAAAGGTTTACATTAGCACAAATATATACTTGCTGTTGCTTCTCAGGATGTAGCATATGAAGGATGCACCCTGCAGTCTCTATAATGACTCTGTATCTATTTGCAGGCACCAGCACACCCCCGGGCATCTCTGCCACAGCCGTGCCCAGCATAGCCACTCCTATTGGGGTCAACGGATTCAGTGCCCTCCCGCCTCAAAGCAACGGGCAGTCCGCCTCTGAGCCCATCTACACCAATGGTATTCACCCTTACCCAGGTGAGCCAATCAAGGTTTACATAAAAGAAACATGAGATATATTTGTAACATCTAGAGTCCTGAGACTGCCGCCCTGACCCTGACACTTATGATTAGCTGCATGTACTGATGGTGATATGTGAATTATTCTCGTGTTGCACTTGATCTGAATAGGAACATCACCTAATTGCCACAATGCAAGTTCAACATGGCCGTGGTGACAGATTGAATTATATCGCATGGTGCTGTTCAAAAGTTGACAAGAGTCCTTTTTTACTTCACACTCTCATTACGTCTTTTTCTGATTCGAACTGAAGAGTTTAAGGCTTGAGGGTCAATCAACAGAGTCTTTGGCAGATTTTCTGAGCAGCCAGCTCCAGTATCATGATGAATCCATCAGTTCATCCATCAGTCCATTATGGTTAATTTGATGTGTCTCAGCCCGTCCGCGGCTTCTTAATGCTGTCTGGGACTGATTCCTGAAGAATTGACAGACACACACTCCCTGTTTCTGCATTATGCAAAGGCAGCTGCAATTGTAATGAACTACAAAGTGGTTTGTTTGGCATGTTGTTAATATTTGATGCAAACATCTGGGGCGAACAGGCATTTTGAAGAACTGAGATATGACAACCCAAATTTCTCCCACTCCCTGTGTGATCGTACCCCCTGATGGTTCTCTACAGCCAAGCCAATTTTTGTCTCGCTCTTTAACATTCTCTCTATATCTTCCTTTGTGTCTATCTTGACCACGCTCTGTCCTCTATGTCCTGTCTGCTTTCATTTTCCTCTTTGTCACCTCCCTTTCTGTGTCTCTCTTCTCGTCTCTCTGCAGCACAGAGTCCAACGGTGACCGACCCTCTCCAACAGGCTTATGCTGGCGTCCAACACTACGCAGGTGATCCGTCTCTCCTTCCTCCTCTCCTCTCTCACTTCCTCCATCTGTCCCTTTCCCTCTCCCCTCTCCCCTTCTGTTTGCCACATCAGTAGACACTATGACAGGTAGAGATAGCCGGACAGCCAATTTCCTCCCGGATTAGGCTACTTTACATTAGGATTGCAAAAGGATTTTCAGTGGACTTGATTATACACCCACACACACAAAAAAAATCTTAATTCCAAAAGTACACCGAGAGCTGAGGATCTGAACCTGCCATAGCCTCCTACATGAGAGATGACATAGACCTCTCATAACCACTGCTTTCTGCCTGACATCAGCTCTCATTAACACGGTGTAAGTCTCCCTCTCTTTCTTTGTGTGTCTGCTTAGTTGAACTGCACTCCACTCCCCTTTTGCCATACTCTTTGTGCAGTGATCCACCAGCCAAATGAGCCCAGGCTTCCAGTCATAATGCAGTTTATTTATGCAATGTCTAGAGGACGCAAATGAACAATGGAATAATGATTTGAGTTTTGTTGTGTCAAATATGAAAATGGAGATGTGAAAAATTCCACTCTGGTTCTCCCTTTGCAACAGCAGCCTACCCTGCCGCCTATGCGCCAATCAGCCAAGCGTTCCCCCAGCAACCAACCATCATTCCCCAGCAACAGAGGGAAGGTAAGAGCGAGCAAGCGCGCCCACCCAAGATAAAAGGTGATAATTGCCATGTTCCATTCTAATGTAGCTGCGCTGCTTTGAATTAGCGAGGGAGGGAAAAAGCTGGCTGGGGAAAATGTGAGAAAAAGGCTCCCCATTTAAAGAGAAGAACATTAGCAGTGAGATGGAAAGTTACTCTGTCATTATTCAAAAACTGCACTAATTCAAACTTGCAGCGTTGGACTGCTTAATCAGTCCATTACAATGTGTTTAAGTGGTTATAAATATTCATCAGATTAATTAGCTGCATGCATAATCATTTATTACCATTCCTAGTGTAGTGTTCGTTCTTATGCCACAGCATCAGATGTAATAAAGCATAGGATATACTGTGATGGTAAATCACTCTTTTTCACGCCATTCGTCAGTCTCAATTATTCATCTATATGATTGTATGAGACAGCATAGAGTGGCATGAATATTCAATATAGGAACTCTGGAATTGAGTGTCTCCAACACTGCCAAGAGTGAAAGTTAGTGTATGTTTGCATTTTTTCAGCGGTGTGAGTGCATGCCGGGGTCACAGTGCAGAAGGGTATGAATAAAGTATAGATACTCAAACTTATCCTCGCATGTCAGCAGCTTATTTGCTTTACATGCAGGCATAATTTAACACCACAGGAAAAGACACAGGACTTAAGGACAGCTCATCTCTCACTGGTACCTCGAAACATTTTTTAATCATTAGCAAGAATTATAGAAGTCATGGTTACACGTACACACACAGACACAGCCACACACACACACACACACACACACATAGAGCTATTCTTGGTTGAGCCAGTGGCCTGTCTGAGTTCTGGCCTCCTCTGGGTTTTGGCTGCGCTCCCAGCCTGTCTCAGTCCACTGCCACAGTCTGCAGCCCTGCTATTTAACAAGAGACACCTAAACCTGAATACACAGGCACAGTCAAGCCTCAGCTTCCACCTCCCTCTGAAAGCTAGCAATTGCAACAATACTATCTATCAGTCTGTGTCTGTGTTTGTGTGTGTCAACAAAGAAAATCCCCACCAAATCCAAAAAATATTATTTTAACCAGACAAATCTTCACTGGAAATATGTGTCCTTTTCACTTCAGCGGAGCGTCTTAGTCAGCGCAGCGACACCTCACATGTCAATACAGTTCCACAGTTATCGACACAGCAGATATTTAAGTAAAACATACCGCAGTTCTGTCCAATAAACTAAAATGGTGTTGATAAAGGCTTTGTAGACAGAACTGCAAACTCATTGAAAAATAGTTTCAAGGTTTTCACGCACGGAGAATTTTAAATTTTGCTCAAGTCCCATCACTTTACCACACCTGTCAATGATAAAGCATTTTAAGAATATATCACTGCAAACTGTAATTGCATGAACAGAATCATCTGAGGGTCATCCTTCTTTGAGTCAAAGTCCAATGCTGCCTACATCACCCACAATGCAACTCTATCTGGCGGTCAGAGATTGTGGTGTATTATCCTAGCAGCAGCCGATGTAGCCTTGAGGCGCTATAGCCTCGAGCAGAGATGAGGAGCAGGCTACAGAGGTCTCGCAAGTTCACTTCTTTCTAACTCCACACTCTAGTTTAAGACTTGCAGTCTTCAGCTCCAACTGATGCCGACTCAAGTGACATGACTTGAGGCAATTTATCAGACTTTGTGCAGCTCAGTCTGGAGCCACAAAAGGCTCGACACAACTTTTTTTTTGCACATGTAGTGCTCCTCAAGATGTGTAAACAGACTTTGATATATAAAATTGGTGAAGTTCCCCCTTCAAGAGTACATTTTGTAAATGCAAAATATATCAAATGACTTGTTCTCCTAAAGCCATATATACGAATGCAGCCAGATCAGCTTTTTAACATGCAATTCTAGATTATTTGTACTCATACTAACTTTTGAAACTGTGAATAAAATGTTACAATTTGAGCACTATACATTAAAAGTTGTACTTCCGGGGGCATCTTTGTATGAAATAAGTTTGTAAAGAACACAGAGAACATGTTTATTATCAAGCTTTTTTGAGTCATCAGTTATCACAATTTCAACTGTTTATTTCTACTAAAATAAAAATGGTCTAGAATATTTAAGATTTATTAGATCAACTTGGTTAAATTATTGTTTAGTAATATTATTAAATAACAGTATATTATATTTGCAAAGAGGGCAAGAAGTCTCCAGATGTACAGTATAACCTTATGTTTTTATACTCCAACTGTTTTTCAGCCAAAGGGTAACTGACATGCAGTACCTTAAGAACAAAATCACATTTCCCTCACACAGCTGAATGGAAGACTTTCGTATATCGAAATAAATGTCAGGAATACAGTTTTCATACAGTCTCCAAAAACAAGTAGTGGTTTGTTTGTGCCGAGTTGTGAAACAACCTATCAGCTGTCCTTACACACCAGTTGCAGACATTTCTTTCCCTCAAACAAACCACTTCTTTGCAACGCATGAATTCTTTAAGACACCTAAACCTAAACAGACAGAACAGAACTGAGATTCTGCCTTTAACTCTGTCAACCTGTGTGTGTGTATGTGTATGTGTGTGTGTGTGTGTGTGTGTGTGTGTGTGTCCTCTATCTCACTGAGGCATAGCAGCAGTACAGCCAGCCACCACTGCAGCCCTCTTATCAGCCTTCTCACCAGCCCCAGTCTCATCTCGTCATGCTATCACCCAGAGCAATGAGACAGGAGAGAATGCTAGCCAGGCAGCCAGCTGCAAGCATACTGTCCCCGAGTCCATCACATCTCTCTTTCCCTATCTCTCCCTCTCACTGTGTGTCCACGGTTCGCTCTCCCTCTCTCTGTCTCTCTCCAGTTCATTCCTCCCTTTATCCAGATTGGCCTGTACAATATGTGGCAGCTGGGTGGATGAGTGTGGAGGGATGGAGAGAGATTGGAAGACAGTCCTACTGTCACACAGTAATTGGGACAAAAACTTGGCTTATGCTCAGCCTCCTCCTCCTCCTCCTCCCCTCTCTCTCTTCCTCTGTCTCAGTGTTTCTCTTTCTCAATATAACCGACTTTATCTTTCTCGTCCAATCAACCTCTCTTTGTTTTTTCTTGCCCCTGTTGTGTCTTTTTTCTTATCTCTGGCTGGTTTTCTCTTTTTCTTCTGCAACTCCGCTTCTGTACGGCTGTTTAGATATGCACCTGCACTTTTTTTTTTAAACAAACCCCAAATTTCATTGTATAATTTAATTTATGAAAGTGCCACCTATCTATTCAGTTATGTAAAATAGGACTCAGACGACATGTGTGACCTTATAATACTTACAAAATAGGATTAATGTGTGTGTACTTCCCAATAACTGGGTTTAACACAACTGATATTTGTGACACAGGCAACATAATTAGAGTTTGGTGTTTACATGGCGCCTCTGTTCCTTGGATTATTGTCTTGATTGCTTTATTGAGTCATTTTTCCGCCCCTGTTATTATGGTCAGCCTCTCTCTCACTGTTTATGCTCCCATGTAACCCTCCTGTTGTGTTTCTCTCATCACCAGGGCCAGAAGGTTGCAACCTGTTTATTTATCACCTGCCCCAGGAGTTCGGAGATGCGGAGCTCATGCAAATGTTCCTGCCTTTTGGCAACGTCATCTCCGCCAAAGTGTTTGTGGACCGAGCGACCAATCAGAGCAAATGTTTTGGTGAGTCACAAATCTACAGTAAAGAGAAGAAAAGAAACAAATAGAGCGCTGCACAGGTGCTCCCTAGATCCGTCACTGCAGACGTTTAAAATATGGGCAGAGTCTCCAGGCTGTTGCCCGTAGATTTCTGAAGAGCCAAAATAAAGCTGAATGTGGGTTGTTTCAGGCTGGAAACATATTTAGGGCTTTTACTTGTGATTATTTTTAATCAGTTAGTATATTGTTTTTTTTTTGTTTGTTTGTTTGTTTGTTTTTTTCAATAAATCCCCTGGTAACAAGCCCATACATAATAACCAGCCTTTTGCTAAAAAAAAAAAAATAACACAATGATTTGATTTCATTGTATATGACAGATGAAAGATAAAACTAATTAAGATTAACTATATTTGTAATATTTTTTGTGTAACGCCTGCAGAACTGGATTTATAATTGTATTGGGGTGAGACCATGAGCTGACTGGATGTTCTCCTAACTGGAGTCTGGGAAAACAAAAAGCATCTTGCTTATTTTATAAATGAATTGATTTAATCAGACAGCTATATAACAATAAATAAAGATAGAAATCTACATATTTGGAGAAACAGAAAAGCAAAAGCTCAATTCTAAATCATTACCAATTGCTTATATCAGAGTCATACTGAATAGAGCGTGTGATGTTAAATGAAAATGAAAATCCACTGTGCTTAGCTTTGAAGGTCTATATGCAAGAAAACAAACAAGTTATGCAATATATTTGCAGCATGCCCAGTAGCAGGCACACATATGTTTATTTCTGCTCTATGTCTATCAAAAACAACAACTACAAAACAAAAAAATAAATGAAAAAGTGAAGTATTTTGTTATTCATTTGAATTTTTCTTAAGAGAAACTACATTTTTTGGCCCTTCCACGCTGGCTTTATTATTCCGACCTGAAGGTTGCCACTTGTCCGTCACACAGGCAACATTGTGTTGCTCTGAATGAAAATATGGGAGTATCATGTGAGAAGGTGGATGCTCTGATCACATAAAATACACCAGCCAAATCACCATAAATCCCTCATATAGCTTCTGACCCCAACATATTCCCATATTTGCTATTTGCTCCACACATCTATTCATCAGTGCGTCCATGTCTCTCTCTCCACCATTCCCAGACTTCTTTACCCAAGAGAAAAGCATTTTCCCAGACCCCCCTCAGTCCTCCAGCCGGGCAACCAGCATCCCGCCACCCCTCCCCTCCCCTTCTCTCGCCTCCCACACAGCAAACCAGTTCATCAGGATGGAGGCGGTGCAGGTGGAATCCATGGGCTTAAAGAGATAATAATAGACTGGTGTGGGCCTTACTGTTGATTCAGTTGGACAGCAGCACCCAGGAGACAGGCAGAGAGAGAGACAGAGAGAGAGAGAGAGAGAGAGAGAGAGAGAGAGAGAGAGAGAGAGAGAGAGAGAGAGAGAGACTCCCAGCATTGGCTTTCCTTCACTTTCTCTTCAACATGGCATGTCTATGAGGATTTCTCTTCCTCTCCTCCCTCGTCTGTCTCATTCTGTCCATCTCCGGACTCTCTCTCCGTCTCCCTTTGTGTGCTCTCCTCTAAACATATGCCTCGCGCTATCACTATCCGTCAGTCAACAAGGGGGAAGGACAAAGGGGCGGTGACCTCATCAGTCTCACCGGCTTATTTTCCACGGCTTGTAATTAAGATCTTGGCTGAAAAACGGCAATTTAACCCATGATTCTTTTGTGGGGATTTTTTTTTTGTTCACTCATTTTTCCCTCCTTTTTATAGCAGAAGCCCCGGGGCTCCTTTGTAAGACATTAACAAATTAGGCAGAAGATGCTGTGCATTAGGGGGGATAAGTTATTAGACCTCAAAGAACTAGGAACACCTCATCTTAAAAATGTGTGAGTTTAGCCTTGAGAGTGTGGTTAATGGGCACCACAGGCACAGGTGTGGAGATATAATGTACACAAATCTATGTACAGGCTACAAATGAATACAAATTGGTAGCCATTGTAAAAAAGTGTACACTTCTAAGAGGAAAAAAACTAAACAAAACAAATGTACAGCAACATATATACTACCAAAAAGCCAAAAATCTAACTGTTAGCTGAAGAAAAAATAGTAGTCAGTAAAATACATTATTATTATTATTATTAT
The DNA here is from genome assembly GCA_028566105.1 of Hypoplectrus providencianus. Taxonomy (NCBI): domain Eukaryota; kingdom Metazoa; phylum Chordata; class Actinopteri; order Perciformes; family Serranidae; genus Hypoplectrus; species Hypoplectrus providencianus. Next base: position 22,718,013 of record JAOWBC010000001.1, read on the forward strand.
TAGAATTATTATTATACTTCTGTATTATTCAAATCTATAATATATAAACAATTAAGCTAACCAATCTATTCCAGTTTAAATTAGATCCTATACTGTAGTTTATCCATATTTTAATTTCTTACTTTTTTGTACAGCTTCTTTGAACAGCACTCCATTTTGATGTACATTTTTTAAATTTTAAATAAGAAATACAAAATATAAACCCTCAAATTCATAATCAGCTTGAATTTTATACAAATGTTAAGTTTGTTGTTGTAATACTTAAATAATCTACTACGTAATACGACTACTACTACTACTACTTTCAAGGGAACTACTGGCAGTAAAATTGCTTGCCACTGCAGAATGATTCTTGAGTTTCCGTAGAGACATCTAGGCATACAGGGGCTGTTTTCTGAGCAGCACAGGTGAACTGCATTTTGAGTTAGTAACCAGACATGGCTCTTTGAGATGGAGTGTTTACATAGAAGCTTGGAAATTTGAATATGATGAAAAGGTCACTGGCGGAGCACTCAAAACATGTTCTTATAAAGGATGTATTTCTGGAGTAGGATTTGGAGTATACTCTTCAGGGATGCATCACTGTCACTTCAGACAGATGTCTGTTTAGTTTAATAACTTGATCTATTTGCAATAAAATGGATATGAATATGTGACATGGTGTAATATTAGACACTTGTGCACTTTGGGAGAGACTTTGGGATTTGTAAAACATTTCACCTCAAAGCTATTTAAAACGTGAAGATGACAAAGTGACTCAGGTGTTAATTATAGCCTGTGGTATTAGTGAGTGATTCTGTATTGAGTCATCCAAACATATACAAAATGCAGGAGGAAAATGTGTGCTCCCTGTAGACATTCACTGTAGAGCAGCTATATGGTGTTTAATCTAACCTGGGACTCAATGGATATTACAATAGTCTTAATCCTCTGCGTTTAGGCACTCAATATTGACTTTTAAAAGTGATCAAAGCTTACCTTGTTAAGTGGAATTAGCTGGATTTAGCTTGAAAATGAATTTCAAAAGGTCTTTAGAGAATGGAATACACACACGCACACTAAAGACAGGGAGCCCACTGTCATCTTGACATTCATGTATTTATTGCATTAACATCCTGGTTAATTTCAAACAATCAAATAGAATTTAAAGGAGAGTTGGGATGGGAAGACATTATTTTGCAATTTACAAGTAAGGTCAGTGTTTGTCTTGGTCATTGGATTTTCCGCTCAGAAAAGAATATTCAAAAACCAAGTATTTTTATTTATTTATTTATTTATTTATTTGATTCTAAATCTTTAATTTAAATTTGTGACATTTTTCCTTATCAGGGTCAAGAAGGGATAAAGAAAAAAAAATTGCTAGAAGACAGAAACAAAAAAATAAAAAAACTGAAGATGCTGTTTTTAGGAATATCAATAAAGGAATAGCTTATCTTTTCAAAGTAAAAGCACACATAAGGACGCTGTTTTCAGAGGGAGAAAGGATATAACTGCAGCCAATCAAGTGAGCTGTCATTCACTTCTGCGCAGTTTAACCAGCAACCCCTAAATATTGAGACCAATCACAGCAAGCTTGGATTTTATTACAAACCTTTGTCTCATACACCACACAACTACTGGAGTCTAGCTTTATTTAACACTTAACAACCCAGAACATTAACACTGGCCAGATGCCATCACATGTGACAGTGGGCTCACCTGTGGTACCACAACTTTCACAACTTAATTAAAACTCAGAAATAATTGAACAAGAAAAATGTAATTGGTGAACAACATCCTTTAACACAATAATAATTAAAACCTTATCGGGACAAATAAATGTTAACACTCCCATCATGCTTTGCACAGCCAGTGTTATCAAAGTCCATTGTTAGAGCAACAGTCTTCTACAGTAGCTGCAATATGTGGTGGGCCCGTATTGTTATACACTGACATGAGCTATAAACATTTCACTTGTAATTCTTTCTCACTTTTTTTCAGTATACAACTTCTACCTGCACAGAGGAGACAAAGAAATTACCTTCCATGAACACCATGTAAAATAAATACAGTGTTACACAACCAGGCTCAAATACTGTATAAATATGGAAATAGGATTAATTGCATGATATTCAGAACACTTTTCACGGTGGATTTTTTTTTTTTTTTTTATAAAACACATTTAGATATATACTGTAGAATAAAATATTACATTATTTAAAAAAAAAAAAAAAAAAAAAAAAAAAAAGCATTCTTAAAGACTTCAAGTAACTTCTCACAGAGTTACGGAACATTTCACTGTGGAATATCAGAATAAAATGCCCTTGTGTATAGACTGTAAAATATTACATCAATTTAACTATAACATATAAATAATTGGTTATTGGTTACACATATCGGGTGGGCTTTTGTTTAGGTAGTTTAAAATATTTGTTTTCTCTAAACCAGGAATCAACTGCAGATAATACATTGACTGTGGTTAAGTACCTCATACAACCCCACTTCAAAAAAATCTAAACTGCCCTTTACACTGTCACTGATGTTTCAAGATTTTGACATGTTTAGATCATCATCACTGTCATCAGTCATGATCATAACTATGATTAAATGGGTTCATATGAGTACATAAAAACATACTAAAACTCTAATTTTTACTTGGTAGCATAATTTCTGACTACTAAGCAGCTTCAACTGATTACTCAGAGGCTGATTTGCATGTTCAATGGGAGTTAAATGTCAGCTGATATATAAGATTCCCTTATATGTTCAAATAGCATCAGGGCACTGCATCCCTACATAGTACCTCTATATTCAGAGGCAGTGTGAGACTTATGTATTGCAGCATTCTCAACCTGCTACTCGACTATTTTTCCCATTGTCACCCAATAATGCTTGCAACTTTCGTGTGGGGTTTTTATTAAAAATGCATAACATTACAAAGCGTGCAGACACTCTGGTAATATGGATGGCTGCTGTGAGAGCCATACCTCAAACGCGAGTAGCGTTGTGGGTATTACACCACACAGTCAGTGCTGCATCAAAGATATGAAACTTCCACGAGTTACTTTGTCTCAAGAAAACAGCTAAAACTGGAAACATGTCCAAACATCTTATTCTGCCTTTAGATGATTTTAACATGCATGGATCCAAGCACTTCAAATTTGCAGTGAAATCTTTGTCCTCTCCTTCCGTACTTTGACCCCCATCATCCTATCACCTATTTGGCATGTGGATGTAAATGTGACGTATGGAGATTCGTTAAAGCCAGAGATGGTGTGTGTGTGTGTGTGTGTGTGTGTGTGTGTGTGTGTGTGTGTGTGTGTGTGTGTGTGTGTGTGTGTGTGTGTTTTGCGGGATTGGGAGGGGGATCACTGCCAACTGACAGGCCCTTCCTTGCTCAGTTTGTTTAAAGGGTTTGTAAAAGCAGCAGCCTTATCTCACCCGCACTGACAAAAGCCTGCCCTCTCCCCCCAAATTAAATTGGACCCATAGCAGTGTGATCAAATCAGCTGGCAGGCGGAAAATTCGGGCCGTCAATCACAGAGGTGTCTGATAAGAGCAGGCAAGGAGTCCCAGTGTGGAAAGCTGTGGGCTCATTCCGCCTCGACACCCAGGTGATAACTCAGAGCAGCAGGCACCTCCGTCCTACACACCTTGCTCCTAGCATCTCGTCACGACCTCTGTGCCCTTTACTCTTTACTCAGATACATGCTCAGTCACACACATACATGAAAATACACACCCACCCACCCACACACACACACACGGCCCTGCCACTCCTGTACGGCTCAGACACCCAGGTAACATTTGCTCCACACACAACATGAGACTCCTTCTTTTCTCTCTAATCTTTGAACACCTTTTCATGTTTTTTTTGTTCTCTGCTCAAGTTAAACTCTTGGTTTCTAATGGCTCGTCTTCGTTTGATTTTTAATATCTGTGTTATTAGCCTTTGTGGTATTTTATGTTATCTTTTTAATTCAAAGATTTTCAATTAATCCGCTGAAAAGAGAAAACAAAGAGCTATTGTTGTGTCATTGTTGAGAGTTAAAAAGGGTCTTCTTCTCCCCTCTTTTTTCTTTCATCTCGCTCGTCTTTCCTCCTTTTCTCTTCTTCCTGTTTCTCTCTTCCTCATCTCTCCCCCATTCTTCTCCCCTCATGTGTTGTTCCTTTTTTTTTCTACTTTTCCCATTTTTCTCTGCCCCATCTCTTTCCCATTCACAGGCTTTGTGAGTTTTGATAACCCGTCCAGTGCTCAAGCCGCTATCCAGGCCATGAACGGCTTTCAGATAGGCATGAAGAGGCTGAAGGTGCAGCTAAAGCGGCCAAAGGATGCCAACCGACCTTACTGACTCGTCTGCTGTCCGTACCCAGGTATAGTAAAACCCATAGTGCCAAACAATAACATGCCATGTCTGTTGTCAACCCAACTGTCCACTTCACTTGGATAGTTCTGTTCTTGTTGCTACAAGTACACTGAATTCTGAATTCAATGCATTCTGCTATATTTATGTTTAACACAGTGTCCCATTTTTTTTTTTATTTTTTTTTTTTGGTTGAATAGGGTTATTCTATGCAAAAATATATATAGAACTCAAATAGGATGCTTTACTTTCAAACAATAACCAGTAATAATAACTGAGAGCTTAAAAAAAAAGATACACTTTTTAACCATTTTATTCAATTTTTATATTTTTAAAAGTTAGGTAGGCAAAAATAAAAACATAAAAAAATGACTACACAAATTCTTGGGCCTACAACCAGCAGAAACCTCATTGGGCATCATTTGCATAAAAATTTCTAGAGAAATTTACATATATCATGACAGACTAATAAAGCTACAGAATGCATGAATTATCTTCTTTAATATTAAATGTGGTCAACTAGGGAAACATTACAAATTCTAATTCAGTAGTCATTATCTTACTTTGTCCCCATGGGTCCTGCAGTGGAATAACATTTGTATTTTTTCAGGGATTTAAAAAAAAAAAAAAAAAAAAAAAATGCACATTAGCCTTGGAAGCGTCAGGGCCCTCGTTTCTAGACGGCACAGACCCTCTTAGCAGAATCAGCCTCTTGAGATTTTTTGTCAGGCTGCCCCGCTCCGCTGAATTGTTTTTGTTTCTTCTGGGGTTTGGAATCTAATTTGTACCTGCAGGATGCTCCAGTGCAATTGATGACATCATCAATACCCAGCTGTGCATAATTAGCCGTCCACTGAGGACGGCGTCGAGAATCGATACAAGTTGTTGAGCTACAAATTTATAAAACCACAGAGCAGAAATTTCTCTCCTGCAACAGCTCTGCACTAGATAACTGTCAGCTCCTTAGCAAAATCCAGAGACCTGATCAGCTAAAGCTTCACCGAAAAGATGCACAATAGGGACATTTAAAATAGTTCTTTTTACAAAACTACTGATGAGCATGATGAGTAACTGGAGGATGTTTGAAAGAAAAGAGTGTGGTGATAATAAAATGAACAGAGAGACACTTAATGGAAAAGCACTTATTCACCCTACAAACTGCAGTGCTTATGATGGTGCAGAACTTTACAAACACCTATGAGCACTATTTGGTTAGTTCAAGTGATGCTTCACTTCACTCGTTCACTTCTCCACCAAAACAGTTTGACAATTCACCAGTAATAATAACATAGCATAAGAATGGGGTGGTATCAACATTTTAACTTGATTCAAGTCCTCGTATATTGTTATAATTAACTTTTACCTTGTAGCAATGACCTGAATGCTTTGGCCTCCAATGATTCCACTATGAAGGGGATAAATAAATAGAGATATGCAAAGCAAAACCTTATTACAACATACAATCCTGATTCCATAAAGGATGGGAAGCTGTATTACATCTAACAACAAATTGAAAACAGAAATAATCAAATACAAAATTACTTTATATATTTACAACTCATTTACTTGAAAAGGATTAACAAATGATTGCATTAGAAAGTATTTTCAGTGTCCCAACTATTTTGGAATCATGGTTTATAATGAGATGTCAGTGTAAACATTCATGTTGGGCATGTGTTGTGTGGCTTTGGGGAAAGTATATATATAAAAGAGTAAACCTTTATCCATACCAGTGTTATCCACTGCAACAGAGATCATTTTTACTTAAAAATATAATTCAATCACAATCAAGCTTATCCATTGCAGAATAGTATGCACTCACAATGTAGAGCAATCAAGAGATCTTACAAATGTATAGTCACCGACTGTACTTGTTCTGATAATATATCTGGCAACAGTTATCTTGGATATCTAATGGCTCCTTGCATGGGCCCTTAAAAAGTCAGCACATCTCATGCTACATAATAAAAAGAAGGTTTACTTAAAGTGGTGCCATCCTTCAATAAAGACTAATTTCACAGTGTCAGGCTTGATTCAACGAATCATCACCCATCTGTTACAAAGTGCAGCTGCCAGGGCAAAATAATATAGATGCATGCTCTCATCGCCCAATTGGCTAGACAACTTTTCATTACAATAACATAAGCCGGGATTATATCCCTCCATAAATAAAAGCATGGTAATACCATTTGTTTGTTTTAGATTTGACTCTTTAAAAGCTGCAAGATGGCATTAATGGAAGGTGGTATGCAGTACAAATGATAGATGCTCCCTTTATCTCTCGCCTGATAGCATTTGAAAAGAGCTGTGTCCTGCTAATTGAAGAGAGGCTTTCAAAGCAGACACCCTATGAAGAGGAGGAGGGGTTAGGAGGGTTGATTTAGCACATCAATGAGGGACAAATGGAAAATATCCTGCAGCAGCATTGAATGACAGGACAGTCATTGAGATGTACTCAGAATGTCTCCAAGTACAGACATTTCCCCACAATAACATTCTGTCACTTTATCTGGAAGTGTGTGTGTGCGTGTTGATGCAAGTTTGTGTGTGTATGTGTGTTTCCATGTCCTCCTTCGTCTCGGGTCTGGTTCAATCCATCTCTGTGTTTTTCTTCTGTTATTACATCACTTCTGTTGTTGAGTTAAGGAAAACCAATAGAGCAAAACCAAGAGCAATCCCATGAAAACATTAAAGAAAAAATACCCGAGTGGCGCTTCTGAGAGCAGCTCCTGGTTTATAGATTCTTAAAAACCATGAGGGATCTTATATAAAGAAGTCTGACTTGGAAAATGTGACCAATCTTCTTTAAATAGCTTCTTTTCTTTTCATTTATTGCCTTATATTGCAGAAGACAGTACATTGAGTTCTTGAGCAAAAGACTGAAATACGTAAAGTTCAACTGTAACTGTTTAAGTCGCTAAATCCAACTGCATAATAATGATGAAAAACTTTGATGAAACTTGAATGATGGATTTTTTTTTGTGTGTTCCTTAGGTAAAAACTTCAATATGTAGATAACTTCAGAAGCCCCCTTTTTTTTTTCTTTAATACTGACGATTTCGCTTTGAAGTTGAATTAAAAACACGATCAGACAGCATTCTCTTCTGCTGGTCTCAGGAGCCCTGCTACTCTGAAATTGCGTTCTGTGTCTTAAAGATAAACTTAATGCAAAAAAAAAAAAAAGAAAAAGAAAAAAAAGCTGAAGCACTCACTGTACGGCCACCCTCATAGCAAACAATGCAAGGCAAATCCAATTACTGTAGACAGGACAAGTTTCTGAAATATGCATTTCTGCCTTAAGGGTTATCTTTGTGAATATAAAAACATCAATTCAACCTTTTAACCTGCAAATGTTGTCAAAGAATATTTCACCACCGCATTGAGGCACGAGGAAAGGCCCTATTTTTGTGCTGTGTTGAAGATTATTTGTTCTGTTATTTCTGTTTTACTTGTCAATTCTTTTTTTTTCTCCAGTTTTTATGGTAATACCCATAATAACCTCATTTGATTTGTCAGGCAGAATAAGTGAGAGTGTGGAATAAATATGAAAAGGGTGCTTTGAATTCTGACTTAAGGAAAAGAAAATCCCACTGTTTCTTTCCTTCTTTTGCACCCCCACCAACCTGGCAACCTGACACGGCCAATCACAGTGTGAGGTGGCCTTTCTTCGCAATAGCCACACACCCCACCCTACACCTGTCATGGGGCCAAGTTCCCACAGCTGTAAGTTGAACCCATGGTGTCATTTTCTTTTGGATGACGTCATGTGGTGGGACTGTGACTGCGTTGCATGACGTGGCATTGATTGATATCTCTAAACTCTATCTCTTTATATTCTGCCCTCCTCTTATATATATAAATATATATATTGTATATTGTATATTGGCAGTTTGTGGAGTGCAGTAACACGATGCCTTTCTTGGCTGGTACCTGTTGTACATAATGTAACTGACGTGCTGATTGGTTGGTTGATTATAACTGGAAGTGGCCTTAAACCCTTTGTGCTATTGTACCGTGTGCCCTTGTGATGTTTTACTTTCTCTTGTGGGGTTCATGTGTATGGATGTACTGTATTTTTCTACTTCTCTTTTTCTTCACATTCACATCAACAGTTTTTTCCAGCAAACTATGATTTTTTTTTGTTTGTTATGAAAGTCTGAGTCTTTGCAAAAAAGGACCTTTTTCTCCCCCCAGATCGACAGCTGTTTAGCTGAGAGATGGCCAAGATGACCCTATGTTTGTGTAGCCAATTAAATCTCCACCGTTCACACGGAGAGCACAGGCAAATGTTGACACTCCACTTCTCTGTGGATTCCATCTGCACAGGGAGTACTTCTGCAAGATTGTTTTGTTTGCCTAACATGAGAATCACTTTCCATTTATTTATTTATGAGGGTGCAAACCAATTACGCCGTGATAGCAGAGCTGCAGGCAGCGCTGCAGACCCACATGGCCAAAATATGTCAGCTGTACAGCCACACTGTGCACATGGATGTAAAAGGAGGGCGCGAAAATAAAGCAAAATAGCTGGGATTATGCCATGGGATAAATTAACTCTTTTATGGCCTGTATGTGAAATAATTCTGTGAAAAAGGCAAGGAAGCAAACAGATTCACAGTGAAAAAGGTCCTTTCTTTGCAAGTGAGTTTGTTTCTATCCCTCCAGGCCAAACCCTGATAAGAGTTAGTCATTTTCATCGAACTCGTACTGCCCTATTCTTTCAGCAGCCCTGCAGGCGACTCTCCCTCCCGTAGTCTATCCAATGAACTCAGGGGGGTGTCTAGCCAGGCAAGCCGGGAGGGATGAGGTCTTTTTGGCATCAACTATGCCTCTTAACTGCCAGGTGTCTTTTATGGAGCCATCTAAGTAGGTGGCAGAGTAGTGGGGGGGAGACATAATGCTGGGACAAAAAGCTTGTGAAGAAAAGAAAATGAATTCTTTATTATCTAACAAAGTTGGACAGTGAAATACTTGTGATGTTTTCAAAGAAGCTGTTTACTTGGAAAAAAGGAAAGAAAAAAATAAGTATTTTAAAGCCACTGTGTGTTCCTGCTGCTCTGTGGTAGATGCATATAGCGCTAGTGGCTTATAAAAGAGGGCATCTGTAATCGGGACTGTTAGTGCTTTATGCTGCTAATGTCTGGGCTCGCTTTGGCACACATGAGAAATAGGCTAGAATCTCCGCTCTCACATCTAAAAAGCAGATCTATTATGAGATGGTAACAAGCTCATTTACAGGAATGGAAAGGTAGAACAAAGAGCGTCTGGGCACGCGTGTTCCCGTCACAAAGTCAGTCCCTTTCATGTTCACTCCCGGAGAGTGATTTGCTGTGATTTCGTAGCCTTTCTTCACCCACATCACAGCTCACAACATATTAGGGATGATAGGCTGTAAACTAGATCTTTTATATCCAAAAGCTCGGCGGAACGGACACATTCAATGACAGTGCAGCATTTTAAGTCAACACAAAGGCAGGGGAGATACTAGGTTGGTTTTTCATGGGATCTTAATTAGAGGCAATTTCCCGAAATATGGCCTTTTTCCATATTGGCCAATCATCAGCTTTTCTGTCAGAATCACTGCACTATTTCAACACTCGCAATGTCTTGTTTTCTTTACGTCTCCTTCCTGTTCTTTTGGTAGTTGGTTTGTAATGAATTAACAATAAGATGAATGACAGCAACATCTCAGGCAACATTCAGCTGTATTTCTTTTCATGCAGGGAGATGTAGTCAGTTTAAATTAGGTCTTCCTTGGATTAGTGCTGTCACAGTGTAGATGTCTGTTCCATATGGTTAAAACACAAATCTCCCACCCCACCTCTAGCCCACTTATTTCTGGTTTTGATTGACACACTCCTCTTTTTTTTCTCTCCTTCCCGTCTGTTTCTCATGCTGTTGGCTGTGCCTGTCAGTCTGTGTGATAACCAGGAGCCAGCAACCCTGAGCATGTTTGCTGCAGCCTCACTGAATCCACTCTCCTTATTCTCCCCTCCTCTCTCTCTCCCTCTCTGTCTCTCTCTGTGTCACAGGATGAAGGGCCACAACACCTTATTTCCACAAGTGCAGTAAAAGTACAAAGACTTCTTGCTCTGCTACATATCATGAAGGAAGGGTGGTCCCTTGATCCTGCTGGAAACCCGCTGAAAGATTGGGTGACTGAGAGAGGGATCCCAGAGTTGTTGTTTTTTTTTTCTTTTCTTTTCTTTTTTTCAGTTTTTCTTTCTTCGCAAATGCCTCTTTTTTCCCTGTTTTGCTTTGGCGTCTGTGGAAGAAGATTTTTTGCAGAGACCAACTTTTTGCTGCTGTTTTTTAGACATGATGGGGAAAAAAAAACCTTTATAGACTCATTATGCTCAAAGCATGCATACTGACACAGGATATAGATAAACACACATAAACAGATAACAAACCAAACATACACATTTAAAGATGCTACATTTGAAAAAATGAAAAATGAAAAAAAAAAAAAAAACTACTTTGTACATGTATAAATACGTGCAAATGCCAACTCAAGTACTGACGCAAACACGTGCGTGTGCACACGCACACACACACACACATTATACACACAAACACACACACCAGCCTGCTGCCATTTTGGTTTTTGTGCCTACACAGGTGTTGTGCTCTGTGACAGGGCAAGCTCTGGATCAAAGAGGAAAACGAGATGATGATGAAGAAGAAGAAGTAGAAGAAGAAGAAGAAGAAGAAGAGGAGAGAAGAGGAGAATCCAGGATAATTTACATGCATCATTCCTTAGGAAATAGGGACCAAAGGACTAAACGCTTTTTAAAAGAATATAAATATATAAATATATAAATATATATTTAAAAACTCATACCTTGTAGCTGCAAGTATTACAATTTACTCGTAGTCAAAAAAATCATTAAATCAATATCCAGTGGCCTACTGTAAGTATGAATAAAAGAAAATGGAAATAATGTATAAAAAAAGACATGGCATCGTAGTATAGGGGCTGAACGTTTGCTCTGGATGCTGATTTAGCGCCAGGTTGTAGAATAGTAAAGTAGATTAGGAAAAAATGTAGATTTGCTAACTTTTGCTGTTGTTTAAAAAAATACTTGAAGTTGTAATGAAAAGGGGGCAAAAGGGAGGGAAAAGGAAAACATTCATCTGCCCCTGTACGCAACGAGTATCTTTTTTCTTGGATGTTAAGGTATCAGCCACTGGATATCTCGCTCATCATGATGTATAAGTCACCGCACTCTCTGACAGCTATGAACAGACTGTTCTGGAAGAAAAAAAAAAGAATGACAAGAGAAGAAAAAAAAAAAAAAAGACAGAACTTACTAATGTCTGTGCTGGACAGGGTGCAGACGTTTAAGGCTTCTCACTAGCCTTTGTGTTCAAGCGACAATCCACTGTAAAGACCAAGCAAAATGGACATGGGGTGTCTTTTATTTTCTTTTTCTGTTGTTTTGTTTTCTTGACATTTTGTATTGCAACAAGAAGTGTGAATTATGAAGCCACAAATTGTTAAAAGGGTTGATGGTTCTGTGTACTCAGAGAGACGGACAAATGAATGGTCATGAGGGCAACAGAAAGGGAGAAAGAGTAGAATGACAGCTACTGAAACTGCCAGCAGAATGAACTCCGTATACAAATGTAATGGCCGTTATGGAATTCTGTCAGAAAATACAAAGTATGCCCATTCAAACAACCAGGACTCACATCAGTGACATGCCAAGGATATGTGTGTCCACTGGAGCTGCTGCAAAACTCCAGATTGAGAAAAATTGCCTCTTGTCTCTTGGCAGATACAAACAAACATGTCTCGAAGGACAAACTCGATTTACTGTACTGATGGCAAAGGAGTGCAGGCTTTTAGAGCTCATTTAGCTCTGTCAAACATAATGTAAATTCCACTATTAACATGTTCCCCAACCTGCTTTCTTCATGTATTATACATAGAGCCTATGGGGAAAAAAACAGCTTCTGCTTAAACAGACTATATCTAAATTAGATCTAACAGTCACCCTTAACCATTACTCAGCTCGCTTGTAGCCTCTCTGACACTGACGCCAGGCAGGACACACAGCAAAGCACTCCAGTACTGCCATGTCTTGATTTAGACTCCTGTAGCCTTTATTTTGACTGTTTAGAGCTCTGGATTGCAGGCTCTTCTCTAAAAGCAGATCAATATGTTTGGAATGAGTCTAGAGGGAGGAGCGTTGCTTGTTTCAGTCGCCCTGAACACTTCCCCAATTTTCTCTGTCGAACACCAGCTCACATCCGTACACCAGCCCTTTGAGCACTGGCAGCTGGCGGTAAGAGGCACGACTAGGCAAGAGGGAAAAAGAGGGAGGTGAAGAGAGGAAGTCAACAACCAAACATGACATAGAGGTCCTTTACGGATGCTTCTAGGATGATGCCCAATGACTTAATCCAGGAAATTAGAAGCTGTAATTAAGCTCTTGGTGACAAAACACTGTTTATCTGTGCTAAATGCTTTCAAAGAACAGGATTAGAGGTTCAAATAGGACTGGGGTCTGGTACCTTGGGCTCCAGTCCAGTTCCTGTTTACTATTGAGACTCTCCTCCCTGCCATTCCTTTCCTCTTCCTCTAGCTTTCTTTAAAGAGAAAGAAATCACTGAAAAAAATCACTGAAGGAGGGGTGAAACATTTGCCAGCAGATTCTTTAAAAGCACCATATCCTTTGTTATTTAAATAAGCAGAAGGTATTGATTTGTGTGCCATGTAGCCCCTCTCTTTCCCTCTGTCCTAAAAGCAGCCATGCCTTTCCCAACCTCAGCCCAACTGTTCAGCAAGCTCTCCCCTTGGAACAGCATTTTCAAACCTGGCTAATGTCTGCGCTCACTACCCTTCAATTATCTCCTGCACCGTATTAGACATGCTATTTCACCTTTCTCTCTAATCACACTGTAATCACCAGCCTCTATACATTAGCAGCAACCAAGTGAAAAATCACCGGGATAATCACTTGGACCAAATGACGGGAGAGATGGTCCCCTGCATGCACATGGATGACAGAAGGAAGATTAGAGAGAATTATGTTTGTGCCTACTCCCTGGCAAGGCTGCTGACAGCTGACCTGGCACCAATAATACTGTCTAATTTACCCGAAGAGGCGAAGGAGGATGTGGGATAAAACCTACCGTATCATAGCGAGGTGTTAATATTGCGAAGTAGATTGACATTACCGAAAATTAAAAGAGAAAGGTGGACGATAAAATAGAAGAGACAGAGTTTCTTTTTCCGTTAGCAGCAGCATTTGCAACAATTGCTGTCTAAAATTGGGTTGAAACCAACAAAAAAGAAATCCTCAGTTCTGTAGAAGCAGCTGCGGAGAGGCCTGTGTTATTGTGCTTTTTCTTTCAGTATGTAATTGTGTCTCAACTATCTCTTCAGACACCACAATTTCTTACAAAATAACTTTCTCTTGCTAGTAACCCTGCTGGGACACCTGCAAAGCACGTTATTGTTCAATGCTGAAAGAACATTTGTGAAGCACAGTAGTTCTTCAGATTCAAAATGAGGCCCAACAAAATGACAGCTTTTTAAAAAATTGCCTTCAAATAGAAGTAGGGTAAAACCGGCCCTTCTTCCTCAGCCCTTGATCGGACGTTTGGTGAAAAAGCAGGATGTTACATGAATTGTAGTGAAGTAAAGTAGGTCAAAACAAGGCCATGTTCTGCAAACCGTTTCTGCTCATTATTCATGTGAAGCTGAACTAATCGATGGGGAATCTAATGTTCCATGAGCAATGAAATTTCCTGTGCTTGTCTCGGCCATCTTCAGAGTACCTTCTGCAAGTGAGTCTCTATCAGGCTCAACATGAACCTGTGCATGCCTCCCCCACTGATCTTCTCTGTCCTATATCAGATGCTGTACGAGTTCCCACTGCTAATGGCAGGTTGATTCCCCAGTGAGCCAAAACCCAGCATAGCCTGGTATCCTGCTGTCTGCTTGGCTAACAGTGCAGTGTTCATGTAGCATCTCCGCTATGCCAAGGCTAAATTAGGCATTGTGAAATCAGCACTTCAACACTTTTAACAAGGGTGCTGTTATTACTTTTACACCCCGGGGAGGATGTTACTGAAGTGACGTGCATTAAAACAGAAATAGCTATGAAACATGCTCAGAAACTACCAAAACAAGAAAAGACTGTCCATTTGTTGACAGTAATGTCTGCCTGCACGACTTCAGTCTGGTCTGGTTTTTAGTCCTGGCTATGTTTCACCTCTAAGAGCAAAGATAAATGTCAACCCAGCAGGCACTCACCAAGCTGTTGCCAAAATGCTATTTGATTTTTGTCCTCTAATTTACAAAGATAAAATGTGACTTGGCATTTTAGCCCAAAGGACTTTGTATGAATCTAATTAAGCGTGAGAGTATAACATTTAGCATGCCCAAAAGGCAATGTCAAGCATTATGTCCATACCCCCAAAAGCATATAACCCTCTCCTCTGTGGCCACACTGCTCTTATTTAGCATCTCACAATCAGTGGATTAGTATGCCACTGTTACCACCACTGATTCATGTACTCATGATCTGTATTAATGAGAAATTGGGGGACATTTAGGTGGTCGACCCATTTCCTCAGTTGCCACTACACCACTGCTCATAAGGTCAGTCCTCTAGGGGAGCATGTATCCTTAGAGGGCCCAAGCCAATGGTGGGCCAAGCACAGAACTGCTAGAGCATGTCTACAAGTCTCCAACCCCCTGGGTGCATAACACTCACCCTAAAATAGCAGTGATTGTCAAGGAAAGGAAGTGAAATGTAATTGACTGAAAGTGGAGAGATAATTAAAGGAACCTGTTGGACAGGAGGGAAGAAATTAATGCCTCTCATTTAATAGCTGCTTTGGGAAAGAGCTTTTCCGTCATCTCACTTTAGCGCGGTGAGGGTTTTGCTGTGGAAATGGGATTCTGTATGGAAAAAGGTGGAGGTGGAAATGGGCGCTGGGTGGTGGGGGTGCTGTGTGCTAAACTGAAACTCCACAAAATCGCTCCCAATACTCAGGGCATCAGGCGCTATGATGTCATGATTAGTGGAGAGGTTCAGAGCCTTGCCTTACCCCTGATCCTGTAGGAGGTCGAGCAGAATCACCAAACATGAGGTCAGTGCTGTAAGATCGCATCCCACTGTGGGGATCGTGGAGCCAGCAGAAGGGCTGATGAACCACCTAAATTGTGCTTTGGATTTATAGAATCACCATCCAATTCAAACTAGTAACAAACAAACAAAAAAGATGCCATCTTCCACCCAACAACGCACAGTGACTTGCTGGAGTAGAGCAATTATGTTTAACAACATAGCTAACAGTAATGAAGACAAAGACTTTTTTTATTCCTTAATGTAAATAGCCTATAAAATACAAAAACAGAGGACGGTTGTATAGCAGCTTGTGTTGAGAAGCCCAACTCTGTGGGACAATGATGTCACTATAAAATGTATCCACAGCAGTGCAGGGATCTAGGAGAGTTTTAGTTCTTTTAAGCCCCTTAAGTTTGGGCTCTGAACATGCATCCTACAACCCTAAGCGTCGGACCAAGGCTTAGCGGGTATTTGACTTAATGTCAAACCTAAGCCACAGCCCTGAAGTGATCCGTTAATTAAGATTCTGTGTACACCGACATGTCATGATTTTTCTGACAGAAGAAAGATCGCCTGTGCGGTAATTGGATTAGTCCAATTGGGGCTGATGAACAGATATGACAGTGACAGTAGAGTTCATCCATCTGCATGCTTACCGCTTGACAGTGCGACAAAAAAAAAAGGAAAAAAAAGAGGAAAAAAAAAAGAAAAACATAAGCCACCACAGCACTTTTCCAATTCTTTTGGAAGTGACAGTTCTGGCTTTACAACATTTAAGGAAGTTAGTTTTACAAAAAGAAACTCCAGGTAACAGTTTGTTCAACATGTACATAAATCATTTTGGAATCAAACACATGGTGGAACCCCCATGTACGTCATTAATGCCAAGATTGGAGGGGAGGAACAAGGAAGCGATTATTGTAGAACCCAGCAGAACCCCCTGCCAGATTGACCCAATCTGCCACAGCTCTCCTGACCACACAGCTGCGTTACTCCTGTACATACAATATAGCTTATTTTTCAATTATTTTGAACCTTCTTTATAGGCCGTACAATAGATCATGTTCAAACATTTAAAAAAAAAAAAAATTAAAAGAATAGTTAATATATTTCAGTGAAACTAAGAGAAGGAACCTATGAAATAATTTATCCAAAACAGAAGATGAAATGATGTTATTTCTTGTATAGTGAAGCACTGATGTTCAAAATGGGATTTTATACTCATGTTATTGAATGATGGTTCTTTATTTTGTCTTTTGTTGGTTAATATCTGCTGAAGCTGGGATAGACTCATTGTCATGAGGTTTATTCGGATATACTTTGATCATTTTTCTTTTTCTGTATTATTATTTTTTTATTTTTTTTATTTTGGCTGTACAATCCCTGTATGAAATCCCTTGCGGATTGCCAAATTCAAAGAGATTTTTTTTTGCTCACTGAAAGCTCTTAAATCAATACAAGAATCAACAAACTGCACTGTAAAAGGATGATTGATGGTACCGGTCATGTGGATTCAGAAAAGTATGAATCCGTTGCACAACTGAGTTCAAATGAATCAGCATTGCATGTTCAAAAAGAATCTCATTTGAGGCCTTTTGTTGTTTGGAGAAAAAAAGATTAAAAAAGACAAAAAATATCAAACTCTGCAGTCAGATTGGTTTTGAGACCGATGCTGTCATATCTCATTGTCTTTAAGCCATGGATGGTTTCCTGTAATGTTCTTCTGGTCTATCTCTGTCACAATCTAATTGTTGCTTTATTTTCTGTTGTTTTGTTTTTTTTAAGCATGGTGGTAACCGCTAACATATCTGCGATTCTCATCTCCTCTGTTTTAACCTATGGAAAGATTGTTTTCCACACTATTTATTATCATTTAATGTGACTCCATCCACTGCAGACATTGTACCAACAGTAGATAGTGCCATGTTGCTTTACTCCAGTCAGGTTGATTTGTTAATGTGAGGAGGGAATTCTGCCTTAAACCCAGCCTGTTCTCTCTGACAGTACTACCTGTGAGCTGTGGTCAGACACACTGTAATCTGGGGATGCCAAATGTTCTATCTTCAAAGGTTTAAAAATCTGTTGTAAAGACAAACACTTTGCCAGAGTAAGTTTTGCCTCAAGCCCATTCTGACACAAATTAGGATGTGGTCATCCACCTCCATTTCCATTGGTTACAAGGACCAAAATAAAAACAAACTCAGCTAACTGAGCAAGTTGCTCCAATCAAGCATTCAATGAGAGCCTTTAAAGAAGTCACATTTAGTCATAGGTGATTTTGCACCATGTATCTTTGTATCATAACTCATTGCATTCCCAGCTTCACTATCTTATTTCATCCTCTTCGTTTGTTCTCATGCTAAATTAATTAATCATAACACATTTGGGTATTTATATCCTCAAAGAATGGAATAATCATTTCTTTTATCATTTGACTTGAACAAACTGTTTTCTTTTTGTTTTGTAACAGAGATGTAATTTGAAATAGCGTTGGCTCGGGTCCGTTTCCCTGATTCGGGGTGATATCTCCCATAGTGCTCCTGAACTCTGTAGTTCTCTAGTTCATTATATTCTGCTTAGACTAAAATAAAGCACAGTCCTGTAGAAGATTGAGCCTGCTTGTCCTTCCTTTTTATATATCCACATGGCTTGATTAAATAATTCCTGAAGGTTTGGATCTATCGTGGCGTATATGCATGACCCCGGTTTGCAAAGATGTGAAGTGTTCGGTGTCCTCTTGTCACTTGGATTGTGGGGAGAATGCATTTAGGACATGTCATTGTATTAATTGAGCTAACAGCGCTAACCATATCCGAATACCAAATTAGATGAGACGGTTAGTAGAAAATCGTTTAAAAAGGGCGAATAATGCATAATAAATGGAAGGGAGATTGGAAGAGGGAGGGGAATAAATTGTGAATTGATTAAAGGGAAATGGATATTCAGCTCTTGTCTCGTGGAGGTGTTACAGTGGAAACAAAATCAGGTGCAATGGGTGCTGCTGGTTATCGTCTGTGAATAAGAAACAGGAGGTCAATCGATTAATCAGAGGTTTTCCTTGTGCTGTGTTGTATCGACAGAGACGTTACGATAAGGAGGGTCAGGTCACATTGAAGCCCGTGGTCAGTGTCCTTTTTATGGTCATGAGTCTCCTCCTCCCTCATTAACCCTCGGAGTTGGTGAGACACCACAAAACCTATTACGGTGGAAGGAAAAGTCCATATAACATTGTGTCTCACAACATGTGCACAGAGGGTGAGATAATTCAACTTGTTTTTTTGCAAATCAACATGGTTCAACAATTTCCAGCAGCGGCAATTGTCCATCACAACAGAAGGAAAACATCAAAACTCCCTGACAGTAATTGTTCCCAGAGCACAGTATGACACCCCAGGGAGCACGAATGACCAAACCATCCCTAGACACCAAACATCATTTCTTGTTTATGGGCCTCTCTGGTGCGTCCGTGTAGTAGCATTGGTGTGGAAACAGATTTATGGCTGCTAAATTTGCAGGTGATAAAAAGGCGAAGAGTGGCCAGTTGGGGCACTAACTCTTGGCTATTCACATGTTGACTCCCGTGCCGACTCTCTGGGGACCCTTTCTCATTGTGCGGCAGACACTCCATGATTCCACATGACAAACTGGATTGTTCCTAGAGTGAGTCCTGCTGAATTATTTTGGTCCTTTCGATTGCATCTCCTACCCCTGAGATTTTCCTCTACTGTTGCCTTTGAGCCATAAGCCTCGACAGCCACCGTTGTCGATACTCAATCTGTTCTGTAACCCCTAAAGCTAATGAAATGTGCTAACAGGGGTTTGTTTGTTTGTCTCCAGGAGGGGGGCCAAGGGAAAGAAAATGGAACAACAAGACTCTTTTGACAGTTCCATTTTTTTCCCAATGTTTTGGAGTGAGGGATAATCATGAAGTATGGATTGGATAGGGGAAAGTTATTACATTTTGTTGTCTTTATCCTTGTTTGAGTTGTAAAAAAAAAAAAAAAAAAAAAGGTCAGATTGTTCCAAACATGGTTCTTTGCAGTTCCCGGATTTATCCTCAATTCTGACTCCCCTACTCTCAGTGTGGGAAAGGAAAAATCGTTTTTCTCACTTCTCTCAAGCCTCGATCCCTCTAAATCTTCACTGTAAATTTGACAAACACACAACCCCCTGTCTGGCTGGAGTGTTTCTGTGTGTATTTACTTTATTGGTGATGCTGATTGGGATGGGGTGGTCTTATGAAGCTCAAATATTGCAGCTGACAGCACAGACACACAACTGGTGTTTAAAAGATCTGTCTCAATCCTTCTAGTGTCCTCAAGCAAGTGTCTCCAGGATTTTACAACGACATCATTCACATCAACAAATGCACTTCATGTGTGAGGGGTCTAGTGTGAATTGGCTACATCAAAAGGCATGTGTTATTTTGGGTTTTAAAGTCTGGTTCGGCAGGCAACCTAAGTCCTACCCATGGTGACAGCAAAATAGCTATTATTTTTGTCTAATTCCTGTATAACACATTGAACATCTTTTCAAGCTGGGCCTTCAGTTATATCTGGTAGTATAACATGTACCATTCTACATACATATTATTTTACTTCAGATGAAAAATAATTTAAACTACAAATATAAAAAGGGTTCATGCTTAATTAGACACATTTCCTCATGTCATATTGATAATTTTTTTGTAGCTGACCCTGTTATTATGTAAAATATATAAGTGACAGAAATGCACTCAGACATTTCATACCATTTTAAATGCATGCCATGTGCCTCATTATTCCAAGGAATGGTTTGTTTGTAGGTATTCGTAAATAATGGCCTTTCAACTTCTTAACTATGTCCTACACAAATATTTGCCATATTGACTTATCACTTGTCACTTACCGTGCATTTAGCATTTGACTTTTATCGTCCATTAATCTATCAATGCATCCATTAGGGACACTCAAGCATTCGGGAGCTTTTGCACACTCCAGCGGGTCTATTAGCATGTTGTTTAATGGGAAACATGTTGCAAACACTAAGCATAAGCTATGCCACTCAGGAAACTGAATGTGCTGTCGGCACTGCCTTTAAATTACAGATTTCAGTAGAAGTTGTTGTGCATTCTTTTCTCCACTTCTTTTTAAACATTATTGCAAGAAACAAGTCCTGAAAGCAGGCTGTGAATGGCGGTGACAAT
Source organism: Hypoplectrus providencianus (assembly GCA_028566105.1). NCBI lineage: Eukaryota > Metazoa > Chordata > Actinopteri > Perciformes > Serranidae > Hypoplectrus > Hypoplectrus providencianus. The sequence goes on from JAOWBC010000001.1 coordinate 22,738,628, forward strand.
AGGTGGCAAATTTCAATCCTATCCGTCTTAACATGCAGATTCAGAAATAACAAAAGATTATAACTAAATGAAAGTGTGAAGAAGACCTGGGTAAGCAAAGCAACACAATCCCTTTGATCCTATTATGTATTACAAAAGCTTAATCAATATCTAATCAAGGGGAATACAGCATGCCATGTCTTACAGAGCTCTTTGCTGTCAGAGGTGAGGTTGCCATGGTGACTGGACAGGTGTGGAGAGCTTAGGCTGCAGTGGTATTGATGGAAATTAAGAAGCATTGATGAGACTTGAAGATGCCGGGATTGAAAAGGGAGATAATTAAAGAGAGGGTTGCAGCGGGAGATGTAAGGGGAGAGGGACAAAGGAGATTTAGGTAAGAGATACAGGAGGTGATGCAGACAGGTGGATCTGGGTTGTGTAACCATCTCTATGGTTTCCACAGTGAGACTTGTTTCCAAGAACAACAGAAAAAAATATTAGGAGAGAAAACTTAATAAGACATATTTAAGTTACCAGTGAAATTTCAGTTTCAAATTATTAATTTTTTATTAGTTTGTAACTACAGGGATTCCTTTTTTCACTGCAATAACAACTCTGTTTATTTCTATAAGAGCTGCCTGACAAAGAAAACCAAACGCAGCAACAATTAAATTTGCAGATAAACCCAGAGAAATACATGCCAATTGGAACAACCACAATGGACTTACATGTTTTGATGCAGTCATATAGACTACAGTTTCCCTTTGGCACAATATTATTATATAAGATACCAGTCTCTAGTACAGTTGGTGAGTACAAGCAGTGAAATCAAAGAAAATTATGTGATTTAAGTATTACAAATTTGCTTGCTTCATGTTTTGTGCATCAAGTTTTTACTTTACAAGGTCACGTCCCCCTCGTTAATACTTCTAAAGCGATGTTTCATAACATCTGATCAGGAAGTTTTTTGCCCAAAACCTAGATCCTAGATGTCCTTTATTTAAAGTGGTCCGCCTTGTACCAAGTACCATGAGACACTCGTATGGGTTGTAATGACGAACCAGGTAATCAGTCATTTAGCTTGGAGATCTTGCTGCATATTAGGTCATTCTTTCCATCACACAAGTTAACGCTTCCTAGCCACACACTTAAATATTTTATAAATGAGAATCTGCACATTATCTAGAACTATTATCTACACTATTCTAGTCATTGGTTCAGATGCTGCCATAATAATACATATAAATTTATATGGTAAAGATGCCAGGAATTCCAATTGGTTGACAGCCTCAAGCGAAAGGCTTAACACCGTTCTACTAAATTTCCACAACTTAGGGTGCTTAGATACTGTACAAAATGAAAGGAAAATACATTCAGAGCATGCACAGACCTACATTTTTATAGCTTAATTCCTTTCTCTCTCATTTCTCAGTAATTCACAGGGTGGTAAAACTGTAACAAGGGAAGATGAAGTGAGTGAGAAAGTTAAAAAAAAGAAAAAAAAACAGGCACGAAAACATCTGAGTCATCGTCGACCAGGGCAAACCGAAGATGATGTCACCGCGGTGCACAGACTGCGTACCAGAGGGAAACTTGTCGAGCGGCGCGTCTGCACCGTGTGCCGTTCAACCCTTGACTCATCTGAGCTGCAGGAGTCCGGCGAGTTCTGTCCATTCTGGCCCTCAGCCCTGCCCAGTCCCACAGAGAGCTGTCTGTCGACACCTGATTAACACTTGAGATAATAGGTCATTAAAGTTCCACTTCAATCAATGAGTCCAATCGAGTAATCAGGGCTGAGATTGAATGAACCCAAACCAGCGTGGAGCCCGGTGGGAGCAAAGAGCCTTTAATGGGTATTGGGGAGAGCGCTGCTTTCATCTGTAGATGTACGCACAATAATACTGTTGTGGTTAAAGCCACGCAACTGCAAATTTGGTGATTCTTTTTCTTCTCTCGTGTGGTAAGTGAGTTTCATGACCCTTGTGCCATGAACATCTATTTAAAATCCATTTCTTCCTTCACTGAACACTCTTTTTTACATGTATTTTTTTCACCCATCAGAGTTAGTACAGTAACCTCATCATCCCCTCTTGTCTAAAAAGGTTTGTATGACCTCCAGACACCTCATGCTGTCCAGAGCTCTGCAACACACATACATGCACACACACACACTCACACCCCACTCTCCTCTCCAGTCCCTTGTTTAGCTGATGTATTAGCTCTGGCCTTTGTTTAAATCTCTCGTGGTATTTGATGGGTCGATGTTGTTTAACCTGCCACCTTTCAGCTGTGAAATTTCATCCATTCCCATAAATCACACTGAAGTGTCATTACTTTCTGATTGCTGTCTTAATCACACAAATACACAATTATTGCTGCTCGTAAGTGTCCAAATGGGCGCACACCGATAGTTACTAATTTCTGAAACACAATACACACACACACATGTTTAATTGGACTATCATATCATATGTTCCATCAGAGTTTGTAATTATTATGAACAAGCATGCATGCAATCCTGCCATCTGATATTGTGTGAGCGTGTGTGTGAGCTCACACGTGTGTGCGGGCACTTGAGTGAGTAGCCGTTGTCGGCTGACAGCTGAGCTGAGCTGAACTGAAAGCATGAGGCCTAGTGACAGAGAGAACAGAGGGATCAAGCATTATCATCAAAAACGACTCCAGTGCTCCCTACTGTGGCCTCACAGCTTCCTCCAGTCAAGCTGTCCGTTTGTTTGTTCGTTTGTTGTGTCAGTGCGAATAGTCCGTCTTTTCTGAATCAATGCACTTTGTAGCTTCTATTACTTGATGGGGGACAGACGACATGAGCAGAGGACACCCAAAAAGTTGAGATAATGACAGAAAGGTGAGGACACCATCTATTTTTCATCTTTTCCGAATCAGTATTCACATCGTCGACCCTGATTCACATCTTCATTTATCTTTATGTCTGAGAAATTCATCAAGCTCGGGATCACATTAATAAGTTCAACATCTAACGGCTGCTTTGCTATTACGCCACTTTGTGAGGAATAGAGGCATCCAGACATGTGTTTCTCCCATTAATTCAACCGCGGCGAGCTCCTGTAGGAACTGGCACACATGATGCCAGTGTGGTTCATAAAAAGACATATCACTGCAGGGAAGTGTGCCTAATTCTGCTCTGAGAGTAGCTCTCGTAAAGAGACATTGTGGCTAGCCTACTAATAGAGCTGTGAGGGGAGAATGATGCAACTCGGAGGCAATGCTTTAATTTGCCCTTGGTTTCGCGCACGCGTCTAGGAACAGCCACTCTGTTCCAGAGCTGATTGGCCCGTTTACCTTTAGACTTGGGCCAACCACTAGCCTCCGAGGTATGATGTAGCTGGATTTAGCAAGTGTTCAATTTTGTTTTGCTGTGTTCCTTTTTTCGGCCTGGGTAGGTCAAATGTGGTAGATGCAGTCACTGTGGTTGTAGGTGTAATGCTTGAGTTTTTCTCTTTGCATTCCTTAGTGCGTATAGGGTTCTTTACCTTCCACATTACTTTTAAATGTTTAAAGTTCATTCTTATCAAAAGATGTTTGCAGTTCAGTCCACTGGGTCCACAATGCTATTTGTATCTTAGCAACCTGTGCAGCAACAGAGGAAGATCAGAGAAGCTACTTATTAACCTGTTGCTATGACTACGGCGGTAGGCAATAACTCAGAAGATGCTTTAACCCTTTCTCTTTAGACTGCCACCCCCGATCAACAGACAGACGGATAATGTTCAGAACATTTGGTGGAGGGAAGAATCAAAGCTTTCATAGTTCCCTTTCTGTGTCTATCTGATTTCATTTCTTTTTTTCCTCCAACTGTATTCACCCGTGTGTGTGTGTGTGTGTGTGTGTGTGTGTGAGAAAGAGAGAGAGAGAGAGAGAGAGAGAGAGAGAGAGAGAGTCTGTGCTACATCCCCAGCAGAATATGTTTGCTCTACAAACCAAAGAAAGTCATAACCCGTGCACCGTCTGAGTGAAAACAGAAACAGAGAACAAAGACATTTCTGCTTTTGTTTCCCTCCTCCAAGTGTTGAGAATACTTTATTGCATATGCATAGATGTCGCGCATTTGATACAAAGTCTCGCACAAGCACAATCATCCTGACGCACCCACGTGACAGGGTGCAGATGTTCCCTTTTTTTTTTTTTGTATACCTCCAAACGGGGACACTGAGCGGTGACAAATGCTTTCCGCACGCAGGTTGAAGCGTGAGTGTGAACTGATTTGAATTGATGTTATTCCAGGAGAAATCAATGCATTTTTTTAACAGCTGCAATTACGCCCCTCACGTCAATTCATCAAGAGATTTGCATGAGGTAATTGTTGGCGCCACGTCTACTGATGCATTTTTATTACGTTTCAATTAGGAATTGAATCCAATTAGGGGAGTCATTCCAATCAACCAACAGGGGTCTCTGCTCAAAGCGAAGCCTGAAGAGGCTGTGGAGCTGAAGGACAGAGACTGAGTCAGAGGTCCAGCTCTAATCCACAGCTTTCTGCACTGCCTCTCACAATGCATTAATAAACAAAGTAATAAAGAAAAGCAGTACACTGAAAAGTGGCAAAGCAGTCTCTTGCCACTTGTACTTTCACATATTTTCTTTCCTTAATTTGATTCTTTTTTTTTGTCTTTCAGTTAGAAATCACAAACTAATAAGCACTTAATTAATTTTCCTTTTTTTCCCCAATTTCCTTCCTATTGTTTGAATTTTGTTTGGGTACATTAAGACATCAAAGCAATCACACCAGGCAGCCAACAATTGAGACTTCAAATTCATTAACTTTCATTAATAACAACAAATTGTAGAACATTTTAAGTACTTCTTACAAGCCTTATGATTCTCAAATTACTTAAATCCGGAGAGAAATTAAGTAAAACCGAAACACGAGGATGCAGATTATTTATTTATCTTACTCTGAAAAATTAGGTGTTCATGAACTGCAAATGTGAGACTACATTTCTCCATTCCCGCAGCTGTCAGCCAGTGACTTATGTAGGTGGGTTTTCAACTGAATGTAAAGAGTTGCTCATGATCTATAAACCCTCTCAGTTGCACTCTCAAAGGAGATCAAAAGCCTAACCTCTAACTAACCGTGATATTTACTCCCTCAGCAGATGATACAATATCAGTGAAATACACACACAATAACCCAACCTAAAAGGAAAATTCACAGGGGTGTTACACACTGTTTATTTGCTTGTGAGAATTATCTTCCTAATAACATTGTCAGAAGCGATGGGCACGGCAGAGCTGCACTACCTACTCAAAGAGAGCTTTGCTTTTGAGGTCGGCTCCTCGTTCTATGACATCATGTTAATATCCTGTTTTTTTATAAGACTGCTGAAAACTTGTCCTGAGGTAGACAGACGAGAGGGCGATGGTGGTTGTTTTGGCTTGCAGAAGCTCGGTGCCTTTGATCTCGGGGCAGAGTTAAGTGAGCCAAGTGGCCGTGTGCACGGTGCTACTGCCCCCTGGGGGAGAGGCCAGGGATAATCGTCGCTGGGAGCGGCAGATGGCTCCTGCAGCTTCAGCACCAAAGAACACTCTTTCTATCTTCCAACAAGAAAACTCGTGAGGAGTAAGCACTCCCATGGGTTTCTATCATCACCATACTAATCGGATCAGCCTTAGAAAAAGATGACAGCTTGTGTAACTCAGGTGGTTAGATGGCCATGAGCACTAATAAACAGAAGAGCTGTTACTGTCTCTGTGAGCAACATCTGTGGGAATATGTGAAAACATCTAACACATCCAAAAAATCCATTCTTTTTAGGGCATCACCAGTGCAGTTTGAAAATGACAAAAACATATTTAGAATTTTTTCTTTTAATCCAAGAAATAAAAACATGGTGAAGATAATGCCTTTTCTCTTTTATGTCCAACAGAAGACATCTACTCTACACTCAAAGTTTCCTTCCTATTATGTTTTTTGCTCACTTTTTCCCACTCCCCAGGAAAAAAGTCTGCACACAAAGGACTCAGTGATTGAAGTCATCAGTGCACCCTTTTTTATCTTTCTTTTTTTTTAACATAATAGCAGGCTTTTCAAGGAGTCAAAGGAGATTCCCCATTTCACTCTCTTTTCCACTTTCAAACACACACGTAGAGAAACAGATGCCGAATCACACACAGAAAACGGACACACTAAAATGTAGCTGTGGCAAATGGAGGTGTTGCAGATTGCCCACTTAGGCTGTTACATTATCCTTTTTGTGTTTACTTTTCTATTCTCTGCTCTCATTTTCAGCCTTTCTCCTGCGCTGTCTTTGTGCTTCTGCTCGTACAGCCTCTGTCAGGTGTGTGTCTATTTCCTATCCTCATTGTCCTGTCTCTTGTCATCCTTTCACCCGTCCCTCATCTCTCTGCCATCATCAAGGACCCGGTGGCCTCCTACGTAGCGCCAGTGGAGAGAAGGGTCTGTATCTCGGCAACGCACCTAGCAACCGCTCCTCGTAACTATGGATTATAACCTGTTGCCAAGGGAGACAGAGATGGAGGATTGATTTTTTTTTCCTCTTTTTTTTTTTTTAGGGATGAAATTCAAAGTGAATTAGATGCATGAATAAACAATGCATCGAGACAGGGCACACTAACATTTATACATGGTGACTTGATTCATTTACGCTTTTATCCGTCAGCTGTATGCTTTATCTTGATTTAGATTAGTAAAGATTAGCTGACAGATAAGCACGAAAACCTGTTTTAGAAGTGCTTTCTGTCTGGGATCTTTGAGGGTAAACACTTATGCACCATTCTACTAATTAAAATTTATCATTTGATATTTATATATAATATTCCAATATAAAATGTAATCAAAAAGAGGTTTGTTGCCTGTAAAACTATTTAATAATCAAACTATTACTTATTTGTGAACGAATTAGTACTAAATATATTTAAAGGAAAGTGTATAGTGATTGGGCTCTGAAATAAAAGCAATTACATCATTCAGGGTATTTTATGGAAACACAATGTTGCTTGATTCATCTATGAACTACTGATGTACAATACTAGAGTAAAATATTTTTAGAAAAATGCCCAGCCTTAAATTGGTATCTTTATTTCCTGCCTTTTATCTGGATTTCCAATTTTGTAACTTCTACTATACTAATTCATGTGATTCAAATAAACTGTAAGAGGATAAAAGGTTAATATCTCATTGATTTGTTTTCTTTTAAATAAAAACTAAACCCTCTGAAAATTGGTATGTAAGCTGGCAAAGCAAAAGAAAAAGCAAACAGAGCCCTAATAAGAAAGGGGACAAACATACACACTCGCAAACACACTGACACAGTCCCTTCTCTCTCTTCATTTCGGTGCTTCTCACCCATTCTCTCCATCGCCCACTCTCTGATGAGTGCTTTTACATGGCCACACAAACTTGTCATTAAACTAACCCACTATTTTCCATCACCTCTGAGCTAAATTACCACACTCTGCCTGGCATCCTGTGGACCAGCTTGTGGATATGAAAGCCCACAATTCCCCTGCTATCACCTCTCTGGGCTCTAGCAAGAGCACTAATGATAGCCTGCCACCGGAGAGCGGGTGGAATGGAGCCGTAATGTCCTTGGAAAGTGCAGGCTGGTGCGCATGCTGTGGGAGAGCGACCTGCTCTGTGTCAGGCTCGCTCTCTCTCTCCTGGTGTGGATAGCCCGCATCCTCAGGCCTCCGTGTTAATGGGCAGATCTAGCTTGAACCCTGATGGCTCCAAGCTTGTGATGGGGGCCTGAATCTGACAGAGGTCCTACCATTAGCACGCCAGTGTTCAACTGAGAGTACTGATGCACGCGCGCACGCACACACACACACACACGCACTAACATACACTCACACACACACATTCCTACACTGCTGCCTCGATTTCATGCTAAACAGGAAAAGTTCTGTTGTCTTGTGTTAGCTACAGTCAGTACTGAGCCTCAGCAGCAAAAGCAATGAACTGTGGCTGCAAACATACAGTAGGCACAAACACACATGCACAGAAATGTACACACGCACATAAGCGTGCATGCATGCACATACATACACATGCACGAATGCGAGCATGCATGCATATACACACATACACACAGTAATTTTAAACTGGATTTTTTTTTTAATTTTCTAAATGTTCTTCTGCTACTATATTATGTTTTAATTCATGTATTTATTTACCACAAACTGTATTATGCTGTATTATTCTATCCTATAATGTTATTCATATAAATTGCAAATATATTTCAAGCATATCCTTCCAAATACATGCTGTCACCAATATATAGATTTTTTAGTTTATTTTGAAAAAAAACAAAAAAACAAACAATTCCTCTTTAACATTTGTTTGATTTCTATCATTTTTAAACAGTCTTCAATTTTTATGGATTATTATACATAACTATGCAGGTTTAAATGGTGAAATAAAATCAAATCTGATGATGTGACACATTTTCATTAAACTTATGTAAAATGTATTGTTCGCCACAGTATTTATATTATATATATATATATATATATATCACTGAAAAATAAGTGCTCTTACTCTAAGAAGTTTTCCTGCTTTATTCAACCAATATATGATTCTATATGTGGTGCTATACCACCCTCCCCCTCACACTATCTCCACAAAGATCAAACCTGACTCTCATCTGTATCCTGGAGACTGAAGGAGAAGTTCAGTCAGAGGTGTCTTCCACAGCACTTGTACAGGAGTGTAAAATGACCTCACACTGGCAGGACAAACTTTTCTACTCCTGCTGCACTTCTGCTGTTACGGTCTATGGTTTACAAGAACAAACTTATCATGTTTGTTTCACAAGAGCAGCTTTTTTTTAAGCTGTTAATATTTCTGTAGTTCAAATATCTAAATAATTTTGTTTCAGAATGAAGCAAACTGTTGTGTAAGGGCTGGAGATATGCTTGGCTCTATCTCCAACAGTCAAATTAAACAAACAAAGCCAATTTGCTTTTTGAAATAAAGTAATTCAGTCTGGCTTTTTTAAAGAGCTTGTCCAGAAAGCAAATTAAATAACGTGTTAATTTTTCATTTCAAAAGCAAGAGAAGGTTCACTTTCCAATCTGTCGAAGTAGAAAGAAAGATGAAGCACATGTTCAAACTGTGACAATATTCAAATAAGGATGCAACTCTGCCAGAACATATTTCATGATGGTACAAAAAATGAAAATAATATTTAGTTTTGATTTTGGAAGGGGAAAAAATAAAAAGAAACACATTTGGCCTTGCATTTCAGAAGCCACAGGTCTGTTTTGGAAAAAGAAAACATCTTTATCAGTCCTAGTGATTTACCACCACCTTGTGGTAGCTGGAGGGTATATGATTTATTAAAAAAAAAAAAAAAAAAAAAAAAAAAACGTTAGGGACTTTTCTGTACAAAGAAACGGGATTTGCCTAGTAAATATACTGCCTGACTTTTATCTGAAATTATGAATTTATATAGAACATTAAATAATCCCTGAGCTCATTATTAGTACATTATCTGTGTTGACCTTAAAACAGAAACTATGCTAAATGATTGTATGTGTTCACTGACATACTGTGTCCTGTGTGGTGCAATAAAGTATACTTCAGCATGCAAAACTCATCTAAAGCACAATTTCAGGAATTGCTCATTACTCACTTTGCCCTTTAGAAATCATTTAAATGCTTTGAAATTCCCATCATTATTTAGAGTATTCATATCCACCCACCTACTAAGGACAGATCTCTAACATATATATGATTCAGAACAAATAAATACCATCTACAAAGCACACATTAGCTTCACTTGGATGTAATATGGTCTACCGCCACTCGAGGGCAGTAAGAGTCTGTAACAGACAAGAGTGGACAAAGTACAGCCCTCCTGGGAACAAAGGATTAGTTGGTGGTCCAGCACAATCAAAAGACTGTTGTATGTAAATCGTGTAAATCCACTATGGGAGAGGAGGGTAATGCCAGTCTGATTTCATGCCCAGTCAACCCACTGGAAAAGGACCTCAGGCCAGCAGACGCATGGCTGAATAGTTATGGGGAAAAAAGGGCATTGTAAAAAACAGTCAGCCACTGACACAAAATTACTTTCCTCTGCTATGTTTTTCTCTGCCGTTTTCATTTGGGGATATGTTTTGGCTTTGGTTCCATGTCTGTCCATGCTCAGGACTTTTCATTCTATTTCAGTCCTGTGCTGAAACATTCGGACACAGTGACTGTTGCTCAAATATTGTTAAACAAACAGCAGTTGGCAGGTGAAAGTTGTCAGCTGTAGAGTTAGTAAAGAGAGTAAACTGTGTTTGCTAATACTGTTGTGATGACTGGTTTGATGTTGGCCTTGGCTTCAACATCAATTTCCAGTAAAATGTCACATTATGGACGAGGCAACATATTACCATTCCAGTCAGACCATCAGTCACCTGGGGACAATGGGAGCGCTGCGGTGTGGCTGAGTGAGTAGGTAAATAATTTGGGAGAGGAGATAGGGACACAATTAAACTGACACATGTAAATGTTGGCTAAATGGGACGTGTGGAGGAGAGGGAGCCTTCTCAAGCAGCTAATTGATCAATTAAGTAAACAGAGGCCGCTCCTGGAGGGGTGTAGTGGTGAGGCTGGAGAGGTGGGAGATAAGGCAAGGGGGCTAATGACTCATCTGTGTTTAAAATATGGGTCTGGAGATGATAATCCAGCAGTGGATGGGTTGAGATACATGCACCCGTCAAGGAAATACAGTGAGACCTTGCAAGAAGTCAGTATCATGGGATAGGGCTTTTGTTATTTTATAGAACCATTTTCCGAGCTTATATTTACACTGTTTCCTCTCAAAGTTCCAATGTAGCAACTCTGGTGCTCTTGCTGCCAGTATACTGGCTGTGGAATCATCATCTAGCTCGTTCACACGAACAAAGGGATCTGTTTGTGGAGAAACGCATGCGTTTGCTGAGGCTTGCTGGCTGAATGAGGACAATTCTCCACACACCAGATCCAGTGCATGAAAGTCTGTAATTGGTCTAAAATATCACAATTCGCTTTTTGCTGCCTGGCGGAAAAGCGTTTCCAATTCTGATTCCTGCATGTCTGCTGCCATGGAGTTTTAAGTAAACCAACAATACAAAGCCTCAGTGAGTAAGTACAGGGGTGTAGACACAATAACGGGAGCACCTTACAAAATATGGTAATCCAGTAAGACCACAAACTATTGCCTCATATATTACCACAGAAGAAAAAAAATAGCTTCACAAAAGGCAGGATTTATTGCAGGGGTTTTATGATGGACTGCATAAGTTGATACAGTTGTTCATGTATTGTGCAGTCCAGACTGAATTCAGGTAAGTCTGCCTCTTAATAGGTATACTGCAACCTTTAGATGGGACCTTAATATTGTACTATAAGCTCTGCATGTGGGGATGTGTTCAGTGTTCTCTGTTTTAATGTGACTGCCTGTCTACTTATGCCTTTTTGCTGCTGTGTGAAGTACTTTGTCAGACCTTTTTGCTGAAAGTGCTGCACAAATAAAATTGACTTGATCTGACTTAAACATAAATGTGGATAACAGGCATTTCTGTTTCAATTTGAAGATTAAATGTCTTTGACTTTGGCTTACTTCGATCATATCTTGTCTCATAATGGGGCCCTGTAAAAGTGCATTATCCCCACGCTCAGGAGGAGGGTAATACATTGACAAGAGACACGCTCTGATGTTCCAAATGTGCGGAGTAAGTGGCGCTGAACGAGACAGGCTCCAGTGCTGACAACCAGGTGGACAGGTCCCCACCCTCATTCCCTCCGTCTTTCATTTGAATAATGCATGCTAATTACCTACTTGCCGAGAGCAGAACTGTCACCCCACAGGCCCCAACAGACACTTTCATGCACATACAAGCACACGTACGGATACACACGCCAGCATGCACACACACACACACATCGGGCGTGCAGGGGCTGTCGGTGCAGCGGTTCTGCTCACCTCCTAAACACTGGCACATTTACAATAGAAACTTCACAGGACCCAGTTGATAAACTTGAGGGAATTCCTTTAACAAAAGCACCTGTCAAGACAGTATGTAGGCTAATGATAGACTACATCCAGCACTCTGCTGGAAGAGCTGAGCATGGCACTTCTTAAGCTTGAACGGGGAGAGACTGACAGCAACGGTGATAAAAAAAAAAAAAAGTGCACTGAAGTAAAACCACTGTTATTTATATGAATCTTATTTATTTTAGCCATATTGTATAAGATAAAGAAAAATCATTAAACAGATAATGTGGATTTTTTAAGTAATTTAATACAAGGTACTTAACTGCAGTGTGTGTATAACCTACCTTAGATGTTTTTTTGACTTGCCCCAGTTTGGAGAATCAGGCAGAATTACGAGCATGAAAGCTCAGCAATGTATTGCTGTTAATAGATGCAGCAGCAAAATGCATTTTAAACAAGAAACAAACCAAAAAAAATCCAGATGCAGACACTTGCATCACGTTACCTTGCCATCAGACAGCCTTGTTGAAGTTTACATGTGAGGAACTGATGCCACTATCCATGCTGTCATCAAAGCTAGCAGACTTCATTGACCAAACTAGTTATTTTATCTAGCACATGCATTGTTGTTCTACTGCTGTCTTGGTTGTTTAGATTAGTTTGTGTTTTTGTGTGAGTGATGAATCCAAACAAGCCCTGAAATCAGCAAAGACCTGCAAAAGACAAGCTAACCAATAGAGACAAGAATAGGCAAGAAACTGCTATGTTCCATAAGGTACTAAGCAATTTAAACAGAGTTGTTTTGTGTAAGGTAATAGTGAAAATAGTAATTGTAATATTAAACTTTTTTGGTTGGCTTTTTAAGAAGAGCATATGTTTTGCTGCCATGCTGGTCCTAACTCCATGTCATCTACTGAAGGTAATACACTGACTACAATCAAGTCCGTTATGCAACCAAACTAGAATAAAAAAATCTGGACTTTTCCTTTACATTCAAAAGGTAGGTCTAACCGCTGTGTGTATAATTTCTTTTTGTCATGGGCAACTCCTTGTAAAAAAAAAAATATTTTAAAGGGCTCCCTATGCCAGCATTGCAATGCAGAACAATAATTTAATTTAATAATGTTTCCCTTATTCTGAAAATGTATCTGAAAAAAACCCAACCCTATGAATCAAAGCATGAAAAAAAAAAAAAGCCCTGTTAAATGAAAAAGGGTGTAAGCAAAGAACTGCTTATCTTCATTCAGCGGTACACACATGAAAACACACCACACACATTCATACATGTATGTATGCTCTGGCTCTCTCCCACACATGCTCTTGAATACACACGCGTCTTTGTAATATAGCCGTAGAATGGGACTAATGCTCATACCTATGCTGAGTTGCACACCACTTACAGTATATCGTGGGAGCTCAGAGGTTTTTCATCCCATTCATTTGAGGCTTGGTTACACAGAAAAATCCTCAGTTGGCTAAACCTGCAATTCCACTGATGAGCTTCCTGGCTGCATACCCGATACGGAAGTAAACCTGGCAAATCGTGTGTGGGTGCATTTTTATGAAGTCATTGTGTGTGCGTGTGCCTGTGTGCGTGTGCCTGTGTGCGTGTGCCTGCGTATGTCCGCGCGTGCGCGTGCGTGAAGGAGTCGACAAATCGGCAAACAAAGCTGCCAGGGCTTCCTTCTCCAACATCCAATCCATTCCACAACAAAAACTGTGGCAACGTGGGGCTAATTTGACCCTCCTGTCTCTCTGCTTGTGAATCCGCCATTGGTATGCAAGGCATGGTGTGTCCTCAACAATAATTCGGGGATAAAATCAATGATGCTGCCAGTGAACGGCCCGTGGTTTTTACTGTCTCCATCAGTGACTTTTGGGAGGGTGTGTGTGGCTCTCTGACACAGAGGTTTGACAGATCTTCAACAGCTGTGTTGGTGGAGGGCCATGTGCGAGTGGGGATGATTATGTTGACAAGGCTGTCCATTAAAGCTGCGAGTGACACATGAGCAGCAGTAAAGCTGGTCTGTCCCATCCCCGTCATCGCTGTCACCAGTTTTGCTACTGCGGAGGGTTCAGCCCCGCATTAATGGATTCCTACTTGACGGATTCCACTTGATCACATCTCAGTTGAATCTCCATTAAGATGTCAACGCAGTGGTTAATGTATTTGAGATTTTTCCCCTCGTCCTGCTAAAACGTTATTTATGACACTTATTAGGAAGCGTAACCCGGCCATCAATTAATGTCCTGCAGGCATGCTAAGCAATTGGGTCCATTGGCGTCAGACCAAATGTACTGGAACGTCCATTAATACTGCAATCCACACACAAGTGCTCACATTCAAATGAGCACGTTCAGAGACACACAAATGCACTAGTTCAGGCAAAGCTTCGCACACATGCACATTTGCAATTTTCTTAAGCTGCACTTTGAGAAAAGGTCTAATGTATCATAACCCCTACACTGCATCATGAGGGTAAGACACAAGTGTAATGTGTTTTCCCCACATTAGTTTAGATTTTTTACTCAGATCTGACTGTGTAACTGAGTGAAGCATTTTCTCTAAATTGGGATTTGCATATACTCGTTTCCTGCATCAAAATATGTTTAACTTCAACATTACTTTATTGGTTTAACATATTATATATAACAACTGTTTATATAAATGATGTAATCATCATCATGGTTCAGTCAGCTGTAAAGGGAAACATGAATATCTGCACCACTGAATGATTCACATGCTGTAAAGGTCTCCAGGGTAAAGGTCAGCTGATGAGATTGACTGGAGGGAAATGCCAAAATTCACTGAATTTTACTGGAGAGTATGGTGTGTGCTGTGCCTCTGTGACACTTACTGCAAGAGAGGTTAATGCACTGGCAGTGAAATGTCTGGTGGCACCAAATAACGATGACATTTTAAGAGCATTTGATCCTGTATGCGTTCAGATTTAACCGTACATTATTTTCCCAGTGTCTGCGGTGCTAAATTAAAAAGGGAATTTCAAATACTTAAAGAAACACTTGACCCCTAAAATGACTATTTCACCAACTGTTGTTAATATCTTGCCACTGACACATAACCACAATGGAGGGACTTTGTGGGTTATATGGACCCATGACTGAAAATGTGATCAGTTAATATGGCAACTGTAATTTGCCTATAATATATACCAAACAGGGGCCCCACGGTGGCGCAGTGGTTAGCACACGAGGGTCGCAAGTTCGAATCCAGGGCCAGGCACTTCTGTATGGAGTTTGCAGGTTCTCCCTGTTGGTTTACTCTGGGTACTCCGGTTTCCTCCCACAGTCCAAAAACCTGCACATTAGGTGAATTGGCGACTCTAAATTGACCGTAGGTGTGAATGTGTGCGTGAGTGTGTTTGTCTGTTTGTCTGTCCTGGGTGTACCCCGCCTCTGGCCCGATGCCGGCTGAGATAGGCACAACCTCCCCGCGACCCGGGATTACCTGGATGAAGCGGTATAGACAATGAATGAATGAATATACCAAACAGGGGTCAGCTAAATCAGAAGAAAGATAAGTGGTGGAAATGGTTGCTGTAATCATATGAAGAACTTGTAAATTACGCATCATGAGGGATCAGAGGTGATCATCAAATGTCAATGTCAATGTATAAATAAAGGACAAAACAAAAAAAAATAGCTGTAACTCTTTCCGTGTATAGTAAACCAGTGTTTTTTTGCTTCTACACAAGTGAATAACAGAAACAGCTAGCTATGAAGGATGTTGGGTGGTTCTGAGAAATGTTTCCCTCTAGATCCATTTTATTACTGTGAAAGGAGTTACTAACCAGTGTGTGTTCTAGGAACTGCAGAACCTGTAGTTGTTTGCCATTTTTTTCTCCAGTAGCAAGCAAGAAAGCAAGAAACAAGTTATAAAGCGAACACCACCCTAGCTGATGTAAGACAGCCCATTACTCATTTGATGCGTGCTTGTGTTATTAGCTAAATTCATCTGCCTGTACGACGAATGACAGGAGTAAACACATTCTGTGTATTGAGAAAATTGTATTTGGTGCCTATGCTTGTGTGTCGGAAAGAGAGAGGCTGAGTCAATACACCTGTACACTGCAGAATGTTTTTGCCATTAAACTTTTTGGTTAAATCAAATCCAGCATTTAGGTCTCAATTTCAAGCAATGTACTCATGTTAAATTCCCCAAATGTATTACAGGGGGGAGTGACTAATGCATGTTTAAAACAGCCGTGTCTTTAAACGTGTAAATTATATAAACTTAGGATAAAACACTGGCCACAGCCCTGGATTTTCCTTAAGTATAGTCTTTGCCATTTTCTTGAATTTGAGTTTAAACCACAAAGCTCAAAGATGTTGGAGTTTTTGGACAGTTTTTCTCTGTAAGACAACCTTCATTCCTCAGAGTAATAACAGCTTGTCTTTTCTCTGTTATGAGATGACATTTGCCTCCCATGATGACTGCTGAGTGTCTGCCACCACTTTCACACTAAACCTGCCTTTGGTGCAGAATAATGAACACATTCAATCTGCTGCTGTTGCTTAATCCCTGGTCACGGTTGTTCAATTCCGACCTTGGGTCTGCGACTGTGGTTCAACGCACGACCCCCTCGGATTTAACAGGACTTTACAGACATATTTACTGTCATTTGAAAGCTAGAAACATAAAGACTAATTTAAAATGTCGATCAGCCATGTGTCAAATCTAATGACGAGATAATTACAATGGTAAGTATTTTAAGTCATTATCTTGGAATAAAAAGATCAATTAATGAATTCATTAATTAAATAGATTAAAATGAAATGCTCAAGTCACTGCACAAGGCAGGTTCTTATGAGTTGTGCCTGTACTTAGGAAGGTAAAGTAAAACCGAATTGTTAACCTCAGCACACTACAGCTTCACTATTTCATTTTGGGTCAACCAAATAGTTTAGAACTTAGAATTAAAAAGCTCGCCACTCAATACAAAAGCTGCCCCCAGGAAACAGAAAGGGCAAAAGATGGAATCACAGCACAAGTAGTAGTGGATTTAAAATTAGTATTCACACTTCTAATAAGAGTATTGTTGCAAATGCTTAATTAACTTTTAGGAAGGACTTATAAGAGAGGTATAAAATGCCTAGTCCAAACCTTGATAATAATAAAAAAGTAAATGAGCATATTTCCCAAATGTTGAATATTCCTTCAAGTCACACTTTGATAATTACAATGATTTTCCATGCTGGCAGTGAGGATATTCATCTAAAAATGCTAAGGCATCCTGGAAAATGTTTTCTTGACAGTGTGGAACCGCCTAAGTGTGTTTATGTGCAGCCCTCTAGCCTGTGGGCAGCTTTATTGGTTGATGGTACTGTTGATCTCTCCTCATTCTACCTCTCACATTTGTGCACGTGTGTTAAAGTGTGTGTATGTGTGGACCCATGGCCTGTGGGGCAGAGGGTCCTGTCAGGCCCACGACTGAGTGATGAATGTGTGTGCAGAGAGGCGAACCAGGTGCCAACTGCATTGACTCCTCTTCTCCACTGACTGCGTGCACGACTGTGTGTGCGCCTGTGTGTGAAGAAGGGAAAAAAGTCATACAAAGTGTGAATTTTCGGTGCATACGTGTGTATTTTAAGGGTGTGCATGTTGGCATAACCATGCGGTGCGTGTGTGTGTATGAACACATATAAATGCATGCTTGTGCACATGTAGGATACTAAAAGCACAGCAAGATAATACTTCTCTCTTTCTCATCTCCCTCATCCTCGCTCATCCTGACACCCCCCATGCCCTCTCCGTCACACTGCTGCCTCTCATCACAAACCTAATCGTCTCACCCCCTCGGCAAGTACGTGCTGTGCGAATTAAAGTGCCCCTGCCCTCTTTTTTCTCTTTCTTATTCCTCTTTGTCTTCTTCCTCCTCCTCTTACCTCCTCCTCATCCTTCTCGTCCTCCTAATAATTTTTCGGCTTTTTGTATGGAATGGGTGTCCGACTTTAAGTGGCCACAGCGTTTCAATAATGTGTTTACTTATCTCCATTTAGCTATTGAGCTTCTGACATTTTCAATTTATGTTTACAAATTGCAAACATTAACATGTAAATGTGGAGGATGCCTCACAGGGCTTCCGTATTCATTGAAAAGGGGTCATGAAACAGGACAACAAACTGGTAATGGCACAGCTTGTTCCGAAATATTTGTGTGCATCAACTGTTGTTGTGTAGCACTTCTCTCTTGCTAATGGGGGTCTAGCTATGCATACATAAAATTACACTTATAATGAGTACAAAGGTCTTAGTTTATGATGCAACTCGTTGCTTGTTGATTAACAGCAGGGTTGCATTTGCGTGTGTGTGTGTGTGTGCACATATTTGTGTATATGCATGTAATATCTGTAAATATACATGTGCAGCGCCATTTATTCCTATTATGAGTAAAATTGTATAATATAGCATGCGTATTCAGCATGGTATGATACATTTTAAAGAACAATAATTATAATAACAATATATGAAAACACATATGTATTTTTTCTTTTCCCACAAATTGGTATCTCTATTTTAGCAGTAGCCCTTTTCAAACATAAGGGGTCACTTTGTTGACGCAGCCAATCTTTCATTACTGGAAACGCAATCCTTCAAGAGTACAAAATGAGTCAGACTTTCACGCCTATAAATCACATTTACCAAGTTCTTGGTATCTCAACTGTGCAAGCTGACAACGGCTGCAACAGTGAGGGCTGTGTGCATGTGTTGAAACCAAAACACCCAAGTGCAATGCACGGAGTTTGGAACTATACAAGCACTACTCCATCCAGCTGAGCAGGGACACAATGTAATGCAAAGAGAAAGAGTGTATCATGAAGCAGCTACCAGCTCCTCTCAGTGGGCTTTTCAATCAAGTAAGAAGCCCTAATTCATTTTCTCCTCCGCAGCCACAGTTGGTTGCAGTTGAAACCACAATTACATGGACAGACAGAGTGACTTAATGCTCATGAAAGAGAAAGAAAACGGCAAAGTCTATATTCAGGAGTTCAAAACTGCGTTTGGTGCAAGCGTAGCTCTGTAGACTGTAACAGAGACTGCCTGTGGCTGGGGAGAGGAGTAAGGCAGGAGTAATCTATAACTGAGAGGCTAGTAATGAGAAAGATGTGCCAGCCGTCTGCTCACTGTGATAAGATGAGGAAGTTCCCTCAGGGCCTTAAGCATCTCTGACCCAAACAACAACAAAGACAACAAACGGGTTACTGCCCAAACCATTCCCATTTTTTCTTCCATTTTCATCCATCGTTTTCATTCCACCTCTCCATCTCCTCCTCCTCGTCTTTCCATCTCTCACAACCCCCTTTGTCTACGGCTCTCTTCTGTCGCTACTCCCCTACTGTCGCTCTCTCCTTTTATCTCTCTTTTTTCAGTGTCCCTCTCTCCCTCTATTCTTCTCTCACTCTCCATCCGTGCCTAAATCCAACTCCATACAAAGCCCTGCTGCCATGTAATCGGTTTCATCAGCGTTTTTTATTAGCTAAAGAAGAATACATGGTAATTAAGGGGAGTGCAGCCAAGCGTGACGGGGAGAGGCTTCACCCAGCCGCTGATGTGGAACAAGAAGGAAAGAAAGAAAAAGAGGAGACAGAGGGGATATAATGGGGTGTGCACGGGCAAGGACGAGAAAGAAAAAAAAAAAGACGGCAGAGAAAGGGCAAGAAGGAAAACGGGAGAACAGAGAGAAAGATAAGGAAGGTTTTGAATGGCGACAGGAAATGAAAGGCTGGAGCGTGAGGGTCACAATGATTTCGGTCGCGCTCTCCAGTGTTGTGTGGGAGCGCACGCCGTCGGAATGGAAATGAGACTAATGTCCTGTTAATGTGGTCCGAGTCACACTGCACCAATATGAGGATCTCAGCTGCCATCATCTGCCTAATCCCCTGTGTCCACTTAAATGGCCCATTCAGGACAAGTGCACCATGAGGGTGCTATCGGAATGAGGACTCCGGCGTTGTTTCATGCTAGGTCGATTTTTATGTTCTTCAGACTGGCTGCATGATACATGTGTTAATGAAGTAGACAAGAGATGCTCCTCATTGCTGAGCATCTACTAAGGAGCACTGGGACTTATCAAATCCTACTCCGACCGCAGTTGTATTCCTTTTTGAAGTGTTCTTGACACCTTAAATGTAACATTTTGGCATCATAACACCCAGGTACAACAGTGAGTGCCTTTAAAGGATCATATCTACACTTTCATATATTTCAGTAAATCTCCCTTATCTTTGTTTCCATTAGCACAGAGCTTTGCATTTGTTGTCATATACTCGTATGCCTGTGCACACACAATGGAACAAAAGTACATGCGTTTTCCAGACACAAGATGTTCATTTCACACACAGAGAGCTGCAGCAGAAGCCAGTGGACCAGAGAGACCCAACTCAAAGTATATTTCCTGAAACATGCCGACCGTTCTGCCGCCAAGCTGTGCTAACATTAATTTTCTGCTGAAACAGCCACTGGCCTGCGAGAGCAAGTTTGCCCAGAGCTGAAATATCAATTATACTGTTCTCCCTGGCAGAGAGTGCAAAGCTTTAATCTTCACACAACCAATCAAAATGTCGTCTGGACCGGACTGAAAGAGGGAATTGTTGGCCACGCTTAAAAAGGGCAGCAGTTTCCACCCGTCTAGTTAATATTGACACAAAGGAGGTCTGTTGGTGGAACGCTTTGTTGCTGTTCTGCTTTTCCTTGTTTCATTCCCTCTTTCTCCATCTCACATGCCACACATGAATACATGCACACCCACTTGAAAAATCCTTCATCCATGTATTTTCTATATACTCAGGGTCGTGCAGGGTCGTGGGGGCTTGAGTATAACCCAGCAGGAGCAGGGCGAAAGGCAGGGTACACCACGGACACTTTGTTTAATGCAGGGCTAACACGCGTAGGCAGAAAGCTACACTCACATTCACACCTACGGCCAATTGAGAGTTTCAAATTCACCTAACCTGTATTTCTCTGGCCTGTGGGAGGAAACCAGAGCATGCAAAATCAGTTTATAGAAATATGGAAGAGGCACGACTACATGAACACCAATGCACACACTCACACATGCACATATACCGGCCACATTCATTCGTATTCCATTTCTTAATCGCGGAATTAACCTTAAACCCACGCCTGAATATAAACCAACTCATCTGAATCCTGATTCAAACCTGAGGACTGATATCAAACTAGCCTCTTCAAGAAGAGAGTCCAAAAGTGTAAGAAATTCAGCTCAGACTGGTTCAAACATGGACACAAGCAAAGGAAGATACACACAAAAAGACACACACAGCACCCCTCTACCTCCACATAGATATTATACACTAAAACGTCCTCCCAATTCCTCTGTCTTCTTCACACAGCACTGGCCCCCACCGAGCTGCAGCAGCAGCCTTCCTGGCTGGCATGTGAAGACTGTAATTTTCCGCCACACTTCCCCTGCTGTTTGCTGGCTCTTTCCTTGGTGCCGTGGAGATAGTGAGCAGGCGAGCGGTGAACAAGGTGCGGGCCTCGCCAGCTCTCCTGCCTCCCTGCGATTATTAATGCAGCAGCAGCCAGCGTGGCCGCCAGGTTAAAGCAGCAATCAGCGCACACTAAATAAGATCATTCACAGCCTCTTTAAAGGCAGACAGACAGAGGTAGAGTGAGACACAAACACACACACATAAACACACCAGCAGGCACACGGATGAAAGAATGTGCAGGTGAATGGAAGAAGGTACACAAACACACACACACACACACACACACACACACCTATACAAGAGGACCAGGCTAACAGGGGACTGTCGCTTAGCACCTACCAAGTAGTGACCAGTTTTTCCAGTCATTTTAAAAATACAAAACTAAAATGTTACAGTTAGTTTTAAGGTCTTCTACCACAATATTACTTTAAATCTGAAGTTTTATCTTTTTTAAAGAAAAAGCCAAGAGGGGACTTGGCGATGTTTTCCTATCTAAGAGTGGACCCCCATAGACTACAGTGCTACTGTCTGTATTCACCTAATGAGTGTTGGTTTACTGCAAAGACTTTGTTTGTTTTTTTCAAAATGAACATTTAAAAAAATACTGATGGTCTAAAGATCAAGTTTAATTTTCAAATTTACCAGCATTTATGTTTTATGAAACAA
>JAOWBC010000001.1:22762438-22775048 GCA_028566105.1 Hypoplectrus providencianus
CACTGTTGGTGAGTGTGTGACGACGCCCAGGTGCACAGTTGGTCTGGTTGGTAAGTGCACACACACACACACACACATACCCATAGCAGCAATGAGTGGAGTGGATGTAAATAAGGAATATATTTATATGCAAAAAAAAAAAAAAAGATACTACTGCCAATACTATACTATATTAGCAGCAAAGTAAATAAAGTCGGGTTTCGTAACAATCCATAGTGACATGACTCAAAATGTTCGTATTAAAAAGTGGGATTTGAAAGACTGCAATTGCCAAATTATCTGAGCTTTGATTTAATCATAAGTGATTAAATGTATTCTCCTGCAGCTGACTGACATTTTTTGTTGTAACCTGTTCATGAAAGTCTGAACTACGAACTCTTAGCCAAAGATGGTTTTTTTTGTTGTTTTTTTTTAAAGAAAAAAAAATTAATAATAGAATATAAACAAGTCTTCATCTTTTCCTTGTTCACAAAAGACCAATTCAGTGGCAACTCTTTTTCCACAAAAATGATCTTAATTGACCCACTTAAATGACAGACAGGAGGTTTAAGGCTTAGCAGTGGTTGGGCATGATTGACAGACAGATGTGAATAGACTTTATGAAATCTCCCATCGATTTATGTTTCAAGGACATCATATTATTATTTAAGATCATCACATTAAAAGCTATAAATTGTAGCTTTTGTGGCTCAGGCTGTGAGGCAGTTTGTCCCTGTCAGTCTGTGACGCTAACATTAGTCTAAGTGGTGTAGTTATGGTGCAGAGCTGTCAGCAGTACCAAATGTCAGTTGCCATTATGCTGCTGCAGCACTAACTAATAAACACATTGCCACTTCGAAAAGTCAGGATCAAATAGCAAGATTAATGGTAATTATTTGTTAATTATATTGGCTGCATGATATTTTAACACTGGAATCTCCCGGATGCTTGGACAGACTGTCTGGGTTTTTGGAAAGCTTGTTTTTTTTGTGTGTGCCTGTGTTTTTTTTTTTTAAGTACAAGCATTTAGGACTTTTCCAAGTGTGTTTTGAATGTTTTCTGAAGCTTGAAAAATAAAATGTTTCTGAACATTTTAACAGTCACTTGGTTATATAGACCACAGTTGAAGCTGTCATCAAACAAATTGCAGGAAAAAAAGAGCAGGATAATTGCGATGCATTTGAGAGCAGAGCTGGCATACAGTGAGTTCAGGAACAGGACCTGTGATCGGCACAACAGTCACCTTCGAGGGGAACATGCAGCAAAGATATCTGTTGTGTTTTATTAGATGCAGGTAAGTATGACACATTATGAGGTCAGAGGCAACATACATCTAAATGTGACAATAGAAAAGGCTAAATATATGTTGAATTTCAACATTTTAAAGACATTTTGTCCATTTTGGCAATGGATGTGCAGCAACAGCAAATAACTTAACACACATGATTTTTCTTAGTTAGTAATCTTAATATTTTAAACAATGGGGTCTCTTGAAAATGACGCACTGATAGAGCCAGCCTTAAGTCGTCATCAGAGAAACTGCAGTTTTTGGCAATTCTGTATTGGCTGCTTGATTAGAACTTAACAAAGAAATATGCTGTACACACACATACGCACACATCAAACAAACCCACACACAGATGCAGGCATAATATATACACATCGACAAATGGGCAAACTCATTTAAATCCATAATTCCATCAATATGGCCAGCAAATAATCAGCAACTGATGGTTTAACAATAATCATGTCTGTAAATATTGATAATAGCTCACCACCAAGATACTTAACAACACAAATACAGTGTACATCATTTATATATCCTAGTATCTAATAAGTTATCTTTCACTGTTTGATTTGAAAAGTCTGTGCTCCCTCTAAAACTAACTGAAGTCCTTCGGGGGAGGTGGCGCCTGTCAGGTGGTGCATGGCGAGAATGGAAATCAATAGAAAGGGGGTTGAAGTGTAAACAGATTATTAACACTGTGTTCTGTGCCCATTTCACTGTATTACATAGCTCTATGATTCCCAATAGATGACCTGAAGCACAATGGATTTTCAGGCGTAAGCTCTGCAGAAATCCATTGGTAATTTCAGCCTGATCAATTATCCACTCAAGCTCATCACATTCTCACTTTAGGTTGTTTTGATGCGCTGCTGTGTGCAACAATGACAAACTAGTTACTGTAGTAGATTTTTAGAGAAAAACACTACACTTTTAAAAATAGGTACAAGTATTGTGTTTAAAGCTACTCCATACACATGATTCAGTTTCATTTCAAGAAATATCTATCGTTAACCTCCCTGCAGTAGTTTATCTGCCATAGTTTTCGTGCCATAACTGATGTTGAAATTGTGTGTACACAAGCCTCTTAGAGAAATAACTGAAGAGAACATTTTTGACAAACTACATTGTGGTCCATATGATCCATTAAGCCACTTCAGCCACCCCAAATTGGTCAATTAGTCTGATTTTGTCTCAAATATGAAATGGAATATTTACAAGTATTTTTTAGACATGCAGTCCGTCCTGCCAGGCCATTACAACTATAACTACTTGGACTGACTTAAATGCATTCTTAAAACATGGAGTGTCCAACAAAATGACAACAATATTTGTCATGTTAACAAACTTCATCAAATTTAAAGCTGTATATGTTGAATTTGTCATTGAACTGCAGTTTGCATAATGCTTTGTGTTTCCTAAACAAGACGCTAATGTTGATGTCTCAATATCAGAAACTAGTGGACACCACCAATATCAGTTAAAGTGCTACTGAAAATGCTTTGGACATGAATGTCTGACCATCACATAGAGCTAACAGAAATGTTGAGCTCATGTGACGGGCCAGTGGGACGCTGTCCCTACGGTACCTGCTGGAGTATATGCAAGACCTTGGAACTGATGTTTTGGTTCTCATGACATCTAAACTTTAATCTCTATTTCACTGGATCACTGGATCTGTTTGGCACTAAAGTAAACTTGATAAACAGGATTGCTCTTATGAAATGTATGTCAGCTTTGTCTGTGGTTTCTAAGCAGATTCATATTAGAGACATTCGAGAAAATTCAGATATTAGAGAGCTGGATGACCATGGGAAGCAGGAGTCACATGAGGAATGAGGAATGGGTTTGGAAGAGTTAAAAGGTAGCACAACTATAGAGCACTTTAGTTTTTAGTTTCAGTTTACATACATATTGTAATATAGTTTTGAAATGATTGATTGATTATCTCTGTGTGTGTGTGTGTGTGTGTGTGTGTGTGTGTGTGTGTGTGTGTGTGTGTGTGTGTGTGTGTGTGTGTGTATCATGTCTTTAGAGTACTGATTTGACTTGCTATGACTTTAATGATCAGTGCTATCTTCAGGCAGTGATTACTGATTATTCCTGTGTTTTGTTTTCAGTGCATTGGATTTTAACTGTAACTGTAGCTTCTGCTACTAAATGCTACTGTTGATGATAACCTTGAATAGTGGCTGTGGTTACAACATAGCAATGCTAACCACACAAACCCTTTAACATTGTCCTGTTCACTGTCGCGCTCCCTCTGTGGCCTCTCTCTCACAGCGTGAGGACATCTGCCTTCTCCGTCTGCATGCTGACCTATCTTTTACTTCAACCTCTTTGCTCCTATGACAGCCACAATGCAGTTTTCAGACTGTGAACTTTCTTGCTCAGCTATTTCAGACTTCAGAAGACACAAAGTACACCTATCTCCTCATCTGTGATCCACAGGATTACTGGTTTATTTCATCTCTATGTCTGACCAAGCATCTATGTCTCGTCTGTTCAGCATGATGGCAGAAATGTAGAGATAACACTGCTGCTGTGTCTGCCTTATTCCCATAGGGAGGTTTGTTTCTCACCCTGCCCATATAGCTCTCTGACAAGTCAAGCGATATGATCATTATACCGAAATCACCTGGTATAATAACCTGTAACCTGTGTTTAAATATATTTCTCGATGACCAATGTTTGTGTGATAATATCTCTTTCCTAGAAGTCCTCCTCAAACATCTGCATAAAGGCTTTGAACACAATGCTGAGAGAAAAAAGACAAAGGAGATGACAAACATGATGTGGAGGTTTACTCAATGTATTGCTTAAAACATCAATACACAGTATTCTTGAATTTAAGGAAAAAAATGCTAAATATAAAGTAATTACAATTTCTTATTTGTGAGGATTTGCTGATTTTCTAATAGTATGTATTTTGCAACTTGATTACATTATGCTGGGCTTTAATAAATGTGACTATACACTATGTTAGACGACTTAGATATTAAACACATAGTGCGTTTGTAGAATGGTAGGTGAAATACATATCAGACTGAACTGTACAGCTTCATCATCAGTATCATTGAGCATAAACAATCATGTCAATTCAACCTGTTCATATTGATTACTGGATATCTGGATGGGCTGACAGAGTATTACAAATGCTCCTAACTGACTGAGAGGTGACAAATGCCTCATAGATTACAGTGAACAGGAGGCACAAGGCAATGGTTTAAAAGAAATTAAAAAAAATATTAAGTAAAAACTTTCCCTCCCAACATCACTACTTCAAGTCCCAAATGATAGAGAGCAAAAGGCACAATAATAACCAGGGATGGAAGGTAAGACAGTTTACATTTCTAACAATCTCATATGCATTTGTAAGCATTAAGCTTGTGTCCTATTTATGAATGGACTTTTTTTTTTCACATTGCATTAATGAGCGTTTCATTCATTAAATGAATTCACTGTTGCATGTTACAAAGTGGATGTTATTGAGAAGCTTGCCAATACCGACTTAAGTGTTAATTCATTAAAAGGCTGATATAATAAATCAATTTGAGTGCTATGAGAAAAAAATGTTTCGTAGAAGGGAGATGGCTGGGCATTTTTTTGTTTGTTTGCCAATACATCCAGACAGAAAAAGACAGCTGTGTAGTACGCATTATAAACCAGACTCTAATCCAAATTTTAATGCAGACTGAATAATCAAAACACTGTGAAAATGTATCTATATTGATAATGAGCATGGGCAAGGCAATATCTTAAATGCATTTGAATCTTAGAGTTCAATAATATTTATAGGAAAAAAGTTTGGGGTCAAACGTGTCTTTTGTCTTATTTTGCATGTACAAACTGAAAAACCTGTCAAAGCAATCGTGAAGGTAACCAGACATGGTGTATGTATTTACACCCAACCCTGATGTTAAGTGAACAGATAGAAATAGCATGTGCAGTGGAGGTGAAGTGTGGTAATTTTTCAGTGCTCTGCACTTCTACAAATATGATGGGTTTGAGCGATGGAGAGAGAAAAAAAAAACAAACAGAGAATAGCATTTAGACAAAGAGCAATGTTGAGTGAAGAGATAGTGTGAGCAGGATAGGTGGGGAGGGGAAAAAAAGCTTGGTGATTGTGTTGAGCCATCCATGGTGAGAGAGCGAGTGTTTCTCCTGCTCTGAGAGAGGGGAAGAATAGTCGCTGGGCAGATGGATGGAAGGAAAAAGCATTGCTGTGGCACTGATAAAGTGACTGAGGACCACTACTGCCACACTTGGACAATTCCAGACACAATCTTCTCCCCTCTTTTCTTCTTTTACCTCTGCTGCCAAACCATGTTCTTGCAGGCATAATAATGGCTGTTTTGTACACTGCCCCTCTCTCTCTCTCTCTCTCCCCTCTCTCTCACATACACACACTAAACCTTCCTGTGTCTGTCGAAGATGTGGGGAAAAGTAGGAGGGGAGCCACTTTGGGATATAGTGAAGCCCTGACAACCTTTCATTAAAGAGGCCAAATTAGAGGTTTGTAAACCCCCTCCTAACCCAGCCACCGGAGCTCATCCACCTCCACCTTATCCTTTGTGGCCCCAGCCGACAGATTCTGTATCTCAGGTCTGTCAGAGTATGGTATCTCTTCAAGCCTGTGAGCTAGAAACTGTTTCTGATCTGCACTTGCACATTATCACTGGGGTGTAAAAATGCCTTCAGCCTGTACACCACAAGCTCAGCTAAAGGGGATGAAAAAAAAGACATTAGCACAAAAGGTTCACAGTTGACGGCATGCAGATTTGCTGACGCCTGTAATAAAATAAGGCCAGTCGGGTGTGCAAGAGTTGACATTGCATATAGGTGTACAGCCGGGCATCTGCATAAAGAGCCTCCGCTTCTGCCAGCAGCCATCATGGCCTCGACAGATTAGAAATTGTGTGTGTAAGGATTCACCGCAAATAATGAGAAATGAGTTTTAAATTGTAGCTCAGGCACTGTGAAAAAATGGGCCCTGTCAATATGTGGTGTGTGTGATGCAGAGAGGGGGGGACCGAGTGAGAGAGCGTGTTAGAGGATTTAGGGGTGAGAGAGATAGAGAGAGACGGAGACAGAGGGAGAGAGAGAATGAGGGATCAGGGGATGACTTTGTTTTGGTTTACTGCTTATTACCATCATAATCCTTTGTCCTGTTTTCCACTCTGCAGTCCGGGCACACCTCTTGCCTCGTCTCTGCGTTAGACACTGTGATTGCCTTGTATTTAAGAAGCCTTCTGTGAGCCTCTGTTCCGACAAATGCTTTTCCAATACCAATCACAGCTGAGTGCACCTCATTTGAATCTGTGAAAGGGGTTTTGATTCCATCAGCAGAATGCTCCTCCAAGCGCGGCACAGACCATTCAATACTGTGGCAACGTGTGAAAGCCTGAATATTCTCACCTAGTATATGCATACACTGTAAAGGGTTTGGGCGAGGGCTGCCGAGCCTCTTCAAACCGTGTTGTTCATTAATCCCCCTTTTATTCTCTACATAGGGCCTCATTAGCTGTTCTCCTTTGTGGCATTTGGAGGCTGGAAGCTGTGCTCCATGTGACTTTCAAATGTGTGATGAAACAGAAGTGTTTTACTGGTCGTAAACTTTGATGAGGAGTGAAAAAGACTAATTGTACACTCACCTGATCACCCTATAATCTGTACGTATACATTAAGCACGACTGTATTTTACTGCATCTGACTGCGTGTGGTGCAGACCGGCTGCTGATATCTCCACTGCAGCAGCTTGTTGACCTTCAAACTTATCAGTGCATATCTTTTGTCAGAGCAATTGCCTGCCTTTTGGTCTGTGAGGAGTTTGGATAATGCATCCAAATTAAAATCTTTTGTAAATCCCATTGCTTGATTGCTTGAGAGCCACTGAGAGTTGTTCAACATTAATGGTGAAGGACTTCCTGATTCCCAAAGTCATTTTCTCTTCATTATTCAGGCGTGTATTAGCACCTCTTGTTTTCCACACAGAGATAACACCCTTCTGCTAAACCGCCTCGTACAACACAGTTAGCTCTGGAGACAAACAGGTCATGCACATCCCTTTATCTGAGACACTGTGTCCCCAGTGAAGGGTTCAAATCTGACTTGGGCCTTTTATGCGTCTGGATCAAATTAAATGTCACTTCCTAGCTATTATCACATCCTACTAATATCATAATGCGTTGTTTATTTTTAAAATTCATTATGTATATATTCTATTGCATCTTAGGACAGTTACAATGAAAATGACTATGGCTATTTGTGATATTAAGAGTGTCCTTGCACAAAACCTTGTTCATATAAAAACTAATTCCCCCACCTCTGGTCCTATGAATCATCATCAGCTGTTTTATCTGTTCAGAAGACATACTGGCCTGTAAGCTCAGTTGCTTTTATAAATGCCAAAAAATACATTCTTTATAGTTCAACATATCAGATTGGGTTCATTTTGTTTTTAATACCCAAGCACACATTAACATATAAATAATCAGGGTTTTTAGTGGTGGAAAGGGAAAATGATGTTGGATACAAAGGTATAAGGTTGTCTGGTATGTACTGGATGAAGTGGCTCCAAGTGAGGAGAACGCTGGACTGACAAACGTCCAGCTAGTCAAGATGATGCTTTCACTTGTCTGTGCAACAGTCAGTGGTCAGTGCAAACTTACCTGCCATGGCAGACTTGCCTTTCAGCTCATGTTTTTTTCTCCTCATAGTGCCTTCAGTGTGTCCACTGAGACTCTGAGCATTAGCTCTTTAAATTTGCTCTCTACTGCATTGTTTGGAAGCATTGGTAGGTTCTTGTTCTTAATGTCTGACAGCGCAGTCCAAACGCTACTACAAAACTGAGGAATAGCATCCAACAGTCCACATTTCACATTGTTGCTTTTCGAGTGGACATGTTCCCACACCAAGCTTTAATGCTCACCCACCAGCTGACCTCATCCAATCTGCCAGGTGAAATCTGGTAAGCAGGGGGAGCTCTGGGTACTACAGCATGGAGGGAGACCACTTACTGCTTTGGCTAAAGTTACATAGGGCAAGTGGATAAAAGTTCACCATAAACCTTAAAGCTGAGCACACATTTAGCTTAGGCTGCGTGCAAATGTATGCAAAGTACCTCATAGATTGACATTCGTGATACGTCAAAATTAGTATTTGTGGCTGTTGATCCGTCATCAAGTTTGCTTGCGTTGAACATGAAAATTGGCAAATTAAATACTGGACAGTGATAGCCAATGAGGAGTTAGCTGTAGCCACTTAGCCCAACATTGATGTTTATGGTTTTGACCAAGCCTGCAGAACTTCTAGTAGGCAGAGATGGGTTGATAGCCTGCTCTGGAGTTAGTGTATGTACAATATGCATGCAAAACTGTAATATGCAGATAACTACTAATTTTTAATTTGGAAAGACACTTCACAATTGCCTCACAATAAACCACTAATCAGTATTAACTAAAATGTTTTCATGCAGACATATGCTGCAGAGGCCATAAGAAAAGTGAGAAAAATACTTTAGTACGATATATACTGTGTCTCTAGACATAGCCTTAAAATATTGTGATAATATTAGACTGTATGCCATATTATGATACAGCACACACTATTATCATACACTGAAGTGTTTTGTACATATAACACTTACAGCCATCTGCTATGCAGAGATGCAGTGACATATCAATGTATATCAACAACAGCCACACCAGCTGCTTGCCCTCATAAAGTCAATTCTGTGAAGATATAATATGCCAAAAGAGAAAAAAAGAAAAGTAAATGCAAAGTATGCAATAGAGGGTGTGCACACGATGTCACCGTATGTGTAGTTACTCGGGTCACTTCCCCTGTAGGGCAAACACAACAGTCAGCATCTGCTATCATCCATTCACATGAAGAAAATTGCTAAAATGGTAAAAAGCCATTTTGCAATGGACTGCTGAAACAGATTGTGAAAGAATTCAGGCACAAGTTTTTACAAACTGCTGAAGGCTAAAAACAAGGGAGGCAGTGTGCAGTGATACTCTCTGAAGTGATGTGTAACATGAACCAACCCTGCATAGTTTTCTGTAGCATGATAGTGGCATAATATAATCAAATTATTTTTAGAAAATTGTCCCACAGACAACCAAAATATTCTTTGAAGTCCTTTTGATTATGACAAATCCTGCATTCAAAATGGACAAGCGTCTAAACACAGATGACAGTTTAATAGGAACACCTAGCCAAAAGTAATGCAGTCTCTTTGAGCAGTCCTGCAATAAATCCCACCGGGATCAGGTTTATAAGGTTCAGTTTTGTTTAAACTGTTTTTTGATCATTATGGAGGCTGCAGTTTGTGATGCAGTTCAACTGTATAGGATTTTGCAGAGAGCTCTGTTTTATGTTCAGCCTTCCTGGTTGATATCTGGAACAGTACACTGTTTTATTAGACTGCATGCATTCTAGGTAGGTGTACCTCATAAACTAGAAATAGTGTATATACATTTGGCATTGTTCTGTGTTGAGAAAAACTTCAGATTAAAATTCCTGTCAATAGAATCATTAAAAAAAAATACATTTTGCAGAAAACATAACTGTTTCTGTTTCGAAATGTTCATACTGGGCTGTATTTTATCCTCACCCCAATGTCAGGTTATCAGTGTTAAAAAAATAATACTTTTATGGAAGATAAAATCAGTGACTTCTGACAATATAATTGCCAGCTACCTTTTGTTAAAAAAGTCTTGGTGCACATCACGCAAAGGATCTTAATTTTGCCTATATGTCAATGCCCTTAGACTACTGTTCAGTGTTTGTGTTTATTTTAACTCCTGTCTTGCAGTTCTATCCATTCATAGCAGCTGCAATGAGACTGCTAAACCTATTGTGATGTGAATACCCTCTACATCAAGATATTGATAAAGATTGCAAAATTGCAAAATGTGCAGCAAAGAAAGGAAATGTTCCCAGACCAACAAACATTGCTTGATATAATGAAGGAATTAGAGAAACTCACCAGACAGAAAAGTTAATGAAATTAAAATCTTTTTAGGTTTGAAGGCCATCTAAAGTTTGACACTTAATTACAAATCTGACGGCTTTCTACACATGGTTGTACCCATTATAAACAAACAAGTCAAACTGAAACAGTTGAAATGTTATGTGACTTTTCAAATGTGTATAGCAGGTTTAGGCTATTTGAAAAATCCTGAATCATAGTTTTAGACAGCTGCGCAAAAATCATGGCTTGTGACAAATTACTGTATGTTCAAGACAAAAAAGAGTACTGAATCACAATGTCTATTGAAATAACACGTTTTCCTTGGCTGTTGGGAAAGATTACAAAATAGTTACAGTAATGTATAGTAATAGTAGATCTTGTATATAATTTCAGAGTTACAATGATTTGCCAGCAGATGAGGTTGTGTTCTCCTTGCCAATATGCTAAAACTACCATGTACACTTTCAAAAACATGTGCACAGCCAACTTGGGAGGCAATACAATGAAAATCCAGTGAGACAAAATGGAATGTCAGTGCGGCACAAGTACAATATCTGTCAACCGCCTTAATTTTTCTGTTATATCAAACACAATTTCATGGTTGACATGGTGGAAGAGGATTAACACCCCATTTATATACCTTTAAAGGAAACACAGACTGCTAATGCTGGAGCTTCTAATCCTCCCAGCACTCCGGGCATGGATGTGTTCAGTCTGCTAGTTTGACTCTGAGTGTACTGGCTGGCCTG
Source organism: Hypoplectrus providencianus (assembly GCA_028566105.1). Classification (NCBI taxonomy): domain Eukaryota; kingdom Metazoa; phylum Chordata; class Actinopteri; order Perciformes; family Serranidae; genus Hypoplectrus; species Hypoplectrus providencianus. The sequence goes on from JAOWBC010000001.1 coordinate 22,773,432, forward strand.
GATAGCTGATGACTAAAGCAGTGACTGAGGGAGTGCAAAGGCTACAGGGAAATCAAGAGTTGTTGTACCCAGCAGCTAAGAGAGGGACTTGACAGTGTCAAAGGATTATGTACTGTGGGGCTAACAATACTAATGGCACTTCTTTTGCATTATGATAATTGCCAAGACAAAATTGCCACCTAATTTCTCCCTGTTTCTAATTATTGGGCTCTTCAATGCAAGCAGGCAGTGGGAGCAGAGCATTGGCAGGCAATTAAACTCCTGCAATTATGGCTCTATTGTAAAGCGCAGCTTTACCAAGGATTTGTAGGGCAGAGAGTGATTGCTCTCCGATGCAATTAAATACAGGATAAATCTGGTGTGGACCTGTGAACGGATCTTTTAAAGTTCACTGCTGTGTTTTCTAACAAGCAGTCACCAGCTAGGAAACCTGAACCAAGTCTGTAAAGGAGGTCACTTGCCAAAAGAGCCACACCTACTGAGCCACAGCCACACGTCTGTTACAGCACCCCCAAAGGATGCCCGTGCTTGCTACCAAACCACTCTCACTGTGGGTCCAAGAAACAAAAAAAACAAAAAAAAACAACCATTTGCATAGAGAGCATTTCCAGGGAGGCATGCTGGGTAGGATTAGTGCTCGTCTTCCTCTAGCGTGTCGGGGTGAGCAGTGACCCGATGCAAATGTGTGCGCTAGGAAGTTTAGAGCTATGAACTGTGGGATACAGAGAAGCGTGGCCATCTGGAAACTCAGTGACAGCAAGGTGTTTATGAGAGACTGGGGGGAACAAAGAGCCACAACCTACTTTGTCTCATTTTGTTCTACAGAAGCCACTGATCCAGTGCAGTGTTGTTAAAAGGCTGGTTTGGGACTCAAAGGGGGAAGATAGAAATTGGTCAATAAACTGGTTTGAGGAAAAAAATATTTATATAATCAAAGCTGAAACTGGTATGATGTCAAAGCTGAAATTAAAAGATTTGAAAATGAATATGGATGAGACTGTGAGGAGTATGTTTTGAGAGATACAGAAAACCTGTTTGGGAACACAATAATAATAACCCTCCATAGTCCTTTGCCACATAGCCTTGTCTTTTTGACAGTCAAAAATATCTAGCCATTTATCCATATCAGATAATCAAGAATACTCTGCAGTAGAAATGGATTGCTCATACCTGGACGTGAATTGTTGCATATTGTAATATTTTTTCTTTGAGAATCTTAAAATGCTTCACATACCTAAAATCTGTAGAACCTAAGCTAAAAGGTTATATGAGTCAATAAACATTATACCTGATAAAAGTGTAGAAATTGTGCCATGAATAAAAGAAATATGACACACTATTAATATTTTACTACATAAAAAACAAAACATATTGATTCAAATGATTTCTAAATGTAGAAATAACTTCATTTCTAACACACACAAGTTATTTAAACCTCAAATTATTATTATTAAATTTGGTGGTATGATCATAGTACCTAGATGTAGAAATACTTCCCCAGTGCCTATACAACACTATTTATGTTTGATGTAATGGTGAGTTAGTAAAGGATAAAGGATTAATGCACTTGCTTACTACTCACTATAAACAATGTACAATTCGTCTATACTTTGATGT
>JAOWBC010000001.1:22775107-22787655 GCA_028566105.1 Hypoplectrus providencianus
ATATATATATATATATATATGTTATATCAATTTTAAGTGAATTCAATATCTGTGCCAAAAAATAAAATAAAAAAGTCACTGCAAGTGATCACTGCCACTGAACAATGTTTGTGATGCCTCCAGTCTCACCACAGTGTATTTCAAAAGCTTCCAAGAAGTGTTGAAGCAACGCTGTACTCTGGTCCAGTAATAAGGAAGCTATATGCTGGCACAGCTCAAACTGTTTTAAGAAAGAAGAAAGTCACATGGCTTGGAACCCCATGAAAACTCATGCCATGGGCAGCTGCAATCAGATCTCCATGCATGAGACAGACTGGAAAAGAGATAGTTTAACTTCATGATATGGTTGAGGTTTGCTGGTTTAAAGAATTATTAGTAAATTGTTGTGTAGAACAAGTCTGAGTATGCAATAGCATTGCTGATTAAGATGCTAGCGCTAAATGCTAACCCTCCAGGGGCAAATTCTAATGCTGCAGCATTAAAAATGATTCACCATGCATCAGCACTAACAAATACAGCTCTGATAAGGCTGTAACAGTGTGATCCATAAACAGGGAGGCTTCTATCAACGAGTCAAACGTTGAGCAGTAATAATTCAGTACATGCATGTGTTGTTTACTTTGAATCCCTTGAGGGCATCTAGGTAATTTAAATACCACAGGAAAAGCTGACTCCACCAGACAGAATAAAGGCTACTAAATAAAAAGATGATTACTACATGCACACTGAATGTCGAAGGCTGATAAAAAAAAAAAAAAAAAAGGCAATTTGCAATTATCTAATGTGAGGTCCGGTTTCATGAAAATCTGAACAGAACAATATAAATGCCTGCCATGCCTTTTATGTTATCTTACATTTGTGATATTTAATAAAATGCATAAATGTGTAAGATCCACAGCAACAACACAACACATCAAAACACCAGCTCTATATTATTTGTCTTGAATGTTGATTCAAGTTCAAAATAAGTTTAGAAGCTGAAACAGAATGCATCACATTCATTATTCAGGGTTTATGTTTATAAAAATAAATGTCAGTTTAAACAGAACATATATTTGCTCTGTGCAGTGTTCAATTGAATTGAAAGTCTTACTATTTCTAGTTGCATTTTGAGGATTTGCATCTAACTCACTTCACTGGTAAGCTGTTTCCGCTCTGGTGCTCAAGACAAGCTGAAATTAAAGAACAATTATAAGTTGCCCAACAGAATCCAGTTCCTGAAGACTTGTCTCCATTTTCTTTAGTGAGAGGCCAAACTTGTTTGATTAACTTTCTCTTGATCAATCTTTACTTCTTCTACTGTTTACTGATGGACTAGCCTACAGCAATACATTATACTGCCACCTTGGAGTACGTTTATGCAGCTGTGTTTATTTGCTTGAAAGCAGTGGAACCAGATGCAAGCGTCCCTAAATAGCATTTTCTTTAATGGGATATTTAAAGAAAATGCTTCAATATTTGCTTTGCCCTTAATGGAAAAACCTGGATTATTTCACAAAGGATTCACAGATGACCACACTGTTATAATCCTGTCCCATACCTAAAATCCAGGTTGTTCTATTGAAATATGTCATTCCTCTTGTTGAGACGTGTGTTTATTTGTCTACGAAAATACAGTAAGGATCATAAGGTCTAATAATGAAAGCTACAGAATTGGTGAATACTTGCTTGGAGGCATACATTTACTTTTTGCATTCATTTAAACATGGCAAATTAGGTTTTAATATAATTGATCAAAAATGTTCTATAAAGTCCATTAACTTTCAGCCTGAGGCCAGACAAAACAGAAGCACCGAACACAAATGTGATTATCAACTGCTCCTGCCAATTTAAATGAGAGAGAGTGCCGTTAATCAAACTGTGCACAATAATACACCTAAAAGCGTGGATCAGCAGGGTTCGGCTCCACCCAATTCAATTAAATGTTGAATCAACAAATGCCACCCCTTTATACCATGGTGGGACTTCAAAAGCATCAAAACATTTGTTCTTGTGGTGTGATGGCTCTGTAAAGCTGTTAAGGTGATGAAGCTATAGACATCACTTTCATTGACAAGCCTCATAAATCAAGAGTTGCCATGTTTGATTTTCTGTCTGCCATATGCTTCCACTTTTTCACATTCTTATGCTTGGGCTTTCCGAGCGCTAGAAACTCTTTTTTTTTTCTGCTTGCTTTCTTATCACTACTGGTAGCATTGCATATGTTCCCACCACTTCTCTTTCATGCCCTTCCCTCCGCTCTCTCATGTTCCTCTTTCACAAGCATCTTCAGTGAAAGTTTCCTGCCACTGTGAGACACATCTGCATTGCAGTGCCAGGGGGAAAGCAGTGGCTGGACGAGAAGAGATGTGTGTGAATAGCGTGTGATGGTGATGCAAATGAGGGAATGGGGAAGTTTGACCTGTCATTTAGCATAACAATGGATTGTATGATTGACAGGAAAACATCACCTCACGCATCATTTGGCATATTACACTACCGATGCTTTAGATTTTTTTTTTGTCTGTGAAGGGAAAACATGCCCATTTAAACGTCCAAAAATCTAATACAAACACAACCATTTGCACCTCAAAGTGCTGTCACAGGGAAATCACAGAGAGGGTCATCCACCCCCACCTCCCTCCGAGCCTCTGAGCCTCCCTGTTATTAATGGCGTCATCATTTTTCCTCTGCTCACTCTATTTCCCTTCTGATAGTGGGGCCTGCTTCATCGTGTTCTGCCATGTTTCTGTAATTGCTCCAACAGCCTGCCTTATGCTGAGCATATAGTTTTTTTTGTGTGTGTGCCCATTCAGCGTGCGTGTCTCTAAGTGTGTGCATATGCATGTGTGTGTTTGTGCGTGTTGCTCTCTCCCCCCACCAGGGCCGGCTGTGAGTTTGTGGGGCAGAACCGAGCCGCGGGCGAGCTCCGCACGGAGCGAAATGACAGCCTCCAGGCCACCATTGGTTGATGACCGTGAAAACACTTGCGGTTAACGTAAAGTGAGCGACCGGCTGTCACAGTGAGGCACCGCGCTTATGTGCAGCCCTGACAACAGCCCCTCTCCAGCTATACTCTGCAGTGCTGCAACAAACAACAAAAGGACAGCCCTACAATTCAAAACAACAACAACCACTTGAGACATCTGAAGTACATAGCAAAGAGGGAGAGGAGCAAGACACAACCTCTACTATTTGTCACAGTCTTTGGGAATAAATGGGTTTTCTTTACTTAAATTCTGGTGGGCAGAAGTGAGAGCCGAAGGTGGTTGTTGAAGGAAGAGAGGGAAGAAAGCGTGCAGGAGAGAATGCCAAGACTGTCACAGATGCCAGCCAAGGTCAGATAAAGTGAGGAGTAAGTGCTTAGAGAGCTGCAGGAGCAGAGGCCAGCTCTGTGGAGGAGGTGTGAAGGAGTGAGTGACCAAGCGTGAGCGCCTCCGCCTCCACCCATCATTAAATGAAGCCACTTAAAGGAAAAAAGCACCGCTCAAAAAGGTCAATACACGGCACTTCTACGAAGCACTGATGGTTTTATTTAGCCATCTGGAGAATAGTTTTGTCTTTGATGGAGACACAAAAAGTTGTGTCTGAAGACACTTTGCTGAGTGGAATGTGAATGCAGGCTTCTGAAGCAAACAGGTTCCTCAAGTTAAGCTGAAGAGCACTAAATGTTGTGCCAATGTTATGCAGTCAGAAGGGATGATTGCAGAGAAGCTCTTATCATCAATTTTAACCTCTCTGTGGTTAAATCACACTTCTTTAACCCCCTGCCCTCTTGCATTTCTTATTTCGCCTCCTCCCGCTCCAACTCTGAACACACACATATGCGTGCAGATGCACAAACACAGTTTATTATGCAGTAACATTACCAGATCCCCTTAGGCAGCTGTGCATCTCTGTATGACTGATGAGGGTAATTTCTCCCAAACAACAGAATGATCACTTTGGTGGTGAGCGCTACAGACCCTCCCCTCCTCCCCCCCCGTCTTCCTTCGCTCCCGTTTTCTTTTAGCTTACAAAAGAGGCACAAAAAAGACAGATATTTGTCACTACGTCTCCTGCAGTGTCTGGAATGGCTCACGAGATAAATAGCTCTCCCAGCCCATACATACAAATTAAAAAAAAAAAAAAGAAGAAGAAGAAGAAGAAAAAAGTTAATCATTCCATGAATCCAATCAATCTACTGATTCTTAAATGATGATTCCGATTCAAAATCTGCTAATAAAAGACATCCAAATCCAATTTCCACGTTGCCAGTTGGAGCTGAAGGTGTGGGGGCTTTTCCTTATTTTTTCCTTGATTACCATAGGGATCCAATATAATACACATGCCACTGTGAATTAGCCTCACAGTAAGGACTGGGCTGAGCCACAGTGAGTTTATACTGTCTGTGTACTACTGTGCACCGTGGGATATACTGAGCAGAGAGTAGTTAGGACTGTCTGCCTCTCGCTGTTGCTCGGCCTCATAGGTTCAGCCTCAGTGGGCTGTCTTTACCTATTCTCCCATCTGTCACTCACACACAAAAACAAATCCACCTGTCGACCGGGAGACTGGGCTGAACAGGGCGATGGTACAGCTGTCTGGGCCCCGACTCGGTGCAGGAGGGAGCGAGCCAGCGCCCTCCACTGGTGATGGAAAGCCCATTAAGATACTTATTACCCCACCTGTCAGCCCCATCTCCTCACCTGCACAGATAGGCCAGGCTAATGAAGAGAGTCACTATTAATACAGCACCTTGAACATGGAAGTCATGCCTCTATGCTTTTTGTGGTCTTTGTGTCCTTGATCACAAGGGCTCTCCAGCCTTGTAACAATATAACAATTGAAGCGGTAAGAGACAGGCATTCTTACCGCGCCACTTGATTGCCTCAACAATGAAGCTATTAATGCTGCATTATGTAAATTGTAATGGTCACAAACATCTAATAGGATAAAGGCTAAGTACAGTGCAATTTAATGCTGCTGACTTTCAGTGGCTCTTTGAAGGATGTTTTCAATTATAAGCGAGCTAATTTAATTCATTGTTTCGTAGCTGCAAATGCATTTTTAAAGGTTGACTGAGTCTCTATTTCAGAACTCAGGTTTAATCAGTCATGTACATTGAACACTGGAACGTCCTCTAAAGAGATTGACAAAGTTGCCGGGGATCTGCGTTCTAGGTTTTAAAGGGACACAGTAGCCCTGCCCTTCTCTTTTTTTTCCCTCAGATGGCAGGCTTCAGTTGAGGAGGGGAGGCTGTTCATCTAAAAGATGAAAAGACCTGCGCCTTTAAGAGGGCTGTCTCCCCTTTCCCTCATGCTCCCCCTCAACCACACAGACACTCCTCCTGTGAGCATTTGTGAGGCAGCTCCTGTCCCTTATGTCTCTTTGTGGGGAACAGAACAGACTTCCCAGAGCATCACTGGAGACAAGACAGAGCTCTAGGGAGGACACCCCAGGTGCAGACCTCCATGCAACCCTGACCTCAGCTGCTGTGGATGCCAAGATGAGCACAAGGAGAGGAGACGCAGACACACTCATGCTGGAGTAAAACATCCAGAGGTCCAGAACAGGAGGTGGAACTTTACAGCTGGGCGACTCAAGAGTTCAATTTTGAGTTGAAGACGACATGATCAGCAGATCAAAATCAACAGCGCTGGACTGGATCGCTCAGAAAAGGTGGAGTTTTATTTTGAGCTTTTAGTTTCTCTTTAGAAAAGTTTTGTTAAAGAAGAATCGACAAAGTACTCCATATCTTTTGCAGCCGTATACGGATAAAAGTACCATATGAAATACATGCAAGCGATGGACAGAAGATCATTTTTCTTAGTTTTTTTAAATTATTTTTTATCCATCTCCAGAGCACTTTCCAAATAGTCGTTTGTGGTATGAAATTGAGATGCTCTTTAAAGAACATCTTGAATGGTCCCGACAGTGCTCTTAATTCACCAGCCAGGCGTTTATCTTATTTCTCCAGCTCTTTCTGAGAGGGAGCTTTAAAGACTTCATTGATAGTGCTCTTGGGGAGCGGGTAATATTTCTTATGTGAAGTCTTGAAACTTTACAGCTGTTGACTGAAAAGAGAGGAAAGTGCCATATACATAAGAAAATGATGTTGAGCTGTTTTCCATGTGGGGGAAGTGTGTGTCTGGACTAACACTGTGGTGGAGCATTGAGGACAGAAGCAGAAATGTTCACAGGGTGTGGTGTGGTCAGTGGCCAGAACCAGTTCCTGACCAGAGATGCTGTCAGGCCTCATCCCGGACTAGAGGTGAACAGACCGATCCAAATGGAGAATGGGGTAACGCCAGGGACCTGTTCTGTCTACCATGATGAAACTTACAGCAATGCTGCCTATCCAGCAGTGGTCAACAATGTTTCCTGCCCGCTGAAGCCAACACCTCTGCCAGTCCCTCCCCCTGCACTCAAACTAGGGCAGGAAGGGTTTAAGAAAGTCTGCAGAACTGAGGAGGACAGTCCCTGTCCCTTTCCAGGACTGGCCTCTGGGGTGCTGGAGATGCGCGTGAAGGAGGGAAGTAAGATCCGCAACTTAATGGGATTTGCCATGGCACGGATGCAGGGGGAGAAGGGGGTGAGCGGGGGAGCTGTGAGTGGCGGCGGGCTCAGGCAGGTGGTCTTCACCGGGTCAGGCCGTGCGGTCACGAAGACCATCACTTGTGCTGAGATCATGAAACGAAAAGTGGGTGCGCTGCACCAGCTGACCAAACTGCGGTACAAGGTGGTCAAAGAGGTGTGGGAGAGCAGTGAAGGGGGGGCGTCCGAGATGACGGTGCACAGGACTGTGCCCTCCATCAGCATCCTTCTTTCCAAAGACCCACTGGATCCCCAGGAACCAGGCTATCAGCCTCCAGAGACTCTCAGTGCATTGTGGGAAGAGAAAGAGGGTGTCGAATCTGCCTCGCAGACAGCATGCAAGAGACCTCTTGGACCTTTGCCATACAGCAGTTTCCCTCACTGTAAGAGAATGTGTTTGGGGGAAGGGGTCTCAGTCCGCCCTCCTCACTGACTGGCTGAACTGGTGTCAAACAGTGGAGAGGATTGAATCAGAGGAGTTCCTTTGGCGCTGCCCTCCACTCAAGCACAATGCTGAGACAATCAGAACACTCACTCAGACAGAACAGTGCTTTCTCAGAAGAACTGAGTACCAATTCCAGCCTCCAGAGGTCAGTTTGACTGGGACCTGAAAGCTTGCCTCTGTACATACAGCATTTAAGGGATGTGTTTCTCGGCACGTCCAACACAACCACGTAATTGTGATGTGTGCTACCGTGCTATAAAATCTTTAACAGATTCACATCCCATTTCACAACGACAAAAGAAAAAGCCATGAAATGCACAGGTTCCAGATTCCTGCTTGCAGTAAACTATCTACAGCCTCTGGATAAAATCATTTATTAGCATCATGTTGCCATCATTTGTATTCCTCAAAACTCTTCAGTGTAGCCTTTAAAAATACACAAGGTAGACCCAAGAAGATAAAATGAAAACAGTTTAAAGCCATTGATGGTATGAAAAATGCAAAAACATACCAGTTTTATCTGTCTGATTATAAACTCTCATGAAAAACAGAATCAAATAAATAGTTCTTTTTTTCCAATGGAAATTTTGTTTTGTATTGCATCTTTCTTACTCACACATCATTGAATTTGCAAAGCTCTGATTGAACAGAAAATCACAGTGTGCTGATCTTTTGATAAGAATAACGGCAGTGAAATTTGTCTGTAGAAAAAGCTGATTTAATGACAAAGCTGTTGATAAGGCACAGCTCCTAAACCAACCCAGCCTGACAGAAATGCCGAGGGCAGAAATACAGGCACAGATTATCATTAAGATAACAACATAACATCACACAACACAGTGGAGAAAAGGATTAAAACTAGGCTTGACAGAGCTTCACACTATACTGTTCCTGTAAAATATGAAACCAAGGCAACAAGCTTCCCCTTTAAGCCAACAGGCCTACACACCCATCTATTGTACCGTACAGTCTACCTCCACCGCCAAATTATACCTTTTCTAAAGCAAAATAATACGCTGAACAATGTGGTGTAAAAGAGCTTAAAAGAGTTTTCGCAGTTACATTATACACTTGTAGTTGACTGATCTAACAAATGAAACGGCTGCAGACTTTCTCCAGTTGACATTTTTTGTGCTCTGCCTCTCTGCATTTTCACACCATTTAGATACAATTTGAGTTGCAAAGAAAGGTACTGCTGAGTGATTGCTGAAGCTTAACTGGATATGCCGCAGACATCTATGGCAATTGGATCAAAATTCAACTCTGAGCAGAATGCACAAGGGTAGAAAAAAAAGAAAGAAAGAAAGAAAAAAAAAGAAAAAAAACACCTGGCAGCGTACGCATTGAATTTTATGGATTAAAGACTTCCACTTATATTTCTCTAAAAAGTTGTCCTAAACAAGACAAACAAAATAAAACCTTCCAGAAAATTATTTTATCCGAATACTTAAGAGCTTTTTCCACTTAATCAGCCATGTCTTCTGGGGATAATAACTTAGACAAGTGGAACCTTGTCTGAAGCTTTTACTGTTGATCTTAATGAAAATCTGCAAACGCAGATGTTGGCCTCCTAAAGTAAATTAATCAAAGTGACTCCTAACTGAGGAGACAATTCTGTTACAGCTTAAAGGAGAAAAAAGGAGAGTTCACTTCTACGGAATCAGCGTTCAAATTCATCTTTCAAAGGAATACAAATCCTAATATTTCATATAATGGTCAGCCAGCATTTTAACAGTCTATGGCGGACATAGTGATTAACCTCCCTCTCGATCCCATTAAATGAATCAGAGCACAGCAGAGCACCCAAGGTTGAATAAGAAATGCTGCGACTGCAATACAGCACATATGTAGCAAACTGTGTGTCCTCGAGACTGCTGGAAGGTTATCACTTCAGGTCGTTGTTATCACAGAGTTAACAGCTTTCACCCAAGAGCCTATGGGACAGTCAGTCTGCGATGTGGGGTCAAAAAGATAATGCCGTTATAAGTAAATTTCAAATCGACCCGCATCTGTTATCAAGCATTAAGAATTCTGGGCCAAGTGTAAAATGCAGTGGGGGTAATTAGGGATAACGGCATAGCCTACCTGAGTGAGAGAACAGATAAAACATACTGACAAAAGCATTATCCCGGAGCTAAATCCGATGTGGCTGCCACGAAATAGCATGGTGGAGGAGTCAACAAAGTGCACTCGCAGAATGTGGGCAAGGTTATTCACAAGCTGAGAGTCCATTTTGCCAATATTGTTTGTTTTCACAGATGTATCAAAGTGGATTTGGGAGAGGCAAAGGCCTCCACTAAAATGCACCAGTTTACTTTGCACTGTGTATCTTATGCTCATTTAAACTAGGGATGTATAATATATATCGGCACAGATGGGAAATTTATATCGCTTTGTATTATTTAATTTAATTATCATATAATACAAATCATGACAATACAAAGAAAAATTGCTTTCATTAACTTAAAAAGCGCAGCATCTACACACTCCAATGCGGTAGGTGGTGGTGGCTTGTCCGCAGTATTCACTGAATCAATGTCTGATTGGACAGAATTATATACAATATATAATTTGAATTGTGAGGCAAAAATGTTCTTTAAAAGCCAATGTTCTTATAAGACTTAAAAAAAAAAATTCAATGAATGATTGGCGATCAGAACTGTTGGCTTTGCTGTGATAGCAGTGTTGTTATATTTGTTTTAGTCAGAGCAATTTAACATTAAATCTTCCATATTTGCTCACTATACCTGAGCCTTTATAACTCTGAGATATCCATGAGCTTAAGGTTACCAATGTATCTTTAAGTCTATTGTCTTAAAAATCTTATCTATATCAGCCACAAAATGCCTGTATTTATCGATTATCAGAGTAGGTTGGAAAAAATCCATATTGTGCATCTGTAATTTTATCTGAGTGCATCAAATGTTTCAAACTCCTGCTTGAAACAGACTAGTTAAAAGAAAACAGGTAGAAATTTAATCAAATTACCTCCAGCTTCGACCATGTAGGAGATACACTGAAAGACCATTTGGGTCAGATGTGGATTTCCCAAAATTGGGTGCAACTTTATACACCAGTGATGGCTGTTTTTCACACAGAGCATTTCCTGTGGTAGACGGTTATAGTTCAAGAATAGTTCCCTCTTAGTTACAGCCGGTATAAATCTAAATGCAGAATGGATTATATTGTTTAGGAATACATTTCTTTTGTTTTTGAAATAATCACTTATAAATTGCACTGCTGAGAAAAGGTGCAATTTAATCATATCTTGAGTAGTTAATAAGTTATTCAATCATTAATCAGCAACAGCATTTTTTTCAGAATAAACAATCACAGTTATCTACTGCTGCGGCCACAACAGTAACGTTGTGTTTACCAAAGCCAATAACTACATGCGCTGAATGTGAATAAATTCATTTTGAAGTTAACATAATGAAAGTGTTGGCACTCTATTTTTCCCTTCTGTGCCGCTGCAGCAGATGAGAGTGAGGTCTCTGGGATGGTGTGGGAGTTCGCTATCTCCCAGCCTCCAGATGGCTCCGTCTTCTCTTATCTAGAAGAATGGGTGCTGCCTCAATTTTTCAACTCGCCTTATCTGGGAATCCTTTAAATTGAATATTTACTGGGCCTATGTTTTCTGCCTGTGTTAGCCCTCTGAAGTCGACATTCCTCTTGCTTGTCGAGACAGGCCAAAAAGGTTTTTCTCACTCATACACTCTCTTTGTCTGCCTTGTCAAGTAATGGGACAGTGATTGATTATGTGATTGTCAGGAGAGAATGGAAGGTTAAGCAGTTAAGCAGAGAGCAGTGGAGACATATTAACAGATGGCCATAGAGGGAATATGTACAACAATAGAGGAACGTACATTACCCAAACATGACATCAGGCAGACCTCCATTTTATGTCAGGAGTAAAATAGATTGAATTAATCACTTTCCCAACGGTCTATTGTTTCCTGCACAGTATACACTAGAGGTTAAGAGAACACTCAAGCAGCCATTGAAAACACCTTATTGCAATATGACTGGCTGCGGTCTATCTGCATAAACAAGCCGTGCCACAGCTACTCCCTGGTAAGTGTCTGGAAATGTCTTTTCAAAACCGTTTTGTGAAATGCCTCCATGTTGGATTAATCAGCGCAGCTGAGGATGTAATTGCTATGCTGAAGTCAAAGCTGTAAGGACAGATAATGAACAGTGACTACAGGGCTGCCAGAATCCAGGGCAAAAGAAATGAGAAGTTCAGAGACCAAAATGTCTTTAGCTTTCTTTCAAAAGCACTGATAGAAAACGAGGGCACACTGTGTTTACACTAAATACAGACTATTTGCACCAATAAAAAAAACATGACTTAGTGGATACTATTGTAACATGGAATTTGTGTGGCTTGAGACAGCTGCAGTGTGCTGTTAGAACTAGTTTTTAATTACATTTGCTTTAAGGCTTTTCTCAACCCCTTTAAATTAGTTCTGCATGTTTATATGTATTTTTGTGTCATGCATGTATCTGTCAGTTCTGTGTAGGTAATTTTCTTACATGAGGGATGGGCTTCTAAAGGTAAGGAAAACCAGCAGGGCTTTGTTCTGCCTGCTGCTGCCCTCTGCTGGAGAAATAAGTTCAAAGCTTTATGCAAGAAAAGATACTCCTCTTCCTCAAGGATGCTATTATTTCATAGACATCTATGGTCCTGTGTACTCAAGGTTTGGAAACAAAGCTAAATGTTGACAAAATGGATTATAATCTGTTGATTAAATATCAACATGTACCACAGTTGTACCATCCAAAAATGAGTACCATCAGCAGTGGATTTATTAACATTGCTATGATTTTTTTGCATACTTTGTCTACAAGTGAAAAGACTAAATTCTTATTAATTATAATAACATATCAATATTATTATAATTATTAATATAATTAATACATTCTGCACCCCACAATAGTGAGAGGATTTCAGATTTGTTAAGCTAATTGAGTTTAAAGTATAAAAGAGCTCTCCTATATTATCAAAAGCTCTCATAATGTCATACACTGTAGGGTTTCTTCTAAAAGGCGCTGATGAGAAACTGGAACGGCTGTACTTATGGACTGATATTTGTGAAGAACTTGGAACATGAGAGAAAAGAAAGCTAAACACAATAACGAGGAGAGGACCCCCGCTGCCTTGTAATGTAAAAGTGTGCATGTGTTCATTGTGTGGGAAATGCAATTTTATTTTGCAATGTAATGGCTGTGTTCACAGGAGAAACCGAACAAGTGTATGTTGCAGTGCTCCTGGGTTGCATATTAACATTGTTTAGTGTTCTACTCAGCACTGATAGAGTGATGAACGGCTGCTGCCTCTCAGTGTTATCTGTGTAATTGGAAAGTGCGATCAATATGATCATTGAAAACAAGGCATGGTGGTTTTCTTAAGCATCCTAGCTTAGGAACAGCAATGGACAAACACCTTTGAACACTGTGAAGAATACACAGGAAAGCATATATAAAATATTATGTGTATGTATACACACACAATGGTCAAAGATGGGAAATTTCTACAATTATCAAC
>JAOWBC010000001.1:22794455-22813477 GCA_028566105.1 Hypoplectrus providencianus
ACGAGCTAGCTTTAGAGAGAAGTCTACCGGCTTTTACAAGCTTTGTGAACACAGACATATACATTTATATGTCTCTGTGTAAAAATGGTGCGTGCGTGTGATTAACCAGGCTAAAAGATGTGGCTGATTCTCCGCACAGTTCCTATCGTTTCCCCGTGACTGACGTTGCTCTCAGGCAGCTTTGGATACTTGCAGTGGGCTTCCGTGTGGACACCAAAGTGGCGAAAATGAAAGAGCTTTCCGTGTTTATACTCGGGATCAAATACAGATGCATATAGTGTCGTATTGGAGAGGCTTGCTTGCCTGTTAAAAAACGAACAGGTTCTAAGAGGGTTCACAAGTTGCAAACTAGCACCAGCCCAGCACAAGAACAAGGTTTTCATTAGTCGAAAAGTCCTAAAGGTGGTTGAATGTGAAAACCTCAGTAGATCAGCAGTTTGTGAAAAAGTCAGACCAGCCTGTCTGCCACTAATAGCCATGCCGCTACAAACTCACTTAAATTCCCTTTCTTCACAATTTTGAGGCACACTTTGCCTAATTAGATATTTGGATCAACGACAATTGAACAGATGTACATAATAAAGTAGTTGTGAGTGTGAAACACTCATGATTTGTGGACCTGACAATTTTCTTTTTTCAATGCAGGGCTGAATCATCATCAAAACTGTATGATGTCTATCAAAGACAGAACAACAGCCTGACAGACTTTGGAAAGGTAAACGGTTTCCCTTGTAACTATTGCCATAGCCCACCTTGTTTAATAAGGTATATGACAGTAAAGGTAAAGGGAAAGTTCACAATGATGAATAGTTGCTGATGTGAACATTAAAACTTTGTTTAACTGCAACTGTTTTACTTTCTTTTCTTTTTTTTTTTACCTTGTTTAATATAATATTTTAGAATCATGTATATGTCGGCCTCTGAACATGAAAAATCATAATTAATATTATAATTCATAATGCATATCATTACATGTCACTCTTATATTAAGAGTAAATTGTTTTAGTTTTTTTTTTTTCAGTTGTGTTGCATTAGTGTCAGTTGCAAAAGAAGTTGTAGTTTTTTGGTTATTGTAGTGAACATAGTGCTTTGCCTATTGAAGTCCAGATGCAGATGACACCATAGTCATTTTTAAGCCTTCAGACACTCCAGTCCTGGATTTTGCCAAATAATACAATTAACACTCTCTCTTAATGAGAGACAAAACTTGACAAGAGACAAGTCTTTTTTAAAAAATGAAACATCTATGATTAAACCAAACAATTTTTTTTTATCATGTTTTCCTTATTTAGTCAGCCCTCTCCAGAGCAGACTTCCTCAATTGCTCTCTGCATGAGTGTGTTTAGGTGTGTGAGTGTTGGCTGAATAGACTTCCTTCCTTCCCATGATACTCTAAATGGCTTTTAAATGTGTTTTTGAGGCTGTGGTGGAGGAGATGAACAGACTGGGGATGATAGTGGACCTCTCCCACACTTCTTGGGACACAGCCTTGGCTGCCATGAAGTATTCCAAGGCTCCTGTTATTTTTAGCCATTCATCTTCCTTCTCCATCTGTAACCATGACCGCAATGTACCTGACTGGCTGCTGCAAGATCTGGTGAGAAAACCAATTTGTTGAGTGAGTGATTGACTTTTTGCTTAGTTGCCTGATTAGATCTTATAAATAAAGTCATTGATTATTCATTCATTCATTCATTATTGTTAACTGCTTGTGTGAACTGGCTGGAGCCCATCCCAGCTCACACTGGATGAGAGGCGGGTACAGCCTGGACAGTTCTTCAGACTAACAAAGCGCTGTCACATAGAAACAGACAGCCATTTAGATAAAATAACTTTAACAAGCATGAAAACATTTTGGCCTGGAATAGATTGACTGAAATCATCAATATAATGTAATGAGTATAATGAGGAATGAAACCAGGGGAAATTGTAACACAGTAATCCTCCAATCAGAAACAAGCTAGAGTGGTGACACTTAGGCCTACATTAGACTGTTTTCTATTTAAAGCAGAAACACATTTTGAGTCAAGGTTGGCCACAACGTAATACTAAAAATTATTTGAGCAAAATCAACACTTTGGGTCTCTGTGTCATTTTTTTTTTGTCAATATGTAATATTGGACCCAATGACAGACATTAAGCAAGAATATGCAGGATTTTGGTCTTACTGTTTAAAATCGCATTATCTAATCTTAGCACCTCCTCCTTGGATCAATAAAAGTGAAAGCAAGAACTACATATGTCAGTGCAGTCTCAACTATTTTCATATCGTTGTGCCTAAAGGATGATGCCCATTCACATCTCAAACACAGCAAAATTGAAAAAAATAAAAGGAAATATAGGCAAATGGCGATAGGAAAAAAACAACCTTTTTTTTTTTTTTTACTTTTTCTTCTTCTTCTTTTGGAAAATCCCACGTAGTGACCCTTTAAGAATAACTATTTTGAAAAAAACCTTCACACTGATGTTCTCGTAGCTTTAAGGCAAGTTTAAATTGAGGTTCTTTCATAACCATCTAAAATCTCCTTGTTGTGAATGTAAGATCTACAGTAAATTAGCTACATGATTTTCTTGAGGCTGGTGGAGCTTGCCGCCTGTTGACTGTGTGGTGCTGAGTTTCCAAAGTCAAACAATGATTCGTAGATGGAAAAAGAAAACATATGAGCAGGAAGAACCCAATTACAATGAGAGTTCCTCCAGAAGAATGTAAGCACTGACATTAACCGAATGAAGAAAGCTGTATCTCCATGGTTATAAGGTTATATGGTTGAGGTGAAGTATCAGCTAGCCACCATTATTATTCATGTCATTTTGACACTGTTCATGAATTGTCTCCGAGTCTATGTCCCCCAATCCTTCTCCCCTTCTTCATTCCTCACACTTGAGTGCAGAATGTTGTTTATAAAAGCTGTGCTTTGTTTATGTTTGTTTATGAACACCAATCTCACCAGCTCTTTTTCTCAAATTCCCAATGTCATGAGACATATATCTCAGCCAAAGTTACAGTGGTTCAACAGTTTTCTCTCTGATTCTTCTGGGCAGAATTGTCAGTAATACGTGATAACATTTTAACCACATTTATCAGAGCATGACCTCTTGTTGGTAGTATCCTTTTATTTCCTTTTATAAGTGTTGGTCTGAAGTGGAAAAAAGTTTAGTGTTCTTCACATCATCCTTATGTTCAGTTCAGTATGAAATTGGAAACATCCTCCTGAGCACACATGGGCTAAACCCCTTAACAAAAAACATCAGAATTTTTATTTGCAACCCAACTCTGGTGACCTCAGATCACTCATGAGTGGGCATGTTTCTCATTATGGCACATATGTGTTGTAAAACCTGCTTGTTTACTGCAGCATAGGGTTACAGCGTGTTTGAGATTAGGTAGGCATAAACCTGATGTTTACCAAATGTACCACGACAGTACATTACAAGTAGTCCATGTAAATGGGACGGACATAAAGTCTGTGTGTGTCTGGAAAAGGAATTATACACCATCTTTCTTCTTTTTCACCAGACTTGGTTGTGACAGTTGTGTGATGTGTTTCAGAAAAAGAACCGGGGGCTGATCATGGTGAATCTCCACAGCAATTTCATATCCTGCAAGACTAAAGCAAACATCTCTCGTGTGGCTGGTAAGACTTATGATTTCACCTTGAAATACATCTGTAGTTTGACTTTCATGTATCACAGTTAATATATTCTCTGCCTGTTTTTCCAGACCATTTTGATCACATTAAGAAGGTGATTGGAGCTGACTCGATAGGGATTGGAGGGGACTATGAAGGTGCTGTTAGGTAAGAAATATCCTTTGCAGACTTGGCATAGTAAACAATCAATGCACATGTCTTTTATTGTTGGATGAGTGTTTATCTTTAGATATACAACACATAGAAACAAAATCAAGCAAAGCTCATGCCACAAAGAGAATACACTTGTCTGTGGAACTCTCCAGATCAGTGTAGGACTTTTGTTAGCCTGTCACAATGTCAGCAATTTGGCTGTCTCAGCTGTCAACAAGCTGAAAAATAGTTAAATAACAAACAAAGAAATAAAAGAATAACTTTATACTTCTAAGAGGCTTCTGTAGAGAGAGCTGCTACAGACACAATCCAAATAGGGACATGATAAACAAAATCATATCATATGACTAAAAAGTGTTCATTATGAATATTATTATTACCTTGTCATGATGGTGATAAGTAATGTAGGCAAGACCAAAACTATCAGAAAGAGGGTTTTTTTTTTTTTTTTAATTTTATTTTTTTAATGAAAACTGAAACTTAAATTGTTTTTCATATTTAGCTTTCCTCAGGGGTTAGAGGATGTGTCGAAGTACCCTGCCCTAATCCAGGAACTGTTGCAGAGGAACTGGACTGAGACTGAGTTGGCTGATGTCCTCCGAAGGAACTTCCTGCGAGTGTTCGAGGAGGTTGAGGGGGTGAGTTTCAAGATTAAGGTTCAGTATCCATCACAAGTGAGTACACCCCTCACATCACTGCAAATAAAGCTAGAGGAGTGAGAACACCCCTAATGAAAATGTCCAGTTTGTGTCCATTTTCCTCCCTGTTGTCATGACTTGTTGACTCATGTTACAAGTTCTCAGGTGTGAATGGGTAGCACAAGGATTAATTTTGGTGTTATCGCTCTAACACTTCCCCATACTGGTCACTGGAAGTTCAACATGGCACTTATTGGCCATGTTGCTCGACATAAAGATGGACGAGGCAATGAGAAGGTTGTCAACAACCTGAAAGTGCATGGTTGCAAAGACCATACACTGGTTTACCAGGACAGGTTCTCATCTTTTTTGGTCCACCATGATGAGGACCATGGTGGACTAAAGAAGTTAATGTACACATTTGCATCATATCCAGAGGTTTTATGTTGAAAGTGTGAAAAATGTAGGAGTGCTGCCAGCATTGCTGCAGAGGTTGAAGGGCTGCTCACCACACACTCGGTTAAATTGGTCAGCCTTTTCTGATTAATGAGGGAATATTTGAACTTCACGCCTCGGCCAAGATGGATTTTTACTATAATGAAGGATAAAGACTGTATGTCCTTCCCGAAAATGACCCCAATAGTTTATATTTGATCCTGCAAATTATATTCATTCTTAGACCCTTTTCTATCCTGACACAAATGGACACTCACTACCTTTTTCCATGATGGAGTATTCAAATTTGTGACCATTTTGTAACTCTTATGAGCAAAATCTCATTTTCAGCTCATTTTCAGCTGTTGCAGCTTTTTGACCCAATACGTTTATATATATATCATCCACAAAATGCTCCCTTTGCACTGCAAGTTTGAAAATATTCTCAGCTATAACCACAGCACAGATGAATACAAAAGTTACAACATTTTATCGCCTCTCTCTCTCTCTCTCTCTCTCTCTCTCTCTCTCTCTCTCTCTCTCTCTCTCTCTCTCTCTCTCTTATCTCACTGTATTCCCTCCAGGTCCGAGATCAGTTGATTATGAAGAAGCCCAGTGAAGTTCAGATTTCTCTAGAGGAGGTGAAGAACCCCTGTAGGCTGGTCCTCAGGCCACCTAGCCATAAAGCGCCCGGTGGCAAGGGTCCCTCCTCCAGAGCCCAACAAGGACCCAAAGGTCTGCTAATCCTGACTATAGTTGTGCTGCTTTCAAGCCGACTTATGACTGAATGAAGATTTAGAATCTCAGTGAAGCTACAGTGCACATCTGTAATGTAAATAAGGAGTTTTATTAGATGGCTGGAGCTATTTGTCATTTATCCCGGCACTCCAAAGGCCACTTAAGTTAAATAGAGATTCACTTTCTCACAACCAAAACAAAAAAGTGTTCAGTGTGTCACCCCATTTGGTAGGTTTAACAGTTAAAAGCCAACCTCCGTATATACAGTATACTATACAATGCTTCATTATTTAAAGGGAAGTCATGAGGTGCTTCAACAAACAGTACAGAGGAGCAGTTTATAAACAGTTGTCCTTTTTATTTGATTTTACAGCATAGTAAGATATTGTTATACAAACATTATGTGTATTTCAGCAAGAGCTACTCTGCCCTTTGGCCATACAGTAAAATGCTGCATATAGAAATAACTGAGATTGATTTTTTTCAGTTATTCAAAGCAACAGTGTGAAAATGTTCTTTGTTAACAATTCAGATTCATGTATCACCAACAAAGTTGAAAGGAATTTGCTTTGGTGAGCTTGTTTTGATGTTTTATTTACTTCTACTCCATGTGTACAAAACAGTTCAAAGTAATAGCCTCATAATTATGAAATAATTCATACCTATACTTTAACTAGAACACTGCTGACGAAGAATTTCCATTTAAAGCATACATTGTACCATAAACTTGGATTGCTGGCAAGTGAAAGTGATTTAAGTGAGATGATCCAGGAACATTCATAACATTCAGTGATCAGGTTTTAATAACTGCACAGCTTGTCATGGGTGATTCCTGACATATAAAACACTATTGGCTTGTACAGTTTGTTTGTTCTACATAACAATAAACAGTTGTTCTCCACACTGTATGCATGTCTGAAATACTGATGGGCTTTGTATAAAAAAAGACCTGATAAGACACAAAGCACGTCTGAAAGGCATGTAGCTGGGATCAGAATTTCTGAAAGTTGATCTTTAAGATTTCAGCCATGTTTATGTGGTAACACCTGCGGTTGCCATGGTAACAACACAAGTTCAGTTTAACATGACAGTAAACACTCCTTGAGCAGCTACTTTGTTAGAAAGACATCATAGCAACTGCTGTAAGTGTTTACGGAAAAATTAAACAGACTCACGTTGTAGGTATGTGTAGTCGGTCAATTTCATGCAGAGCGCAACTGTTTGAGTCCACCGCTTCCAATGAAAACACCCATATTGTAAGTTATTTACAATAGACATTCAAGAAATGCACACTGAATGGCTATTGTCGGGTAAAAATGCAGATCACAAATAGTATCAAAATTGGGTTTGATTTCATTGTAATCTTACAGATTACAAATTGAAACACAGCCTTTTGTTGTTTGCAGATACGCTTCTCAGGTCTGTAGAAAAGTAGAAATGTAACAGAAGTCATTCATATAAAATACAAATATCCATCCAAAAAATCATAAATTAGAACTCTTTTAATAACTTGCTTTATGATCTCTGGCATGCCTCCTTTACAGCACAACCAACGTCAAGCTCTGCGTCAAACATCCACAGCGGGGAAATGTTGATAAAATAAATAAATAAATAAAGATGTGCTTACAAAATAATCAAAGAACTGTTTCAGAATACAAAATCTGGCGTACTATTTAAACAGCTCTACTAGCATGTGTACTATTCAGGACAGTCTGCCATATTGTCAAAAATAGATTTTTTTTTTTTATATATAAAGAGTTTTATTTTATTTTTCTTATAAATAAGAAAATGTTTATCTAACGTTTGTGTTTGACACACAGGTATGGGTTTCTGAAGGAGAAAAATAACAGCTTCCATTTGTAAAGACTGGCAGAGTGGTAGAGATACAGGTGGATATGTACACTACTGTATTCTACAAGAATAGGATAAAACCTCCTTTGCACTCAAAAATCCATACTTCACAATAAAAGCATCAGATTAATGCATCTACTCAGACAATGCTGGGAGCTGGCAGCTGCTGCTTCCTGTCAGGAGGTGGAAATGTATCCTGATGAGGCAGGAGCTCCTGTGTTGCAGGTCATAATCAATCATGAGTAGATAGTGATAACCTCCCGACCTCCCCCTCGGACCAGCAGCACTCTTTCCAAGCCTTCAGTCAACACTTCCAGAAACTCCATATCTGAGCAACAGGTTAAAGTAACAACACAAGACTGCTCCTAGTCTATGTACACTGCAGCACAAAGTCTTTTGGACAATGTATTATGTATGAATATATTGAGAAAGGATACAGTTCTCATCTCCGTCTGAGTTTCGAGGCGGGCCTGGCATGTTGAGCAGCACTAATCGAGCATCATGGGACCTGTTGACTATTACCTCATTTAGCTTCACAGCAGTATGCATGCGCCTCACATTGGACTGATCCCTGGAGTGCAAAGAAAAGAAAAACTGAGCAGAAAGAAACATGCAACTAGAGAAGTGGAAAAAAAAGGCTAAAGTTCTTAAGTGCTACATGTGTTTCTGGTTAAGAAGATGCTGGGAATTCTCACGGTTTGAGGCTCATTAGTTCTCTGAAGTTCTCGGGTGCATTGTTCCTGTTCCTCCGCTCAGCCTCACACTTCTCTCTAGTCCATGTCATCTGAACCTTCTCTGGAGGAGCCTCCACCACCTCCTCCTCCTCATCTGAGTATAGACTTCCCATACGCACCAAAGAGTGTCTGTCCTTAACCAGCTGGGCCTGCAAGTCACATAGGAAGAAGATAAGGCTCGGTTGCCAGTATTCTGTATCATTATTTCCCAAATGGTGTGACAAAGGCAGTTCCAGAAGCAGTGTGACTCAGTGACAACCATACACTATTCATGCAGTAAACAACTATTCAGAAAGTTGTGAATACATTTTTTATTTACTATAATACTACATTTTGTTTGTGTTTCCCAACACAGAGATAAATTATATTTTACTCTCAAAGTATAGTAATTATTTTAGAAACTTTCTCTGAAAGGAATCCCCCATAGTTTCACTGTTTGTAGTGTTCTTAGGGGTGCAGTATTACACATCACAGCAAATTAAACAAATCCATTCACAGCCTCCAGATTATGTTATAACTCTTATCACTCTATTGTGCGTGGATATGAATGCAGGTGTGCTGCGAGATTTTGGCTTGCACTTTGGTGTGCCTTGGGCAGTTTTGAAATTCACTGCTTTATGTAATCAATGCTGTTATTCAGGGCAATTAAGTCAAGACTGAGCAGGTTAAATTCAATATTTGCACTGCTGAAGACAACCAGTTGGGAAGGTTTTACAACATCAAAAAGAACAACAAGAAAATACAACACTGTTAAATATCTCAGTGAAAACATACCTCTCTTTGTCTTTCTGCAGTGGACAGCCTCATTTGCCTTAACATCTGGGACCTCTGCTCCATCATTAACGTGCGCTCATAGGTGTATGCTGAGATGTCACTGTCATGCTAAGTAGCAATGGAAAAACAGACCTTTGGTTAGTCCAGTTAGAATATGCAGCAGGGCTGGAAACGATGAACAGAAAAGTAAAAATGATCATCTGGTTTGTCTTTCAGTATTTAGTTCTGATTTAGATTTGCCATGTGCTGGCTCCACTCATACAGATTACTTTTGTGGTTATGCAAAAGAGCTTCTCACCATCTCCACCACCTCCACCTCAGCCTCTATCCTGAGCTGGTAAAGGAACGTAGCCAGATCTTTCTTCATCTGGATGCTGTTGTCATCCATCTGTGCTACCGTGAAGATGCGCATCTTGCATTTCCTCCAAACCTTAAAATGCAAATATAATCATGTGGTACTAAATAACGGTAAAATTAAATAAATGTGGCCATAATTGCTTAAATGTTGTATATATATATATAAAAAAAGCATTCTTCAAAAGAAAAAGCCCTAAATTACATCATGCTACAACTTACCACTCAAAAAGAGCTGTAAGCAGTTAAGTTTGGTATTTCCGTTTCAAGGCTGATTTGCTTTAATTTACAACATCTAAAATAGTGTTTTGAAATAAAGCTCAAAGATATCTGCTGTCCTACTTTATGCAGTTTGAGCAGGAAAGGCAGCAGCATTAGCATCCCCCCATCATGGACGATCCACCAGACGTCAATGTTGCCATCTGTGAAGCGTTCGTGGTTGCTGGGGTAGAAGGACACATTTTTGGGCACCATCAGGGCCAGGTGGGCAGCTGTGGTGCAGCGGACTGTGTCTGAGTACAGATGAAAACATGGAGGCATGGATATTAACTGCACTGTATAAATGAGCTTATCTACAGCGAACATTCTGTACAAGCCAGATGGTCAGCTAACACACAGTGTATTTCAGCATCCAAATAGTATATCCATATAAGCTTTTTCAAGCCGCAGATTGCTGTAACTTCAAGTTCACGGGCATTAAGTGTGACTGCTACATTACGTATGCCTGTAACCATTATGCAAATTAAAGTTGATTATGGGCTTGCAGGCATGCTATACAGCAAATGCTGATTGGGCCTTTATGTGTTAGTCTTACTGATGAAAGTCTTCCAGGCGCGAGGGTCCTCACTCTGTCTCCAGCCGTATGGCCAGCCCATCACCACAGTGTTGTGCTTCATGCCCCCCAGGCCACAGGACTGGATCAGGTGAACAATACCCTCCCGCACCTTCGATGCCACCACAATCTGGCAGAAACCCTTGACTCGCTCGATCTCCATCATGTTCTTGATGGCCTGGCAGAAGAAAACACAGACACAGGACTTTATCCTCTGATCACATTAAGAATCAAGTGGATAAACCTACAGTTATAAATCGCTTTAAACAAAATTATGTGAAAGTTTGTTTGTCTGCGTATAGAGCATGCCTTAAATTTACATGATAAGGACTCAAACTGAATGGCAAACAACTTTTAAGTTGAAATCAAATAAAAAAGCTCTTACATTTACTGAAACATAAAGTGAATCAAGGATGGGTCAGAGATTTATTTTTCCAGTTGTCAGATAAATAACAGCTATCTTTGCTTGCTTGTTTAATTTTTTTTGCCAAACACTTCACATTATGAAAAATGTCCCTGCACCAGTCCTTTATGTTATCTGAAATGGCTCATTGAAACCATATTATAGTGACAACAACAAGCTGTTTCCAGGCATGCCCTTTGATTAAAGTGACAAATGCTTCAAAAACTGTTGCCCAGGAAGAAATGGCACAAAAATTGAAAATCCACATTGAAGCATGTTTTTGCTTCATCGTGCTTTCCAAATGACAAAAGGTGGTCATTTGTAACAATTAGGTACAGCAACAGAGTCAGCAGCGGAGGACAATAGAGAATTGTATAGAGACTGTACAGCACACTGCCCTTTCTAGTATTTACCTGCTCAGCTGCCTGCATTTCCCCATAGCTGTCCAGGAAGTTGCCCTGGACCACAGAACCCACAATGGTCAGGCCTTTTCCTGCCTTCAGCTGAGAGGCGAAGGTGAGCAGCCGAGGATATTTCACATGGAGGTCCTCATCAAGCTTCAACAGCACCAACAGCTGAGGTCTGCAATGCTCAAGCATAGTTTATATGAGTCCAAGGCCTGGATAAAAGCTCTGTGTTTGCATGCCCTGGTAAAAGGCTACTTCATGGGCAGTGTTAGCTGTCAATTACGTTTAGTTCACAACTCCCTAATCAGCATAACTGAAGTTTTTTTTATTATTATTAGCAAACTACTGAAACTACAAACGATAATCTGAGCCTGATATGACTGTGGTCATTGTTTTGTATATTGTTGTGTTTGCCCTGTAGCGTTTCTTATTTTTGTATAGGTGTGTGCCAGAGCTGTAGGCATATTGTTGTGTAGCCAATCAGCTACAAGCTGATTGGCTGCAGCCAGGAAATGCCGGGGATAAAAGGGGCCAAGATGGCGGTCGCTGCCATGTGGGTAGCAGACATTTAGATCTAGTTTCCTTTGGTAAGGTTGGACGGCCAATTTTTTTAATTCGGTTTTCTCCTGTTTATTTAGTTAGGGAGGCAAGTATTTTGTCTTATGTATTCTTTGATTAGTTATTTATTTTTCTGGGTAGAACCATTTTGTTTGTTATGTTTTGCCCTTTCCCCCCCCGAAGCCTGAAAACATCTATGTCGATAATATAAGTTTTGTAAAATAAACGTTTAACTGTTAATTTAACAAACATTTGTTGGTGGCTGCTTGGCATGTGGGGAAGATGGGACACCTTCATGTTATGTCCTAGGCACCCCTAGACTGGGGCATAACAGGGCCACTTTCCTTTATTGTTTTATTATTTTCATTTCATCTAGACCTTTATGATGCAGCCTAGGCAATGCTTTTCATCAGACAGATACCAGCACACACTTTTACATTATTTGTGGGTCAAATGCTCAGGTTAATATGTTTTCCTTTACTCTTTAGATGTGGTCAGATAAAACAACGGTCAGATTTATTTACAAAAATGCTGTCATATTAAAGCCCTTTTGTTTTCAAAAAATGGGTTTGTGAATAAAGGAATACTTTTGTACTTTTATTTTAGAAAATGGTTATTCTTCTTCTTAATGGGATTTGTAGGAAATACAAATGGAGAAAGGGCAAATGAAGTAAAAACCATGACAATCAACAAAGGTAGAGCCAAGTACTGCTGCTGAGTCATCAGCAGCATATACCCCCTCCCAACACACACACACACACACACACACACACACACACACACTCCACATACTCATAAATGTCTACCTTCCTGATGACAATAACCTTAAAAAATTCTGAATTTGCAGTTATTGGGCAATATGAGCTTTGAAGTATGTCTACATTGTCAATTTCATAAAAAAAAACTGATTGAGTCAATTTCATTGTAGAGGAAGTGGGGCATCACAGTGGTTGTACATTTCAGCAAATCATGACACACCAACTTAACTGGGAATGTCCAACATGCCACAGGTTAAAAAAATTCAAGTCTTCCTAAGGCCACAACTTCCCAAAACTGTTTCAGTTCATACTGAACAGATGGTGCTTATTTCTTGTGTATTTTGGATCTAGCTTGTGGTAAATATCTCACATGTTGCCTACTTCATGTGACATTATCCTTGTT
Organism: Hypoplectrus providencianus; assembly: GCA_028566105.1. Taxonomy (NCBI): domain Eukaryota; kingdom Metazoa; phylum Chordata; class Actinopteri; order Perciformes; family Serranidae; genus Hypoplectrus; species Hypoplectrus providencianus. Next base: position 22,807,144 of record JAOWBC010000001.1, read on the forward strand.
CTGTAGGAACATTTTTATAGAAGGGACAGAACATATTTTTGTTATATTGTCCATCTGGGTCCATTCTTAAACACCACTGAGAGGACATCTTTCTAATTGAACATTTCTTTTCATGAGGGAAAGCAATCAATATAAATCAGTTGCTAGTGGTCACAGGGTGACTCTGTTGCATAATTGATGCTGCTTGATTTTTGAGATCTTTTTTCTGATTGAACACAAACAGATGTGTAGATAACCCAACATGCAATGTGGTGAGAGAGGATTTTGACGGAGACTTTCAGAGTCTCTCTTCAATGTAGCTGTACCTCCAGTTCTTGGTGTGTGGGGGTCCGGCCTCTAGTCGAAGCAGGGCATATCGCGCAGCACTGAGGGACAGTCCTCTTATACCGTCTCCCCACTCCTTCTCTGCTCTATTGTTGTTTGTCAGTGGAAGAGACAAGAAGCTCATATAAGGGGCTAACAGAGAAATATAGAGGCTTTCCACCAGCAGCCTCTCCAGACATAAATGTAGAGAAACTCCATACCATGAAAGAAAAAAACAAAACACGCAAATGTTAATTAGTCTCCAGACATACCCCTGGTATTCAATGTATTTGTAGATCATCCCAGCAATGCCCATGGCCACAATAGCGTAGTACCAGGAGGAGATGAACATCAGAGCCAGACACATACTCATGCCAAGGAAGGACAGAGCCCTGTGGGTGGGACACATGGAGTTGGGTTTTTGTAAAAACAGCATCATTACTTAGGATTATTTAAATTATTTCTAACAGCCAAGATGTAAGAGTAAGAGTAAGTATCTACCCTCTGCAAGAAGTCTAGTGGGGAAACATCCACACTCACCAATGGTAATATTTAAACCTGGGCCTCCAGTTGGGTGTGCGTAACAGAGTCTGAACTGCACAGGCTAAGTTCACAAAGAGATAGCACATCAAAAAGAACCTGTGGAATACAAAGATTGAAAAATCAACAATTTTCAAGCTTGTTTTAAAAGGATAGCTCTGATTTCATTAATATGGGGTTTTAGGTACTGCAGTCAGCATGGAAGCTAAATATTGTACTGCTGAGGACAGGGCAACAGTGAAGGCCACCTTTAAATAGTCCTTCCCCAGAGAAAACAGTCAGGGAAGAGTCCACACTAGATTTAGAACAATTCTATTGCTCTACACTGGCATACAGAAACCCTGTTTATTTTACAAGGGGAGAGAAATGCCATGCTTTGCTTTTGTCAAAAGCCACCAAACTGCACTGATAGAATAACAATTTTACCTTGCGGAAAACAGGAGCTTTAAATTGACTCCAATTTTCTGCACGGTAAAATTCATGTTTTTGCCGGTGGAGTTTGGTGGCTTGGATGACGGCATAAAATGGTGTCAGTTCCCCTTTATAAACAAAAAAAGGGCTTCCAATTGTAATGAAAATAAGTTAAACATAATGTACACTTAAGTTGGTATGATGTTTGGGTGCCTCCGCTTTAGCTGCTGCCTCCATCCTCAGCAATTCATATATATAGTATTTTTGGCTTATGTCCAGTCCATTATATAGGTGAGCTTACATGGAAAGGATAGGAGCCACCATATCCAGTGAGGCAATCAGGATACCCAGCTCAGCAATGAGACCAGTCAGTAGTAGGGCCCATGTAGGCTCTCCATTGCTCTTTCCATGACCAAACACCTGACAGAAAAAATTCAAAACCTTCACAAGCAGCAATGCAAATCACTTCTTGTTTCGTACTGCATCATATTCAAATAAGTCAAATGGTGACAAACATTAGCAGCTAAACATACTGAATGGTAATTAGAGGTCATCCGGGATATTCAAATGATCATATGCTTTGGAAATAACAAAGGACAGACTGTGTCTGTGTCAGTGGAGACATTTCTTTCCTGCAGTGACAATAACATTTCAGACAATGTGAACTGGTTACACAATGAATCATTAACAGTGTGCACTGTCTCACCCTGAGAAAAGGAATGATATTGTCCTTGGCAATAGCCTGAAGAAGTCGCGGTGCACCAGTGAGGGACTGCAGGCCCGCCCCAACTGTAGAGAAGAAGGATCCAATGACAATAACCCAGGGAGAAGGCCAGGAGAGTGTTCCCACCACCAAAGTTTTCCGAACCGCGTCTCCAAACCTGCAAGTAACCACCAAGAATATACCTTGACTTGTGATTATGGGTTTACATTTTATTTGATTTCCAGTGGGAAAAATGAACTTACTTGTCCCTTAGGATTACGCCTTCAATACAAGACCCAAAGAGGACCACAGAGGTGAAATCTGAATAAAGAGGTCAAGGAGCTCAATGTGATACAAAGGTTTACATCGACTCTGCATTCCTATGCTGTATGTAGGATTGTTAGTTTAATTGTTGGTTCACCAAAATAAGGATACAAACAATTGAAGTAGTAGTGATGGCTAAAATAGTTCCCACTGGGATGGATTTTTGAGCATCGCGGAGATCACCAGATCTGTTGGACCCTGCCATGATACCTATGGTGAAAAAACAAACAAAATAAAGATAATAAAAAAATAATTAAAAAAAAAAAAAAACAGAGCACATGTATAGGCTGTTCAACTGCGTCCCCTACTGGCTGGATGAGGGAAATGTTTTAAGATTCCTTATTTCCTCATGTGAGAATTACCCATGAAAAAATAAATTAATTAGATTAAACATTTCAGGTAGCTATATTTAAAGACTTTATGCTGAAGTTGTTGTCAAAATCATATCATTTGCTAACAAAAATTCTAAATTTAAGGTGAACATGTTTGTTAAGAATTACATTTTAAAGTTTCATGCAGACTAAGCACTTTTTTACTGGTTAGTGACATTGTTGTACCTGTGGCAGAGGGGAAGAAGATCCCCACCAGTAGTGTGAATGATGTCGCGATGTCTGCCGACACATACATGCCAAAGTTCTCCATGGCACCATGGGCATCTACTGACTGCAGCCCTGCTTTCTCTAGGATCTCCCCTTTCTGCTGGTAATCACCCCACATGTTTTCTAACAACAGAGAAATGAAACAGAAGTGAGACATTCAAAAAACACTTCCAACAAATTAACATATCAAATAAAGCAGTATAATTTGTCATAAATTAAAAAAAAAAAAAAAAAACTCAACATAATGTTATACAGTATGTAAAAAAATGTCTAACATTGTTTTCCAACATAAAATGTTGTTTTTTTTTCTTAGTTTTAAGAAAAAAAACTTGAAGAGGCTAGATCTGACCTCTGCCAATTATTAAATATTTTTATTGTATATTTTGTTACGTGATGTTAGAATAAGAGTAGCACATTTTATCTCGTATAATGTCTTCATTTGAGATTCAGGGGTAGCATATTGTGAATCCAAAAGACAATACCCCCTATCAACTAAGGCTCCCAGACTTGTGCAGAGCTGCTTTGTAGTACATCTTCATAGGGAGCTCATATTGGCAGAACAACGACTCATGATCTGCAGACTGCAAAAGTAGTTTAAGCTTCTGTTCCCTCTGTTGTAGGAAACATTGGAGAGATTCGGCACTACGTGTCTGAGCCTCCAGACTTTGATGAGGAATCTGCTGTACAGCAAATCGGCAACTAGCAGACATATCACGAAAGAGTAGTGTTTTTGCTTGTAGTTGGCAGTAGCTGACACAGAAATTGTGGTTGTGAAATATCATCTGCAACGATGTAACAGTGTGTTTCTGCTCTCTGTGGTGACAAGTCTGCTCTGAGCAGACTGTTTCAGGTTTATTTTGCAGTCTTTGATTTGGCTTTCAAAGTTGTGATGTAATCTAGCTCTCCAGGCGTATGTTTAAATCTCAGATTGTCGTGTAGTGCACAGACATCTCCCCTTTCAGTTTTTTTGGAGTGTCATATTTTGAACAGATATATTTAGAAACATGAACACATTTTTTTTTTTTTTTTTTAGGAGGACTTTCTCATGGAAATTTTCTCCTTTAAAATTCTGACATAATGTGCAAAAGGTAAACTGACCTTGAATGAGTTGACTAGTACTGCATTATACATCTTATTCAGTATGTCTAAATTAATTCAATATATACTTAGAACCTACATTATCTTAAAAAAACAAAGAAAAAAATTGCTGTAGAGTTTAAGCCTACTGCAACTACTGATACATGTACCTCTAATAATCCCACTGCCCAGTCCAGGGATGCCCTGTATCTCTGTCACATTGTTCTGGATGAAGTAGTCATCACACTGAGCGCTGCTCATGTTCCCCGGCACACAGAACCTTTCCCACAGCTGGCTCGGCACCGTGATGTTGCCCTTTATCACAGTCTTAGCACACACATCGAAGCGATCTCTCACCAACGTCCTGTTTCCCAACATGCAGATCCTACAGCAACATGGAAACAAATTAAAGGAATGCTATGTTATTTGTCATTTTTTCCATCATCATTATCACTTATTCATCAATATAACCTAATGTCAAATAAAGTATCTGAATTATCATTCTACTCATTGACTGAGGAAAAAAAACATCAGGAGATAGAAGAAAATAGCAAATTTATATAGAAACAAATGTATTTTCTCCATATCGTGTTAACACTACACAAAATGTGGAGCCTTGCACCTATAAAGACACTAAATCTATGCTCAGTTACAATAATTCAAACTAGTTTCTGCTGAGATATGTTTACTTTAGGAAACCTGAAGTGCAAACTTACGGGAATTCTGGAGGATGAGTCAGGGATTTGAATGCCCCAGCATAGATGGAGACAATGGAGATAATGACACAGGCCAGGAAAAGAGAGGCTAGCTTGTTGACATATTTGACTCCTACAAAAACCACCACAGCCATCAGGCTGAGGCAGATAGAGCCGTAGACTCGCATATTATTCAGCATGGCACTGTCGCTCCCAGGCATGTCTGTGGTGTGAAATATGGCTGCCTGGGGTACCAAATATTTCTGAGGAGAAAATAAATGACAACAGGAAAGTTACTGCATATATTTTGCATTAAAAAAATGGTGTAATAGCTGATAGTATTTTACTGCAATAAATATGTAAACATAAATATATAAGCAGGAATGTAACCACTGTATATTTTTTTAGGACACTGACCAAGAAAATTTCGATAGCCCCCAGTATGTACATAGCAGAAGCAAATGTTGTGCCCAAGTAGAAGCACAGACCCACAGCTCCTCCAAACTCAGGGCCCAGGGAGCGGGAGATCATGAAGTAAGCCCCTCCAGCTACAGCAGAAAAACAAAGTCACACATAAAAGGCCACTGGAAAGCCGACAGTCTGTAGTGCATGCAGTGTAGTAAATTTCAGTAAATGTCTGCTGCCCCCTGGTGGCAGAATGTGTTATGGGCATTTTAACCTCTACATCAGAGCAGCAGTTATTTAAAAAGTAGTTTGAAGAACATGTCCCAATCATGGCAAGTCAGTTCTAAAATAAAAATATACATGTATACAATTATAAAAAATAATAATTAATAAATAAAATACAAACAAATAAAAAGAGAGATAAAACTATTATGTAACAAATAAAATAACGACCATATTAAAACAATAATATTGTGCTGGACAAATGAGCTGAAGGACTTTTTCAGTGAATATGATGGAGGTTCAGTGTATTACCTGGAACAACACCATTCGTTGCAATGGCACTCATTGATATGGCTGTAAGCATTGTCTGTAAAGGAAAGGAAAGAATGGGATTACCCTGGAAAAACACACACACAGGTGTCAAGGGAACATAACACAAGTTAAAGTTAATACCCACTGATTAAACTGACTGAAAGGGGGCTTCCATATAAAAGGCTTCATGTTGCCTAATAGCTGATAAGTCCACAGTATTTGTTACAAAATAGAGATAATGGAGGCAAACTGAGTAAAACCACAAGTCAGAGTGATATTAATAACTGCCGTGGCTTATGCAACAGTGTGTATTCTATTGACTCATTTAGTGATAAAAGCTGTGTGTGTGTGTGTGTGTGTGTGTGTGTGTGTGTGTGTGTGTGTGTGTGTGTGTGTTTGTGTTCATGCTGGAATAAAAAAAGAAAGATAGTTGGGCCTTGTCTTTTTTGATTGTTAAGTACATTTAGGTACATATAGGCATAAGCTTCATTAAGATTTTGCTTTGGCAATGTCAATATAGTTTAAAGGACAGGACATTCAGTTGCATTTAATGGTATATTTTACTGTTTCAACTTAAACTTTGAATTAAAACACAAATCCACACATTACTCTATTCTAGTACACATTTCAATCTGGAATAGAATTAATGTAAGAATGGAATACCTCCTCAGAGTGTACAGTACAGGCGTGATTCCAGTATTGCAGTCAGTCTTCTCAATGCACCATAAGATACTACATTGGTA
>JAOWBC010000001.1:22813577-22829200 GCA_028566105.1 Hypoplectrus providencianus
TGTGTGTGTGTGTGTGTGTGTGTGTGTGTGTGTGTGTGTGTGTGTGTGTGTGTGTGTGTGTGTGTGTGTGTACTAACACATGAGCAGCACATGAGGACAATGAGGAGGGACTGCATGATGCCAGCCACACCAACAATCCATGTCAGCCGGAGAAAAAGAATGACACCAAAGATGTTCTGGAGGCACGGCAAGTAGACTCCCATCAGAGTGCCCATGTTGGGAGACTGATAGACAGAAAGAGGGAGAGAAGGAGGAGGGCAAAGAGAGAGAGGGAGAGAGAGAGAGCAGAATATTGACCATGACATTTCAGGAAACAAGTGTATTGATCATCTGTATTGACTGATGTACTTTTTTAAAGGTCATTCAATCATGTTATCAGCTCTTTGCATGTGTCCAGGTCCTACGCAGCCACAGTGTGACTGCAGAGCGTGCAAAGGCATAAGCAATCAATCAACAGCCCTTAATACAAATCCAAAACTTGGATAGCAAGGCAGGGAAAGAGCCGGAGTTAGAGGATAATATGTCCTAAACCTCCAAAAAGTGAGTGTGCAGATGATTCAGAGACACAGTGAGGCACAGTGTTACTCCGCCCTGCCGGATTCCTGACCTTGGGGGCCTTCCTCCGTGAGGCCTCGGCGCTCTCCTCCTCCTCATGCTCCTTGGCTCCCTGGGTGATGTTTGTGTAGCTGACCAAGCGGCTGAGAAGAGAGGAAACCTTTGGCCGGATGTCCAGCTCTTCCTGGAGAAAAAGAGAGCCAAGAAGTTATACTAATGAGTTAGGTGCAAGTTTATCATCCGTCAGAAAAATCAGGAAATAAAAAATAACAGACCTCAAACAAAGCCAGGTTTCTGTCATAGAAGTCATTCTTCTTGCTGGCATCAGCACTGTTGAGAAATGGACTGTCTTCTTTATGATTCCCATGTCCTATTGGAGAGACAAAATTAGTACTGAAGGTCAATACAACAAATTTGCTATTTCAACAATTCATGTGGCCAAATGAATATATTCATTCCTGCCAATTTAACATGCTGTTAAAGCTAAATTGGAGGCACTGGGTAAAACTGAATTCATCATTATGTCAATGTGCTTTATTATGATAATATATGTATAAAATCTGTAAATATATCTGCATCATCATTTCTTAAGATGATGCTTAACAGAAAAGTCCATCTCAATATCAGAAATACTTGTTTTTCTTCCTGCCTGCAGTCCTATTTATAACTCTTTTGGCAGTTGTTGAGTGTTGGAGATATTGGTTTTAGAGATGTGTGCCTCCTCTACAATATAATAAAACTAAATGGCACTCTGCTTGTGGTGCTCAAAGTGCCAAAACAGAGGGGGAAAGGTTCAAAAGAAAGAATAGTTAATGGAAATGCTTTCAGTGAGGTCTATGGATTTTCTTGAGCAATCGGGTCATGACTTCAGAAAGTAATACTGCTGTTGAGTATTTTAAATTCATTTTGGCACTTACACCATCACAAACAGTGGTAATAGTTCAAATATATTCTAGAGAATGCAGACATCTCTACCTCCGATATCTCTAACACACCAAAACAACTAGAAAAAACTAGAGGGATAAATAGCACTACAGCTAGGAGGAAATAAAGTAGGTATTTTATTATTATTATAATTATTTTGGTGTAAAATTTCCCATAAAAGCAGTTATCCCTTAAACAGTAGAAATTGTATGGAGATGGCAGTGCTGATTCATAGGCTTCTCTGACTTAACAAAACAAACACAAACAAACAAAAAAGTAGGAGAAAGCTATGCTCACTTAATTTCTTTAAAAAGTCTAAAAATCTATTAAATATTAACTGGATATATACATTTTACTAGTTTAAATAAATATGAATTAAATCTATTTTAAAACCATGTATTGCACAGAAAGAGTCACAATTATACATCATCCATCACTGTGGTTCTTCTATATGAGGTACTTAGTAAAATAGTGACATCTAGTAGGTTATCAGTTGTATTTGATGCCAGTTGAAGTTAACAGTCATGATGGATATATGATGCGATATTTTTGCATTAAAAATAAGATTCAATCAGTTGTTGGAATTTAACTGTTAACAGCCCAACACATTTTCCTGTGCAGTGATTTAAAAAAACAAAAACTGTGCCTTTTCCATTGCAGTCCTTTTCAATATTCAGCCAGCTTTTAACTGTCACGATTAATTCTAATTAAATAATCTCCATGTAGCAGTAAACTTCAGAAACACAGCTCCTGTAGTGAAGCTGCAGTGAAAGGCCAAAAGCAGCACAGAGTCACAAAGCACAGTCCAAGTGAAAAACAGGAATATAATTAGATTCTAGTCTCATTAACTTGTGCTTTTGAAGAAAAGAATCAAGCAGCGATGAGCCCGGTGCCGCGGGGCGAACACACAAAGTACAACTGCAAACATTATCACTCACACAATCACACTCACAAGCATGCACACACTTCATTACCTAGAAATTACCCAACCTTGGGTTATTAGAGCGTGTAAACTTTAACGGCGTCATCTCACACACAAAAGTCTGCCAACTTACCAAGTGGGCATGTAATGAAAAAAAAAAAAATTCTTGAAATTGTTGAAAATATAGCAGCTCTGTTGTAAGTGAGTTGGCTGAGCTTGAATGCTGGTCTGCACTCACCTGTGTTCTGCGTCCCACTGCTGCCACTATCACTGTGGGTGAGCATAGTTATGAGCTGTGTGCACACTGCCACACACTACTCTGTCCTCTAGCTTGGGGAATTGTCGATTACTATCCAGGACACCCGGTCACCCAGGGTGAATACTCATTCTGGGATCTAACACATGGGGCATAGCGAGGGGGGAGTGAAGGTTACAGTGGTACCTCACTGACTAACAAGCACAGACACACATACACAGCACATGTGCTCATAGGGATGTAAGGGCCTTGGGTTGAGTGTGCAGGATCTGTATTCCTGCTTAACAATAACTTGTATATGATGCAGACAGACATGTGATGATGCTTCTTCCTCATTTAGAAAAAAGGTTTGTTTTGAAATGTCTAAATGATGTAAAAGCCTAGAAAAAATGTGATCATCTGAAGCATGTAGGTCACTTTCCCAGTGGTCTGACTTTTCAAACCGTAACAACAACACAGCTGGATCACAGTTGTGCTTGGAAAGAGATGAGAGGGGAAACTATGCCAACACTGTCCCCTAGTGTCATCTTGCTGTCATTGGCGTGGGATAAGAGCACAACATCTGTGTTTGAAGCAACAAAGTGTGGACCAAACAGGAGAACCATCTAGAAATCTGACACCAAAAATTTGGGGGCTATTTGAAAAACATAATCTCAGCGTGAATTTTTCTGTGGTGTTTTCATGCTCTTGGTATAATTTTCTTTGATGAAGTCCCATGTTAAATAATGGCCAAAATAAAGCATCAAATCTGTGTTACAAATGGGAGACTAAGAGTATGGGGATAGAGCAGACTAATGTGGTAATGTAATGTTTTAGTTAACACCATCACCCACAAACAGTTGCTGATCAGTGTGCATCTTCAAGGTTTGATGATGTAATAATGGGTAACGTTACACTGACGTTTTATTTAAATTTAGAACTGAAAATTTACACTGAAAAGTCTTTCACTTCCAGGTCAACGTCAGATGTCATATCACAGATTTTCCGTCAAGTCAAGATGACTCAAATTCAGTCCACAATGACTCAAGTCTCCATCTTTGGTGTATAACAACCTGGAACTAAGAGTCATTGTATTTTTCTAAAAATGAACCCATTATATCTACAAAGGCTGCTGGTCTTCTGTTACAGTTGCGGCCATGTTGCAGAGCTATGTCTCTACTGTAGCCCAAAGCAAAACATAAAAAAACACATATTTTTTTAAATGTTTCCTGATAGGAAACAGGAACTGAAACTTTATCTGCGCTGCATCAAACACTTTCTGAATGTTAGAGCCTAAAATAGTTCAGCCTCCGGCTCACAACATTTGTTGGACCAGGAAACTAAATGTCACTTTAGCAGCAGTAGAAGCAGTGGGGGTCTGTTGTTAATAACTTCACATAAAAGGTCTAATTAAAAAGATTAAAGATTAACTTGGATGTTATGATGGCACGTAAGAGCCTGCTGCGTGCCCAGAACAGCACAGAGGCTTTACAGCAGCATGCACCGACATGCCACCTGTACCCCACCAACACAACACCAGACTGTCTGTGCTGCTTTCACAGAAAGGAGAGTCAAGGTAGAGAGGTTAACCAGGGGGGACATGACTTTCACTTTCCACTCACTGATAGGGACATGTGTCTTTTCACTCTTTATTGAGAGGATAGTTTTGTTGAATTTCTCAACCAAAATTGTAATAAATTATATGTTACAACTGTAACAAAAAAGAAAAAAAAAAACATGCTTGTGCACAAAAGATTACTAAATGATAATAGAAAGAAAGAAATAAAACCCTGCACTATTTCCAATATCTGCAATGCATATCAATGCTTTCTCATGGAAAAAAGTTTCATGGAATTTCAATTAATACTGCTTATAACAACTGAAGCTATATTAAGCAAGATATGCTGCACTTTATAATGTCGGACCAAGTCTCTTTTAAATGTAACAGAGGAGCTAATGCTATAGCTGTATAAACAATTTGTGATATTAATAGGTTGCAAGAAAATTCAAGCTAGTGAAGATCTTACATTTTGAAAAGGAATGACTTAAGAGTGTTTTTATTATTAATTTGATGACTGTAAAATATTCAGCAATACATGTTCCAAATTACTTTTTAAGGTTTCTTGGAAATTCAGTTTAAAAAAGAATAAGCAACTGGTGTGGTTAAGAAGACATAAAAATACACATACAAAGGAACTGCAAAAATCATATGAAATATAAAAATCAGTGACTTAAAGGAGCTATGGGAACTTGCAATGTCCCATTATTAAATAGAATATATTTAGTTGAATACCAATCGACACTAGATGGGGAAAGTTTTATATTTTGTTTGAGCTGGCATTGAATGATCTAAATGAAACAATAAAAATGAAGCATTAACTGCATTTATTTGGCAAATTATGTACTTTTTTGTAATATTGTAATCATAACTGCTATTTGCCACAAGACAAAGGAATACCATGCTTTAGATAGTACATTTCATCAGTAGCTGCAGTCCAGCACAAAATGCAACAACAGTCCAAAGCAAATGTTTTGACAGACTGTCTATGTGTCTGGGGTGTCTAGGTATAATTTGCTGGGTGTTTACAACTAGATCCACTGCCAGAGAAAATGGTATGTTGTCAAGTATTTTCACAGTGCAAAGTACATGGATTTAAAAAAAAAAATCCAATGTCTTCTACTTCTGGTAAGTCAACAAAGACACAATCAATATAGTTTCTCATTGTTTTAGGTCCAACAAACAACAGGACTCCTGCAAAACCTCTTGAAGACTTTTCACCCAACATTCATTTACTTTATCTTGCCAAGACTGTGTATATGTGTGTGTGATATTTGAAGAAATAAAGGGTGAATTTTGAAGTTGGACCTATTTAAAAGCATTAATGGTTGGGGCAAGCAGCACATTAAAGCTGATTAGTTGAAAACAATATCCCTGTCCAGCTTCTTAGGGTTTGAAAAAGCCTCTTTGCTAAACTTCGTCTTTAATAAACACTTAAGACTTAACAGTGAGAGGTAGCCCAGCTTAGCCAACTCTGCTGTGTGCAGTTAGTTGGCAAGAAAGTTGTACTGGTGTTGTGTTGAAAGGTGGCATGTGAGTGTGTATTTGCTTGTCCAAGTGTGTATGTGTAAAAGAGAAAGAAACAGTAAAAGAAACCATATAGGTGATTATCCTTTGACATTTCCCTCATTTGATTAGGTCCCTCTGCAAGCCTTCATAGCACAGCAGGATGTGACTTTTCCACTGGTTTGGGCAAAACATCAGACAAGTGATGCAGATCAGCAGTTAAAGTGTTCTCTCGATGCACTGGATGATTCAGCTCTTTGTTTATGTTTCTGGGTCTGTAAAATGATCCTCCAAACACTCTGAGCCACTCTGACCTTTTACAACACTGTACTCCACCCGCGTTGGTCTTTGAGAAAACTTTGACCTGACATATTTGGAGTATAGCTCTGTAGGAATTAAGATAGCTTTACCAAAATGATGTGAATCCCCTTTTTCATTAGTCACAGGCAGAGACTGTGAAACTAAAATATGACAAAAGCAATCCCACTTTAATCATTCCATTAGCTTAGAGCAAACCCTGCTTACATTATCACAGTTACACAGTGGCACCGCCAAGGGGTGGCCAAGGGAGCCCACTGCCACCCTGATAACTGACAACTGATGTAATATAGAGCCCTTTCTGTCGTGTTTTGTTTTGTTTTTTTTTTTTAATATATATATATATATATACATATAACTGGAGTGTGGTTGTAAAACAAACCCAAAGTTTGGTCTCAGACCTGTAAATTTGGTGTTTCCTATTCAATAAACTCTCCCAAATAAAGTTGTATGTTTGTTTTAAAAAAAAAAAAAACAAAAAAAAAAACTGTTTTTTATATATTAAATAAAAACCAAATCACAGCAGTGTGCTACTCTTTCAGTCTATTGTTGGTATTGTTTTCAGTGAGCCTAAATACTCTAGTCATATTGCACAATAGAATTCCTGAAATTTATTCATAGCTTGGTTTTGGTTTGCTTTGGTACCCGACCATCTGAAAAAATGTCTGTGGGCCCCCACACTAGTTACAGTGTGGTGCACCACTGTAAGGGCAATGAGAACAAGGTTAGGCATGCTATTTGTTATGACTGCAAACAATACCACGGTTGGTGTAAGTGCAGGGCAAATTATTAAAATATCATCTGAATAAATGTTGATATGTTCATGTCTACCTCAACCAAGTACACCTAACTGACCAAGGGGAAACTTTTTTTTTTTTTTTTTTTTTTCAGAAAATACTGTATAAACACAGCGTGCAGTCATATCTTCTATATGTGTACTGCCAGACAAACTTTTCTTTTTCACAAATAACTAATGCTTTTAACATTGTACTATTTTCTCGTCCCTAGCCTGTGGTTAGCAACACTGTTATGTCAGCAGCAGCAATCGGCTAGATAGAGCTGTAATGGTTGTGTTTCATGCCGAGCAGCATCTGAACAGAGCACTGGAATGCTAACCTACTGAGCCGTACAGCAAAACATATTAGCTTTGATGTGTACTAATGATGAGAAAAGGGCTGCACCTCGGCCTGATTACCTCAGGGGGTAAAGGTGGGCGGGAAGAGGTGCATCATGCAGCAGAACACATATTAACTAAATGAGTGGACAAACCCAAAGTTTGGTCTCAACAGGAGGATTTTCTGTCTGTGTGCAGAAGTTGCAAAGTGATTGCACTGTATGGCATTTAAGCAGTACGTTTGCTGCACACACAACCCATACTCATAAATGATTGCTTAGCGTGAGCATTACAAATGTACAGATTATATACTGTACAGTTACTGCCTTGTTTATATACACATGATCTCCTGCTAACATCATTAATAGCAAACTACTGTGGAGGTAAACAACAAGACACTAACTGTATAGTTACATAAGTACTTGGCCAAACTGAACCCTGTCATTTCCAGAGAGCAACTCACTCCTTCTGTACAATAGTAAATTTCAAACAATCTTTGCAATTATGTTTTCATAACTGTACAAAATAAGAGCCATTGTGTTTTCAATCATGAAGAAAAAACCCTTTATATATACGTAGGGAGCAGGTCCTCACAATTTAAACACCTGCAAAGAGGCCACATTCAATGCATAGTATTGCCTAAAGACTAAAAGGCTCTACAGCACACTTGGAAAGGGAAGCATGGACATAAATTCAGTTGGTTGCAATCGCACCACTAGATGCCACTGAAACCTCCACTGACACTGCATGGTTCTTAAAATGTTAATTAAGTAAGGAATGATGTTATTGTTGTTCACATTACAGTGACAACAGGGCAAGCAGTAATTACTCCAATACCAAGAACTACTTCAATTAGAAACTTTAAAAGACAATATAACTTTCTTGAATTTTCCTGCAATTATAGGGCAATCTTTTTAAATGCATCATTCTTATTTCATGTAAGCAGCTTTGCATCATCACAGTCACAGAGATAGCTGTGATCCTTTACAGACAATTTCAACTAACGTTCATGGTACAACCAAGAAACCTAAAGCATGCCTGGACATTGCACCATTTATGTTGTCACAGTTTGTACAGTTTTTCATTTTTGCATTGCTCTCTGTTTATTGTCAAAAGTTAGGCAGTGAAGAAGACCTCAGTAGATGCAGGACATACTGAATCATGTACATTTGATGGTTATGAGATCCTCAGGAAGGACTAGAGGTACACATCCGAAAAACATCTGAGCTTCTATGCTCGCCCTGTTGTCACTTTGATGTGAATGAGCTGATGAACAAAGATGGGAGATGACTGGATGGAAAGACAGATGCATCATAGGGAATATTGTGTGACAAATATTGGTCTTCTAATCTAATCCTTATCATGATGGTGTTCAAGAAGTATCTCAAAGACTTAGAAAAAGAGTTTTACAGGGCCATACACAAGCGTGCATTTGGCTATCATAAATTGTTCTAAATCTGTCATCAGCTCCACATTTCTGCTCCACCATGGTCTGTTTATCTCTCAAGGGTTATCTGAGCGGCATGCCAGACAGCACGACAGGAATGGTCACCCTGTTCTCTTGAATTAGAGCGAGACCATGCAGCAGGATTCTCCACATAATCTACCCAGAATACAAATATTCTGCACCTGTTTAGTCCGAGGTGATTTACATGCAAAGGACATATTTACACTACATAGTTATTTTATTTACCCAGTAACAACTGCAGGTTTAGTTTCTTTCCAATAGCTATAAGGGAATAGACTTAGATTAAAATGTTTCCAACAAATTAAATATCTATTTTATATAAATAGGAAGAATAAAGGTACACTGTCATGTTAGCAGCAATATCTTACACATATTCACATCCTATCTGAGAACTTTGAGTGGTGAAGTACCAGCCTCAACCAGTAACAAAGAAATGTGTGTGACTGACCCCATTTGGCTGTCATATGGATTACAAAATAGAAAACTTAAACTGGTGTGTCACACCCTGCACTGCCCACATTCAACACCGATATCGCCTGGGCACTCGCTTGTTTTCATTTATGTGTGATCATAACATTAGGGTGTAGGCCTTAGGATTGAGTTCGTAATGTGCCCTAGGTAGGAGTTATGGGAAGAAAATACTGTCTTTTTTGCTCACAATTTCTCCTAGATCAATCTTTTTGAACCATGGTTTAAGGGTTGTGATATTAACTGACTCTGCATCAGAAATCTAAAAAAAAAAAATTGAAATGCAGGCAGAAAATGATCAAGAAAATGTATCTACACATTCACATATTTACACATATGCCTCTTTATTTCAATTGTGACTTCTTTTTTTTAAAAGCAGAAGCTTTGATCACAACAGAAACTTCATCATGAAGATTCAATCTTTAGTTGCCCTCTTAGAACTCTTCTTAATTAGAAAATAGGCTAATAATATTTTAACCAGTTACAGGCAGCATAATAGGATGCATGCTACACTGAGGACAAGTTGTGTTCTACACAAACAACAAACCAGTATGAAGTGGAGCAGTAGGAAACTCAAAAGAGCAGGTTTTAGTAACAAGCTGTCCTCCCTGAAAAGTGAAGGCCGTTTCAGGGAAGCTGCTCCTGCTCAGGAGTACAGCACACTCACAATGACCACAGTGTTGGCCCTGTGCTGTGCTCACAGACTGAAACAGACTCTGCACTGTGTCACTTCCTCCATGCTGCAGACGTCACACTACATGTACCACCACTCCCATGATGAAATCATCCAACATGAAAACACTTTTGGATGGTTTTGCCACAGCAAATACTTTCCCACCCAACGTATTACTGCTTGAATATGTCACAATGCTGCATGTAAAACTCAAGTTGGAGATATATTTAAATATGTTTGGTACTGACTGCTGAGTGCTGAGTGTTTTATAAAAACATTTAACTGAGTAGCTTTTTCTGTTAAGTTCCCACATGTGTCTTAAATACTGCTCGCCCTTTGCTCCATCTCATCATTAATCACAGTCCAGCTTCCTTCTTCTTCTCTTCTTTCTTACCCTGTCCAGCATGTGGCCATCCTTGCAGCTACCCACTAAATTAACCGGTTGTTGTTGTTCACAGGCTTCAAAGAGCTATTAGAATTAGAGAGTTATGACAGGAGGAAGTAGACGCTGGTAGCAATAAGCTTGAAACTCGCCCATGAGGGTTATATGAGGACATCTGCTCTGTCATCATTTTGCCAGAGCCTAGTACAGAGTTCAGAGTACAGAGTTCCACTTCTTTGTAACACTGAAATCACTGCAATGTGCAGTATCTAATAAGTGCATAGCCTGCCATTTAAGAATGCCACTGAACTCTAAAGGGTAACTTCCATGCATTCCAGAAATATACAAGCAGACAGCTAAGTCAATATGTGCTTCCACTTCTTCGTGTGCTTTAAATATCATGGTATTTGAGCCCTGTGGGAGCATGGATAATCTCATCTACATAGTTTTCTTGCAAATAAATACATATGCACGATCACATCTGCAAAATGCACAAACATCCCATCTGTACACACAATGGTTGTTCACTCACTGGAGGCTCATAACACAGTAAAACGAGTTAGATAAGTCTTCAGCCTTGGACTCTGGTCCTCTCAGCATTACAGTAGGGTGGTATAAGTGGGTGGCCAGTCATTGTGTGGGTTTGTGCCCAGCCTGGCCTTCCTGGCGCTGGGTAAAGCGTGGGTGCTTCACTGGAAGGCCACACCCATGTGTGTCTTTTATTAAAAAACTCCCCAGTTTGTTCACTCTCTCAGTGCACACAAATCTCTGGATCGCTGCTCTCACACTAATCCTACCCAGCAGCTACAAACTCTCCTTGTCTTCCTGCTGTCCTCCCTTTCTCTTCTGTCTGTGACTGAGCCCCCCCCCCCCTTTCCCATGCTTATACAGTGTAGAAACAAGTGAGTGACAGTGAGAGACAAGCTGCGACAGAGAAGCGAGGAGGGAGAAATCTGCTCCTGAGTTGTTGAGCAGCCAATCTTTGTGAAAGGACATCCTCCCCTGGCACAAAGAGAGCTCCATCTTTTGTGCGAGGAAGCACTTGAGGCCCTTTTCTTGTTGCGGTGATACCGGCCCCCGCCTCACACAGTCCCACCCCCGTTGTGTCTTTTTCCCCCATGGTTCTCACCCCTTTCATTGTTTCCCTTTGTTACTCATGTGTCCCTGAACATATTTTAAAGGACTTCCACAGGCAGAAAAAATACTCAGAAGTGATGGAAGTAGTGTTTTTACAACTTCACCCAAAGTGAGCTGTCAAAAACATTCCTGCCTGCTGTACGAAAACTGCTTTCTGGCCCTGGAGAATTGCCATGGTAACCATACAGCTGTTCAGAGGGCTCTCAGGACAAAGCACAGATTTCCCATGCTATGTTGGGTCCAACTCATGAAGTATCACTTTAGGTACACATGTATAAGGGTTAAAAACTTCCCAGTTGTCCATGTTGTTGTCCTTGCTGAGAGATAAAGAGGTGAATAAAAGTTAGTTAGTTGAGACTTACCATCAGAGCTGACAGTGTCCTGATGATCAGGGTAGTCCTGTCCAGTGTCCCTGTAATCCACCCAGTTAATCCCCTCTAGACTGTCGTAGCTGGCCTGAGCTTGATCCTTCACTGGTACCACTGTGAAGTGAGGCATGTTTTCATCACTATCCTCTGCGTCTCCTGCTCAGCAACTCAACTTAGCAGGCTAGCTTGTTAGCCAGCCTCAGCTCAACTCCCACTAATGGCAACTACATTCCACTACACTGCGCTCACTTCCTCTAGAGGCTATTATCATATTCCCCGCCCACAGGCCAGCCCCTCCTGGGCTTTTTGTGTGAACAGAAAGGGTATGGAGGTCTCAGAGATGCATTTGGAGAGACACTCACCTCCCCCCTAAGGAGAAAGATGTAACCCACGGGGCTCAACTCAAAGTGAAGAGTTTGTGTTGTCATCCCTGAGTTATGTGGAGTGAGAGAGTGAAAGATTAGGGTGACCCCTTTCTGCTGTCTGTGTCATGATGACAGCCAACAGAGTGAACTTTGTCTGTTCAAGGTTCAGACAGACAGTCTTCTGTGTGTGCGGGCCACTTCCAAAACACACAGACGGCGACGTGGCAGTTTGGAAAATAATCAAACTAAATTGGTGAAGTTGAAGCAGAGAGTGGAAAAGAGAGGGAGGAGGGAGACAGAAATGAAAGACAGGAAAATGAGTCAGTCCAACTGTTCAAACAGCTGCACAGTTGGATGCCATTTTAACCTTTGACCACCACTGAATTTGGAATGTACATTTTTCTACAATATTTGCGAAATCATTCATTATGTCAGTTAACAGATGTAAGGTTTAATATATTTTGACTCGAGACAGTCGACAGCTGTTGAGGCTATATGGAAAACCTCAGCAGTGAATTACATCACTAACAGAAGGTAAAGTTCACCCTCCTCTTTCCAAGAATAGTAGCTCCTCAAACCATAAAAGCAGCACATCAAAGACTTTCAAGGAAGGCTGTTATTAGAGATCCTGCTTAAGGGAGTTTTAAATGTTGCTCCTGCTCCAGTCGCTGGCAGATGCTTTGTAAACTGTTAGTGTGTCCTGGGTGCTTTCCAATTTGATTTAGAAACAACTGCCTCCTGTTCGAGGAAAATAGTTTGGAAAACAATTCAGGAAAGAGCAGAACTAACCTTATTTTACCTTACAGTCATGAGGGATGTAGTCATATACGATGAATGGGCTGCAATCACGATTCCAAAAACAGTTGTGGTGCTGTAAAACACATATAAAATGCATGAAATAGAATGCATTCAGATCAGAATGAGTATTAGCATTGCTATCTTGTCTTTGTATTGTTGAATGCAGCATTTGTAAATCACTGGTTTTGGATCTTATTATGTTCTTCATAGCGCTCCAACTATTTTGGAATCTGTGTTTTGCAAAAATAGCCATTAAAGCCATTATAGATAATGTCATCCCTGAGTAGAAACATTTTGGTAAAACGAAGAAAACATATAATGTCTGAACTTAGAATTAATGCTATATATTTTCTCTCCCCTCTCTAAAATGACTTCCCTTGTAATTATCAAGATTCTTCAGTAATTGGTACCTTTGTACTTTTTATAACCCCGTCTCACAATAAAAACTTATTGCTATTGTCTTGTCTCTCCTCTCTCCAGGCAGGCTACTGTGACCTCATAGTGGTAATTCCTTTCCTGACTGGCTGAGTTGCAAGCTTGGCAAAGTTGAACACATGAGATGCCATCAGCCATATAAGGTTATTTCCTAGATTGACGAACTCATGCGGTGCTGTGTACAATCCAGGGTCAGTGAGCAGCAGGCAGGCAGGACCTGACGCACTCTTTTCTTCCACCACAATTACTCAGTCTTCTGGAAAGACATGTAAGCAGGAGGGGCAGGTCCCAGGAAACAGGAGGCCCACCAGGGTCAGCTTGTTTACAGCACAGGAAGAGCCTCTGGTCAAGGTACTGAAATGAGAAAGTACTCAAGTGTTGGGGAATAGTGGACTATGTCTTTATGTTGGGTGCTGTAGTTCAACTATATTTATACTTGCATTGTTATTCAAGATGAACCAGTTACTCTGTTGTGAGTTTTTGTGAATTAGTGAATTCAACTGAGTTGTACATTTTGCTTGCATCTCACTGTTATGTACTGTCATTTTCTATAGTTTCGTTTTACAAGTCTATTGTCAATTCGATCACTTCTTTTAAAAAGCAGATTCACTTTCTTTCTTTTTTTTTTTTAATTCTAATTTTACTAAACTCCTTATCTTAGCTTAGCTGTAGTTGAACTTCTTCCAGTGTGACCAATACACTCAATAATTATCATGTGATTGAAAGGGCATTGATTGGTGCTTTCAAAGTATCTTACCCAGTACTGAATAGAAGTCGCTCACAATTGTCCATGGCTGGTCCTGCCCTGCATCACTTCTTAGAATCATCCACTAGATGGCAGCCTTGGAACACCTCAAACAACCTGAAAATGCATTTGCATTTTTCAGACCGTAGTTAAACTTATTAATGACTCCCTCTAGGTGTCAGACTTTTAACACCCAATAAACCCTGCAGAGTTATATACATTCCAAAAAAAAAAAAAAAGTAGAAAGATTTGATTCTCAGGAAATGTCAAAAAAGCGGATGCAGCCCTAAAAGTACTCGTTCTTAATTAAAAGCACCGCATATGAAGTACGAAGTATTCACAAACAGAGAAGAATCATATGGACATCTGTCCACCCTAACTGGTTTGAAAATACAAGCCTGCTTTTTTCTATAAAATGAAAGGATGTGGTTTATGTCATTGTCAAAAATGGGGGAAAATAATGATATAAAATAATGTTGTTTATTCTATTTCCCAGAGTTGTATTTTTTTTTTTTAATACAGCCATCTTTTCCCACAGTCGCCCCTGCCTAGTTTCTAAATTTCATGAGCTAGAGAACAACTTAAAAGCCTATTGTGTGAAAGAGGGGATTTCTCTGTGTTTTGAATGAATGGTATTTAGCTGCATGGGTAAATCTAATTGGTTGGGAAAGCTAAGCACTCCTTGTCTTTCTACATTGATTAGGATTTTCTAATACTATGCCTGAGGGGACTTAAGTCGATCCAATTACCTTTGGCTGCCATTATTAGCTTGACGTGGCCCCAGGGTCCCTTTCACTTTGTCCCTAGCACTGAAGACCTGCGTTTGTGGACAATGATTGCCATGCAGGCCGGCAGCAATGGTGACTGAAAGGTTGGCAATGGTAATATCTTTTCTGAAGCAGCTTTACTAGCCTGTATGGCCAGACTGAGAGGAACTGTAGTTATTTCTTATCAGCCTGGGCATTGTTTCTGCCACATGAGGTGATAACTTTAAATTAGTCTCTGTATTAGCTGACATAAAACATATTTAGTTAGCCACTTGGGCAATACCTCAAAATGCACATGATAGTTAAACAGATAACCAACAGCCTCATAGATTCTGTATCATATACAGTTTTAACCGTGAGAGTATAAGTAGAAGGCTGGTTGCTTTAGGAAGATTCCAGATTGGGTTCAAGATATTTTCAATGTACGCTATCTATTTTAGTTAGATAGGGGACAACATTTTTATACTATATATAATTGATTGTCCCTATCTAATTGTAATGAAGGGAAATTGAGTCAAAATAGAGTCCAGCCTAAAATAAAATATTTAAAAACTTAAATTTCTTTAGAATATAACAACATAACACATATCACGCATTCAGAGAACACAAAATGAAAAATATCAATAGAAATAAAATTACAAAAAAATGAACAATAATACTCAAGTCAACTCTTGTTAGTGACTCACTATCAGAGAAGCAACCAGCTCCATAGAGAATGTGACAACCATCCCATACTGGGGAGGGTTTCTTGGAACTGACCTAATAACCCTATTTAAACTACACCACTCACTTCATACCGTTGTTTTTTTTTTTTATGAACTCATGATTTAAAAACCTAGAGGACAAAAACAGAGGAGCTGGAAATTGCAGTTGGATTTAAAAAAA
>JAOWBC010000001.1:22865252-22883260 GCA_028566105.1 Hypoplectrus providencianus
ATTGCTTGTCTTGCAATAATGTTGAGCCAAACTGCGTTTCTCAGCATGCCATGGCCGCTAGCAGGATTTGCTTTTGCTTCACTCATTTGTAATTGACATTTGAAAAAGATAAACTAGGGTATAAGGTTAGAAGTACCAACAGAGAGAGATCAAAAGGTGAAGCAGAGAAAGAGGCGATGTGACAGAGATTAGTTACCAGTGACACTTATGAACCTATGAGGGTAAAAGGACATGAACAAAGGGATAAATGAAAGGGCAACACACTGGGGAGAGCACAGTTTAAAGGAGAAAGGCTGAAGTAAAATGACATTAGGGTTCCCATGTGTGTCCATAATGTATGTGTTAAAGCTTACCTTTAAAGATGGGGCAAATTTTCCAAACTGTAGCTGCCCCTTCCCTGTTGTACTGGCCCAAGGCAAGCTCCATGTAGAACAATGGCATCCCCGCAATGACCAAGAAAAGGATGTATGGGATCAAAAAGGCACCTGGAGAAAGAGAAATAATTACATTTCACACTTTACATTTCAAAGTATTTTTTAGCTAATTCCCAGCTGGCGTGACAAAATACACAGAAGAAAAGGAAAGGAAAGGAGGAGTGGTGCTTCAGGGATCTTGACATTGTTGGACAAAACAGCACACCATAACATGGAAGCAGGAAGGGTCACAGCTATTTTCACGCTGTGCCTCAGTCGCACGTCCACCAACGAGGAAATGATCTCCCATAATTGAATTGTTCTTGACATTGTCCATCACAAATGACACATTATCTACAGTAATGAATACATTTTGCTGAGGGCCAATGTGATTGACAGAGCAGCGGTGGAGTTGACCCTTCGGGGCACTGAGCACAACATGTTGATTTTCGCCACGTGAATGGACACACAGGCAAACAGGACAGAGCACGCATTCTAGCGAGCACTCTGTTGATGAGTAGAGTGTAACACGGCACTGTATTTATAACAGCCTTTGTTGATTCATGTCCTTTACTTTTTCTCTCTCAGGACTGTGCAGCTTCAGTGTGCAGTAGTTTGGCCGTAAAAGTTGGAAATCTATTACTTTTGTAGACACACGGGCTGGATAAACCTCCACTCAGAAAATTATTTTGGAATTTTCCATTAGACCTGGCAAAAAAAATAAGTCTTTTTTAAACTAAATAAATCAGATTTTCACATCATTAACAAGTAGATGATAAAACATTCCATGAGTGATCTGACAATATGAAATGCCACGGACTGGATTAAGAGCTAAAATGGTATTATAAATGTGCTCCCCTTTATAAAAAAAAAAACAGACTTTGCCTTCACCTCCATTTAACTGAAAGAGGCTTAACATTAAACCAATTTTAAAATCCATCCATCCATTTTAAGTGGTTGTTTATCCTTTACTTTGGGATGAGAGACAACCTGAGTTTAAAATTGGCACTTTAACATAAAATTGCCATGAGTTATTGAGACAGTTCTTTGAAAAAAATAAAAGAAGGAAAGCAGCAGCATACAAAGATAAAACCCAGTCAAAACAACAAGTTGTTAGTGATTCCATACAGGCTTTCAATGAACCATCTCACGGTCACACACTATACAAATGACATATTTGCCATGCCATGGTGAAATGAGGTATTTCCTTCACCATGATAGCCACAGTAAATGCGCTTCCACATTAATACACTTGGGGCAATTAAAAAGTTAATTTAGGGAGATTAAAGAAATAAGAATGAGAACAACAACATGGCAAAAATAACTGATCTAAATCTTAACCGAAAAAATACAAGGCTGTATCATTTGCTTTGTTAAGTAGTGCCAAAAATAGATTTTAAAATATTTGAAGTTAAAAACTAAACGCTTTGGCACCTTAGTAAGACGCAAAACATCAATTAGGAAAAATCTGCTGTGATCTACCTGTGTAGTGCACGTGTCTGGCCGATTTAATAACGCCTTTTATCATTCATTGTCATGTTACACTACAATGATTAAATACCTGGATCCGGGGCCGCCATGGTAACTTTTATGACCTCTTTTAAATTAAGCACCTGAGCACGCGCTGTAATTAATTAGAAAAAACATAGTTTACCCACCTCCTCCATTTTTGTAGCACAAATAGGGAAATCTCCAAACATTGGCCAGGTCCACAGCGAAGCCAATAACCGACAGCAGAAAGTCTATTTTCTTGCCCCAAGTTTCTCGCTCTTCATCGGTGGATCCGGGGGGACCTGCGCGGTGGCCAGGGGTGGGAATGATGGAGGAACTGGTGTACTGGACGCCATTCTGGTCCTTCACCAGTATCAGTTCTACCTCTTTTTTCTCCACATTGCACTGTTTCAGCGGGGCCACCGACGAGAGCTTGTGTTCTGGCAGAACCTGGATATTCATCTTCTCTGCGGTGCTGGCCCGGTGCTCTGACGGCACCCTGCGGGTTCTGGCGGAGCAGATGGTTCTGAGTCGGCGCGCTTAAGGACTGCAATCCAGCGGACAAAAAACGGATAAGCGAGCGATCTCCTCCGAAACTACAGCTGACACCTCCGCGGACATGGGCTGGAGAGGAGGGGAGAGAAAAGAAAAGAGTTTGGAGAGGTTGGATGTTTGTGCGTAAAGTTTCAGCACATCGAGAAATACAGGTTAGAAATGCCAAGGGGTGGGGAAGGTGACATTATTCCTTCTATAGCAGTCAGACTAATACGAGTACAGCATCAACAGAAAACATTACAACTGTAGTCTGCCGTCCAGTAATAACAGGTGAAAGATACTTCAAAGCCAATTCCTCTCCACGTCACCGCGCGCACTGCGTATTATGCGCTTAACAGTCAACTCAGTCAAACAGTTACATAAAATATCCTTTATAAGGATGATTAGAAAGAGAGATGGTTATTTTTTTTATCACCGTTACTAAAGGAATTGAAAGGTGTGTAGCTGCAAGGCGTTCCTCCGTACTCTGTAGAGCTAGGGACACTTCTCCATCACCCGATGCTGCTGTTGTCCAGATGCATCTGAGGGAAGACTGCCCATTCTGAAGCAACTATAAGACTCGCCTTCTCCAGCAGGGACGATATAAAATGCGAGCTTTTAAATCACTTTCCTCTCTCTCTTCCACGTGATATTTTATAATTGAACACTTTCTCTCCAGTTTGATGTAGACTTGGCATCGTCGCTTTTTTTTTCTGAGCTCAAGTTCCCATAAACTTGTGCGTCTGCTTCTGACTGGTCAGTGCAACAATCAGCGGTGAGCACGGTGGTTTAAAGATTAATCCAGTAGAGTGGAACAATGTGACTCCACACCTTTTCTATTAAATCAAATATTTAGATTAGAAACCTTAAAGTGAACTTAATGCGCTACGGACGTGTTTTTATATGATGGAAAGTTTTCCGTAAATTAAAAAGATCTTTGACTGGCTCTATTTATTTCTTTAACGGACCTAAGATGTCTTTACCTTCAGCTACGTATTAGTGCTTGGATTTCACATGCAACCAAAACTTTTTTAATGTTTTAATTCCGACTTTATCTGTTTCTTCTCTGTACTAAACAGATTGAATTACAGTTTTCTAAGAAGCCATGAAAGCATTGTGTTCCATGTGTAATTCAATTCCACAGCAGCTTTAGCCAGGGGCAATGATTTTTATTAGATATGGTTGATCAGTTCATCCCATTAAAGTCAATGAATGTCCTCTTTGCTCTCCACTGCTTGTTTCATAAAACCCTAATAGGGCTGGTTTTGGGCGTTTTGTTTGTGAAGATTGAATAACTGCACTGATGGTAAAGCAAAGGACCAGGTAACAAGGAAGGATAATGTGTTATTACTGTTGTTCTCTCTTGAATTACTTCTATTCTTTTGCACTTTGTTTTGAATTGTCAGGTATCTCTAGCAAGGATTACCAAATATTTATGTGAACTCGCGACACTGTTTCATGGGGAATAATTTCTAAATATGTACCAGTGTGACTGACATTCAGCTACCAGATTTCTTAAAGTCTCAAGGCACAATTCTTGTGCAGTAGCATAGTTTCTTGATTAAAACTGTTCCTAAGAAATGATGTTAAGGTGTAAAGCAGATGCATATTGAGAAAAAAAACGTCAAGTAGCACCCATAGATGTATACAGGACCGCTGAAGACAAAATATCACTCTTCACTTGTCATTTTGGATCATCTTGGATTCCAGCTTCTTGCTGCGTACAGTTCTTGAGTCGACCCTTCTGTTTCTTAAGGTTTGTGCTCTGCCGTATTGACCTGAGGATGAGGAAGCTAATGAAACTAGACACAGCCTCTCAGCAGTCACAGTATGACCCTCTGGATATAACCTGTGTATTTGCTTTGGGTCACAGCTTGGTTATGGTCTACTTCTCTTCCTTTATCTCCCTTTGCTCTAGCACTTATTTGGTCAAACATGCACTGCTACTCCTTTACGTTGCCTAATAAACTTATCCCCCTCCTACACACACAAACACACACTCACCATCACGACCTTTCACCCACCTCCTCTAAGTATTTAGATGACCTGCAGTTTCAGTCTCAGTAGTGACTACTTTCTCTGCCATTAAGGTCAAAAAATGCAAAACTTTTCAGTTTTTACTTCGGACATTTTGGCTTGTTGAAGCAGGAAAAGCACAGGTGTAAATAATGAAATAGATGACAGCAGCATTTCCTTTAGCTGTTCTAACTTCAGATTTCTGATATTGTGCAAGGCTATTAATTAAAGGCTGAGTCACTCTGTCCCAGAGGAGCTATAGGGTTAGACACACTCACAGTGTGAGTGGTAGTGTGATGCTGGAGGGGTTACAGCCACGGCAACAGAAAATGAAGCAATGGCTTTCAGTCAGGTGCTCTGTGGGTGCACCTCAGACTCCTCATATCCTTAGTTTTCTATAGAATATATTCAGCATATATATGCATCCTGTGCCCTCAAACTCTGCATGAAACCTGGGAGTCATGATGGACAATCGGCTGACCCTTAAGGCTCATGTTGCCACACTTGCCAGGTCATGCAGATTTCCCCCGATACAATAGTAGCCAATCAGTATCAGTATCTTGATTGAATGATAGGTGATCCAATATTGTGTATGCATAGTAAAAATAGTGATCCTTATTATACAGAGAGACACCTAAATTTTGAAATTACTACTTATTCTTTTTAGTTAAAAAAAAAAAAAATGTTGTTCTTCATTTGAATGCTTTGAAGAGCTCAGTAATAAAACTATAAAATAATTATTTTATTGCTTTGTCTGAGTTGAAATGTAACCAGTTGTGTAAAGTGGGTATGTGATTAAATCTAATATTCACTGCAGGTTGCTGAGGTGAATCAAATCAACATCACCTTGGAAGACTAAGAGATATTAACAAATGTTCTATTGTCGTCCAAAGGAGCAATATAACATTGTATCGCGATAAAACCCCATGTTCTATGATTGTGCACCAGCTATCAAGCCTTTTGGCAAGTGCCGACCAGATTGATTGAATAACATGACACACTATGGCGCCATGACGACTCCTTGATTTAGCCTCTTTGGTATCGTGCATGCTTGCTCACTGTCACTCTGACTGGGAATGTTGTATAGAACAAGCCACTGTTTGTGTTATTAGTAAGACCTGTGCTTTTTCCTACTATGACAAGTAATAATGTCGGCTTTAAAGAAGGCTAACTGCAGTGTGTAAGACAGGATTCTAAAATCTGGAAAGTGCTCGCCAAAGCTTTGCTTAAAACATTCTGACATCAAGGGCCCTAGTCTCCACAAATAAAGTGCATTTATTGTTTTGTCATTCCATAGACTTAAGGTCATTACCACATAGTAATCAGGTCATGTTCTTAGCATTGAGTGCCGTTTGTTTTGTTCTGCACCCCAGTAAAACTCCCTGCTTTAAATCTCTTTGGGCCTCACAAAAGGAGGAGTGTCATTTAGTTTCTCTCTCTGGGATTTACAGGAATCACAAAGATTTAAGCACTTCAGCAATGTTAAGTCTTATTCCCTACATGCTATACATTCAGTGAGGGGAAAAAAACGGCAGTGTGAGTCAGATGTGTAGTCACAGAGAGCAGCACATCTGGGAAATGTGGTGTATCGTTACCAGCAAAAATTGCAGGCCGGTAAAGTGAGTTCCTCAGCTGCCCCTCATCTCACGCTTCAGCCAACAGATACACTCCAAAATGAATGTGTGAGAATGTGTTGCTATTGTCCTCAAAGTGCTTAAAATAATAAGCTGGTTTTCTTTGGCAGTCTCCTTCATCTATATTTCAAAGAGTTTTATCTCTCAGTAGGTCCCAGTCCTTCAATCTTTAAGCGACTGGTGAATGAGGAAGACAATAGGGGGCACTCACAAGTTCAGCTTGAATGGTGAGTTGTAATTAGGGGCCACAAAAAAGGGGCTTGAGAGCAGCAGAACGATTGGCATTGTTGCTGTTTGAACTGTGAGAGTGCTTGAAACAAGGAAAAGCTGTGATTGATTGACAGGTCTCACAGTAAGACTCAGACTACATTTTCTATAAGAGACTCATTTTATCTTTCCATACTGGCATTTCTAATTGTTCTGTTATGTAATTGTTGCGTAGGACATACAGTATTGTTGCACTGTCATAAACACAAACGCATCATAGTTTATGTCAGTGGGAAATATAAAGACAAACACTGGCACCAGTGGTTGTACATGTTTTATTTTCTTATCTCACATTGTAGAAGGGTGAGTTTGAGTTTGTTTGGAGCACATAATCACTCCTACACCTTATTTGGCAAGCAAGAGACAAACATCTTCCGCAACCTTACGCTGACCCATCTTCAGATACTACACAGGAAGGTTGTTGCCTGTTGCCCAAAAAATCATCTGGAAAAGAATCAAACACAAAGACGTGAAACACCCAAACCTTGAGCAGGAAAACAAACGTAGGCTGCAGATATTGCTGCAGATGCTGGCGTCAGACCACTGGGGCTTCATACCGTTCCCCAAACCTTGCCCTCACGTGGACCTTCACTGTTCCTATAAACCATCACACAGGAAATGAGGAACAATCACTTTCCTGAGAGAATAATAGGAGAGAGAAAGTCAACAAGGTGTCATCTGGTGTGATAAGGAAACCTAACAATGAGGTTTGGAGGAACTCCCTGAAGGGCTGAAGGAGACACGCGAGTCAAGGGTGGTGTCCGATGTGTGTGCTGTTAGGGTGTGTATTGTTAGTGCATGATTCACATCAGAAAATGTGTAGATATTCACACTATGCCAGCCAGGCCAACACCCATCAGACTTAATGAACTATTTATACGTATTTAAGTATGGCTTCAGAAAAAAAAAACATGCATTAGCAGACAAAGCAGTGGGTTTGTCTTCTCAAAAGTGTGTGACCTGTCTACCACTCATTAGACCTATCCATGAGAAATATAACAAACTGGAAGTGAAAGTCCACACAGCGGCATGTAGGTAAAAGGTACGTGCATTGTTTCTGTCCATACAGAAGAATAGTTTATGTGTGTGGCCCCAGGAAGGCCAAAGAAGTGCAACAACTTATTTGCACACAGTGCGTCTGCCAGTCAACAATGGCAGTGGAGACACCCTGCCAGGACACTGTCAAAATGTGTCTTTTTGAAAACCAGAGAAAAGAGCTGACAAATGAGAATTTTAGCCTTAGCCACCAACCGACCCCTAACCTGCAGCTGCACACTGTAAATACACACCGTACTGAATGTTTGAAGCCATACATCCATGTTCGTCATGCCGGACAAAGGAGGGGTCACAGGAGTGTATATACACACCCAGGTATCCTGTTGTTATCAGCAGGAAGGTCTCTTCTACAGGAACATAAAGCCAAAATAACTTTCTCCCTCTCCATTTTTTCTAATATTGTTGCACTGTGTTCAGTTGCTTTATACTACTACTTTTTATTGCTGGTTGAACCTTTCAGCTTGACAGTCTGCATGTGCCTCGCTGGAGCTCTTTAGTGAAGTGATCTTACAACTTGAGAATTGTTATATCTCATGGCAATTTAGTCATAGCAACAGATGAAAACATGCCTATGC
Organism: Hypoplectrus providencianus; assembly: GCA_028566105.1. Lineage (NCBI taxonomy): Eukaryota > Metazoa > Chordata > Actinopteri > Perciformes > Serranidae > Hypoplectrus > Hypoplectrus providencianus. Next base: position 22,873,239 of record JAOWBC010000001.1, read on the forward strand.
TTTACAGCCTTTATGGCCTTCATAAAGGCAAAGTTGTCTTTGGGCTTGGCACATAGTCACATATCAAAACTGTTGGACTTAATTTTATGGCTTAACATCATCAATTTGAGGAATATATTTTAAAAAACAATCTTAAATTCACATGGTAATAAAGTTTTCAGAATAAACAGGCAAGATAACACGTGATGTTTTCAGAAGACCCGGATGCCAGAAAAAGAAAGTTGCAGAAAAGGTTAAGTCAAGTTTCCTTTTAAAATCAGGGTTCTCAGTACTGATCAGTGCATATATCCAAAACACTCTGCTGATAAGAGATTTTTAGTTTTTCTCCACCGATTTTTTTAAGTAGTCTGTATTTGATATCTCTATCTTTATATTTCAAGTTTCAAGTTTCTTTTATTGCCACACAGGTAGGCCGATGGGATTGGTTTATTTATTATTGACTTCTGTATTTGGCCAGTCAGTTCACATTTAATTCTTCTAATATATGTAAAATAGCTCAGAATTGTTAAACTGAATTGTAGAGCTGCTTAGATGGATGTAGAGTTGTTTGAAGCATCCACCTTTTAGAATTTGTAGCTTGTTTGCAGCACCATCACCATCTGAGTTATTTTCTGCAGCCATGGCTATATATCTGAGTCTGGACAGATATGGAAGTAAACTAAAGCAATCTGGGTTGCAGAGGCATAAAACAGTAAAGTGGTAATTCTAGTTTGACTTTGTTGAAGCATTGCACTACTGATAAATCATTCTGTTGTTGTGCTGGTAGAATATGAATTTTGGGTTAAGTCTGCATAGCCTCTATCTACAGAGACAAGACGTACAAATATGACGTCTTACTCTCAGTGAATGAGGTCTTTACTTTCAATACATTTACTATAAACCATTTATAACTCAAACCCATCAACTCTACCAATCCCCTAAAAGTTTTTAAATAAATATCTACATGTGTCTAAACTTGTGGAGTAGCCAGGATTCATCCTCATTTGGCCTGAGAAAGCTGGGCTACCTGGTCGAGGCACACAGTAGTGTCACATCTATTAAACGGCGATGCCTGTCGGTTCTGACCTTTCCTTCCAGCCTGGCACAGTGAGTCCCCCATCCGTATGAGGCCTGTGTCCAGCTTGTGTCCACAAACAGAGGCTGCTCACTCACTCAGGTCCTGAGGAGACCAAATTGCATTACCAACACATATCTCCCACAATCTACTGCGACAGGATCACCCCCGAGGCAGGGATGAAATGGATACAGCAATATACAACAGCCATGCAGAGGGAAGAGGGAGGATGCAGGGGTGTGGGGGCCAGAGAGGAGAGAGAGGGAGCGGTGGGTAGGGAAGGAGTCACACTGTTGTAAGCGCAGCAACAATGTCACTTAATTGATTCCATGCCATCTCATCAATTTTGATTAAAATGAAATGAGCCTCTGTACGTTTGAAAAGGTTAAAACAAATTGAAGTTGGAAATCACAGCTGGTAATCACAGTTTGTCTAACAGCGGGCTTTTAATGAAGCGACCCGCTCTCCATCATTCATTTCAGCCTCTGCATATGGAGCAAGACTGCTAAGTGTTTGTGTGTGTTTGTCTGTGTGAGCACATTCACATTAGTTGTATTAAGAACAGCATGTATTAGGATTGTATTCATGTCCTGGCCTCCTCATCGATAAACATCTTTCCTGACCTTAGTTAGAAAATGCAGTTGTGCTAAAATAATTCAGTCTCACCAAACTCATGCTTTTCAAATAAGCACATGGATAACGCATTTTCAACTTAAGAAAGGAACCATGTGATGAAAATGTTTATTTTTTTGTACACTTATTTACATTTGATTTACACAAATTCTCAGTGTGAAAAACTGCATTGACAAAACAGACAAGCACGTATCGCATACGACTACAAAATGAAACCTTTGCATGGTCTTTACCAAAACAGCACATTGTTCTCCAAGTCTAACAGGCCCGTTCCATTGTGCTTATTTAATAATAAAATGTTCCATTAGCACAATACCACATCTGATCTGGAGTCAATGTTCTTCCACAATAAAAACAGATTGGATCACAGAATGGCCAAATGAAGAAAAGCAACAGAGAGAAAATAAGCAAAGTCATGTTAATACATTTTTTTTTTTTTTACAGATATTGCTATTGTTATTGTTGAAAAAAAAAATGTTATCGAAAGGATAATAGTCAAGATTAAAGATTTACTTATATTTTCCACTTTTCTGGTATCAAAGTATAAAGGTGAGAACAGAACTCATCCATTTCATGCCTTATATTCTGTTTGCGTGCTTTAAGTAAATGGAATATTTACACACATGCACACACACTTGCAATTGCCACACCATGAACTTGATTGTGTTGTCTAGCTCTAGCATTCATTTAAAGGACAGGCCACAAAAGGTGTAAATCTCAAAGTGGTACTAGTAAGCAGGACAACAATATTCACACACAATTAAATTGTTACAGGTAACTACTGGCACCTAGTGGTGGTTTGGAGAACCAGAGCTACAGCTGTGGCACCCTTCGATGCACCTACGCCTCATTAAAAACAAAGTCTACGAAAAGTCATTACAAGTTCGCTCACTAGTAAATATAAAAACACAGGCAAGATTAAAATTGTATTATTGTTTTATTTTAAAAAGCAAACTTTGCAGTGTTAACAAAAAAGAAAAAAAAAACCTCATAATTGCAATGCACCTTGCTAAATAAATAACAGTGGCGCTAGTTAATCTGAAAGCATACCCCGCTGGGACATGCTGTTGTGAAGAAGCACTGTTGCCTTTTTGCTCACAAATTGCCCTATTTTCAGTGGTTGATTTGCTTTAGTAAACTTAAAGCTGCGTAGACGTGCTGCTGTCTCAGCAACAACAGTCTTCAGTAGAAATGCAAATAGATACACATGCAAAGCAAACCTCTGGCTAATTATACAGCCGTCTTACAAGGTCTGTGTCCCTGAGCGCTGGAAAAAAGTGTAATGCACAGCATGTATGCTCTTCGAAGACATAGATTTAATACAGAACATCTGCGGGTTGCCAGATTCGAAAGATCTTAATAAAGCTTACTGTACACTAATTATACTGCAACACAGAAGCATGAGGACTTTTTGCTTATATTTAAAAGGTGTTGGTTTGGCAATTTTCTTACTCATTTACAGAGGACCACAAAGACAAAGGAGAAAGTACACAAAGCTATGTTCATCTAAGTCCAAGCAAGGGTAAGGTCAGGCTATGGAGAATGATGCATCCAAGTCATATACATGGTGAGGCAGTTTAGGTATATCATAAACACTGTCAACACTAACAATAAAACTCCAAAGATTGCAGGGTTTAGAAAGTTAAAACACTGATGTGCCCATTTAGGTTCTGACATATTTTTTACCCTATACTAGCTTTTCGTTCATTTTCTTTTTTTGATGAACACATAACCAATGCACACACAAAACTTTCGGGATGAAAAAGTCTGCAATAAACCAGTTCTTGTGCAGTAACTTGGATATGTGGTTCTTGGAATCTCTATAAGGCACTAAACTTGAAAATAGAAGCACTCTAAAAACCATCTAGAAAAAGGCAAGCACATGACCTATAATATGGCTCTGCTGTGGCAAATGACTTGAATCTGCTAAAAGTCAGAGGACATATGACACTTTTGCTTTTTCCTTTCTCAGTGCGGTGGATACAGTTTTCTGTCTCTCAGTGCAGTCAAGGATAGTTCACGGTCATGCTCTGTCTCAGTCGTCTTTCTTGTCAGAGGTGCTGTCTTCCTGTTTTTCCCCTGAACTGATCGGACAGGTCAATTCCAGATCACCTGGACTCGCCTCCTGGATTGCTTGGTATCTCTGCAGCTCCAGATAGGTAGTGAAAAGCTTGGCATACTCCGGGTGAGTCATGGCAAAGGCTTGGAATTCAGCTGAAGAATCACAGGGACGCAGAGTGTCAGAATAAAGATACGGGAAGAAGAATATGCATGCTAAAATACTACATATGTTCACTCCACACATGCCCTTTCCAAAATATTTAAAGGGAGGTTAGAAGAGCGAAATGAAGCTTGGCATTGGAGTCTACTCACTGAAGGTGATGAAACCAGAACCGTCAGCATCAATCTCTTTGAAGAGCTTGGCCATGTTCAGATCAGACACACCCAGAGCCGAGCGCAGCAGAGCAGTAAACTCCTCTCGGGTGATTTTCTCATCTTTATCTGTATCAAACAGCTGTATAGGAGAAGACAGGAACAAAAAAACAAAAAAAATCACTTTAACATGCTTGCAGATTCAGGAAAAATGAAGGTTTGAAAACAGGCAAGTTAAAAAAAAAACTTGGACAAAACTGGGTAAATCAATAATTGGTAAATTAGCTAAATAAAATAACTTAACTTTCCATTATACAAACGCCAGAACTATTTGTCCAAAACCACATTTGACCTTATGGCCAGCAAAATGACTCCATGCTCTCCACAACAGACACACATTGTTAACTTGACATTATCCAAGCCTCTCTGAATGCTGCCTCTGTTCTTCCTGCAGTACTGTCTGCTCTGCTCTAATGTCAACTATCAGCACAACTAGCTGAAGTCAATTTGCTACTCTTTTTGCATTTGGCTTATTTTTTTATGGCTATTTTCATATTGACTTTTTATAATAAGAATAAAATGTAAAACTCATACATACATCTAGAAAAATAAAAAACGAATAAAATGATACCGTTAAATAGAAGGTAAAATGAATAAAAGGTAAACAGAAAAAAGAAAGCAAATGGAATTTTATTTGTTTATTTTTTATCAGTTCAGTCAAGCCTAAATTGAATTAAATTCAATATTGTATTTGCTGGCATTTAATGGCATTAAACAGTTAATAGTAGTTACCGAGTCATTTATTTAAAGCATTTCAGAACTCTGCATGGCACTACAACTCAAGTTTACTGAGGATGGAGTCAGAAAATCTAGTAAAAAAGAAATATCAGCAGGAAATGTATGATGCTATCAGATCAGTATGATTAATGTGGAACATTAACTGATACAGTGCTGATACCACTACTCCAAGAATTCTGGCTGTTTTCACAAATCAATGGGGAGTACTGGTTTTGGTGTACCAGTAAAGTGGATACTGCCATAGGCATGTTTGTGTACCTGTTTTTGTGTACATTAAAATACAGCATTGCTAATTCTTCAGATCCTAGTAGGAGGACAGCAAAGAGTGAATATTTCTGTTGTACCTGGAAAGCCATGCGCAGAACATCTTCTGTGTTAGCTGGTCGACACAAGATGGTCACGCCAATGACATACTCTCTGAAGTCTATGGTGCCATCTCCATTCTAGGCAGGGTCACAGAGACAGCAATAAAAATACACCAGTTGGTTAATGCATATTTTAATTTTTAAGAATTGTACTTAACTAAGGTCTACAAATATAAACTTTTGTCTTATATGTAAAGTTTTGAATGTTAAGGGAATATTGGAAATGTTAAGGCTAGTAATAATAGCATAAGTGGTTTCTATAAATCACAATTGTTTTTTTACAGGAAAGTTAAAGGGCATACATTTTCTAAGGAAAGAATAACTTGACTGAATGTTAAAGGCTGTTTTAATGCTTCTTAGTCAAACCTCTGCTAGAAATACCACAGGAAAAGGCCAAACAATTTTGATCATAGTTTCCAGACTGCATAAATCCTGAACCCACATCTCCCAGTTTTATTATCATCAGCACACAAGATAACAGTGATCTTACACTGAAGCAATTCTGTCAATAGATTATTAAGATTGTTGCACATGATGTTGTTAACTATTAAATTTGTGGTGTGTTTCCTACAGGATGTGTTGGACAAACCTTACTGAACTTAAACCTATTCCAACCCCCTGTTTGTGTGTGAAATAAGATGGAGCTCTTTTGTATTCAAATGTCATTCTAATGGTATTAGTTTATGGTCCAAGTTACATAAAAACGACGTCTCTCACCCTGTCAAACAGTGCAAACAGCTCCTCGAGGGCTGCACTGACAGGCAGCTTCAGAAATTTGGCAAACTCTTCAATCGTGATCCGTCCTCCTTTACAGGAACTGGCCATGGCTGCAAAGCCCTCCAGCTCCTTCTTCACATTGTCCCACTTTAGACTAAGTGAGAAGGGCATAGGGAGAATATTTACAAAGCTACGTAAGTCAAGCACTTGCAGATGTGCAATAGACATATTTCACAAGAACAAAAAAAACATTTTAAGCAATATTTGTCTGTATGCAAGTTCATGTTTGGCAATGCCTTCATTGATCCTATGTGAGATGTCCTTACTTGAGCTTACGGCTGATTTTGGTGAACTCAACCAGGCCTGCCTCCATGGGCAGCGTTAGCTCACCAGCTGAGATCATCAGGCGGCAGTCTTCATATGTGTGGTCTGTCACTGGAACTCCCAAAGCCCTGAAAGCAGTTTGCACATACAGTGGTCAGCTCAATTGCTTGTAAAGAAGTGATGCAGCAGGTCAGGAGGATATGTAAGAAGGTTAGAAAGATAAGAGGAAAACCAAACTCAGTGTACACGAATATAGTTCAAATGTCAGCTATAATGCAGAATTATTGGAGTTCCATTACACAGCATGCTCTCATTTAATCAGCACTTACTTAATTCTCTCATCAAACTACATACACTGTATTTGTGTTTAACATTATAATGAATACTTGTATAAGCAGTATAATATTTTTGCTTTTCTATTGCACTTTGTTGTACTTTGTGCTTGAGCAATACACAGTGGAATGTACATTTCAGATCAATTTACACTTACTGAGCCATCTTTTCCCGCACTCTGTTTGCAAACAGTGCAGGGCTTTTCTTCTCCTCCTCTGTGGGGATATGCGTCTGCAAGAACTGAAAAGCAGAAAACAGACCAAAAAGGTCTCCAAGAATGTCAAGCAAAATGGAAACTAATAAACCTTTTTGTAGAAATAAACAAATCCCTTGATGAAGAGAACACATCTCGGCCTGATGTAGTATCGAGTACAGCAAAACAAAGTTATATTCTAGCAAATTCATGCACCGTTTCTTATGGTACTGATGCTACTAGTACAGCTTTACAGTACAGTAAAGCTACAATTGCTACAATTTAATCATAGGTTTAAAAAAAATGTCATTTAATATTTTCATATCCAAAATGTTTTTATATCTGAAGAACAATATACATAATATTATGATGCATATGTGGTAGATGCCCATTACCTCTATCTCTACTGTGGTGTACAGCTGGCACAGAGTTAGAAGCAGCAGCGTCTTCCTGCACATAAAAAGCAAGAGTCTGTTACATATATTGACTTGACAGCTGTTGCAATAAAAGGCAGTGCTGTTGCCTTTACTGTGTCATAAATGTGTTTGTTGTGTAAGGAAAAGCAGCAGCAGATAGCACCTTTAGCTATCATGCATACTATAGGTGAAACTTGAGAGACTGGAGAAAGCACACTTACGAGCTGAAACCCTGCCAAGTCCAAGACACCGTATCCTGGAGGGAGACATAGAGAGGAATGCATAAAGCTTAATAAAACATTAACACTGGAATAAATCAGTGTGCACTCTGTTGTATGATACAGTGAAGCTAATTGGATGGCTATCAGTATCTCACTGAAACTTAGATTAATCTTAAAATCCTTTAAAGATATTTTAAAATACTTTTGCTTGGATGGATATGGATTAATTATAAATGCTGTAAGAGAGTGTACGATACCCCAACAGAATGCATTACATCTTTGGCTATGTGTCTATATAATTATCTTCTGTGCAAACTAGCACACTGTGGCTTCTATGAATATAGCTCTACCAATGTGAGGTGAAATATATTAAGACTGAATTACAATCACGATTGCTCACCAGTTTGTTGGGATACCTCATAATCACAGGCTGCACAGGGACCCCTGGGATAAAGGCACCTATAGGTGGAGAACAAACAATTAAAAAAAAAAAAAAAACAACTAAGAAAGCCAGCTTTGTGGGTATTAAATGATAGGTCAATGCAAAAAAACAAATTATGTAATAAATTAGTTGAGTGTACAGTAGATGCACAAAATTATGCACACTTCTACTCTAATTTACAATCATATGACATTAAAATACATTCCTACATTATATCTTACCTTGTTTGAAAGTAATAAGACAGGAGCGATTGGTACATGTTCCCTCTGGAAATATCAGAACCTGCGAAACAAGACAATAGCTTTATTAGTATCCAATGTCATGCTACTGCCACTTACAGCAAGCAAACATGCTTAAAAATGCTTTAAAATAAATCTGCATGTAACTGAGATAACACTGCATGACAGATTCAAAATGTTTATATAGCATCGTACATTATACAATGTGGTACAAGCTGTTAAAAAACAAATATGTGGCATTCAAACAAACATCCTGGCTCTTAAGATCACCAGCTTTTAGTATCTTTATGCAGCCGCAATCAATGCTAATCCCAGGTTTATATTTTGGGAATTTTGTGTATTGGGAGAGACCTGTGGCCAGTGGCCTCCAGACTTGGCTCTACTGTCAATCTCCTGAATGGTATTCTTCCTGGAGTCTGGGTCCTTTCTGGACACCAGCACTGGCTGAAGACAGCGCACAAACCCTGCAGAGAGGGAAAAACACACACATTAACAGATGAAATTAGAAGAGGAAAATACTAACTGGTCCGGTCATTTTTTTCACTAATAATTGAATGTTAAGGCTTCGGCTAATTGTATGCTTTTATTAGCATTACAAAGGGTAAGTCCAATTTATTCAATAGTAACATCCTGAAGAATATCACTATTATGTGAGGTGCAATTACATTAAGCAAGCTCTGTGGTGTCATAACTATAAAAAAAAAGATATTTATCACAGTCAGCACTGTCGGCTGATATCTGATTTAAGATGTAAATGTTGCGTCACATTTGTTACAAACCCCCATAAATAAGAGCGTAATTTGCATAGAAGGAGGAACATTTTGCAGCCAGAGCAGATAAATGATGCACATTTAACACTTTCGAACAGAACAACCACAGACACATACTGCCTTTCCTGAACTGTAACAGCAAAGCAAATGCTAAGAATCTCACTGCCAAAGATGGGTGTAGCCAGGTTTTCGACACGGGAGACGGTGGAGGGAAGCCCTGCAACAATGCACACAATCCCATCAAAAAAAGTGGAGTGGGGGGCCACAGCCAGGATTGGGGCCTCATGACTGTTGACCTGCTTGCCCTTGACCACCACTCTGAAGCCTAGGCAGAAGTAGTAAGTTCTCCCCAGGGCAGCCATCACCCTCCGACACATGAACCTGGAAATGACCAGAATAATTTAGATTATTCAACTATTGAACTGTACATTGAAAAAAGCTCAGAATGCAGAACTTTGTTTCATGTTATTACAAAGTTAATTATCACCTTCACGGTTAGTGTAGAACAAGGGGCATTTTTTTTAGGCAAAACGTTTTTTAGCAACAGGAAGGGTTACAACATTTACCATCACCAGTTACTTCCTCATAATCTAGAGAAAAGGAGGAAGCGAAGGACAAAATGATGAATGTTAAAGTAGAATTCTTGAAATGTTTTTTTCCAGACTTATGCCTATAAAGAGCTGCTGAACTGTATGCTTTCTTCTCAGTGGGACAGGAAGTTAAGTGCAATGGAACACTGTTGGAAAGTTTCCCACACAAACAGAAAGCATCAGCAACACCTTTATATGCTCTCAGCTCGAGTTATTATGACTACTATGTCTACTAAAATATGTAGGAGGACCAGAGAAACAAAGAGCGATCCAGGCTTCTGGTTCTAGTTCTTTGTTTTCACAATTGTTGATGAACTAAAAGGAGCTGAAAACTGTGAGGATTTACAAAGTTAGGTGTTGATTCTTGGTGGCATCAGCAACACAAGCTATTTCACAACTACAGGAACTACAGGATTTAATGATAACATTACTAACAAAGTACTGCAGCTGAAAGTTGCTGGTTTAAATGAATAAATACTAAATAATATTCTATAATTTGGCAACTGCCTTTGTCAAAGCTTCAATGCAATAACCACAGCAAGAATATCTGAGCC